>CAJQZJ010031868.1:4698486-4754919 GCA_907164525.1 Lophiomys imhausi
GGTCACGGGCCCCCGGGGTCACAGGAGTGAATTCACTGGCTCCTAAAAGACCCCGAGAAACCCCTGTTTCGCACCCCCCCCCAAAAAAAAAAAAAAAAAACCACCGAAGAGCCTCTGGGCATGGACAAACTTGGCATTTCTTTTGTTTACCAGGCCCTCATGTTGCTATTTTTCAAGCACCGAGTTAAGTGTGCCAGAAAGTTTGCTAAACATCTGCCACCCCAGTGCGTGAATAAGCCAGTGAATGACTCGCTTAAGACCTCAGGGGCCAGCCCAGCTAAGGACCTAGCAAGGATTTTTGTAGCTTCAGAACCAAGATGCCTCAAACCCCTAAAAGCAAGGCTGTCTTCTACTGGGAGTGTAGTCATTTCAAGAGCCATGTGGGGCCAAACAGTCCGATGATTCGCTCTCATATTCTGGAAAGTAGAAAACTTTCCACGGTGAGCTTTGTCTTTAAAGATCTTCAGGACCCTTGGAAACCGAAGCCTGACCAAAAACAAAACAAAACAAAAACCGACCCACAGAAATGTAGGTCGGAGGTCAGACGGCTTATCTTTCCTTTTATTTCTGGCCGGCCATTCAGTCTGTAATCTCTCTCTTTCTCTCTTCGTTTTCTTTCTTCTCCTCTCCTGCTCTGCCCTTTCTCACCACCCCCACCCCATCTCTTCTCCTAAAGTGAGTATTTTAAAATAAAATAGTTCACTGGAAACTCGTTTTAGTTAGAGAACTTTCTTGTTAACTTAGGGCACTTTCATACCTTAGCAGGCAAGGAAAACACTGTCACTAGTGTTTCTTTTGGGTTGCATCGGGGACGGGGAAGGGGACGGGGAAGGGGAGGGGGCGGTGGAGGCAGTGAGGATACAGCAAGACTTTTTTTTTTTTTTTTTTGGCTTTTCGAGACAGGGTTTCTCTGTGTAGCCCTGGCTGTCCTGGACTCGCTTTTTAGACCAGGCTGGCCTCGAACTCACAGAGATCCGCCTGCCTCTGCCTCCCGAGTGCTGGGATTAAAGGCGTGCGCCACTACGCCCGGCTACAGCAAGACTTTAAGGACGAGAAAAACTCTGAATAGTTTGGCTCTTGACCTCCGCCCCTTCTCCACAGCTCACCAGGATCCATTCGCCCTCATTTATGTGGAGGGATACTGCAGCAGTGTTGGAGTTGACAATGTTTGCACAGTTATTCTAATTCCAGGGTATTTATTTGAATGTAAGTATCTCATTTGTTACTCGCAGACCTATTTGAATAAGGGAATAATCAGTCCTTACCTATGGCGCAACTCTCTGCAAGGTCAGTGTTCCGCCTTGTTTGCTACTGGCTTGAAAGTAACAAATTGGTAGCTGGCTTCATAAACATAGTGACTTTTTTTTTTTTTGGTCTGGGTCAGTGTTAATAATTTTCTGGGTAGACTGCCCACAATAGACAGAGATTTTGTCTTCAAGTTGCCTGAAAGTGGTATGTTAAGAGTTGTGGTTTAAATCACTAAGGTGGTCAATGAAAAAGGTAAATTTGGGTGGGGGTCCAACCTTTACTCTCCTTCGCTTGTTGACACCAGAGCCCCAGCGCACATCATTTGCAAGGTTCCTCTGTAGAAATTGGTGGGGTTTTGTTCTCTGACATTTTGTGTGAGTCAGGGTTTGAAAAATAAAACCTTTATTATTATAGTGGCTTAAAAGAGGGACATTTTTATTAATTCAGTTTTGAAAGCCATACTTTGGAAGTTATTAGTTTCTTTCTCATGGGCTTCATCTCTCTACTCAGGGGCTTTAGGGATTAGCGGCTTCTGCCTCCAAGTGTGATTATTTTTCCTTTTGCCACAGAAAAAGATATGCCCTGTGATTCCTATTTATATTGTTAGAGCTTTTGATTTCTTCCATGTGTGATATTCAATTTGTATAAATCTTAGTGCCTAATATTTCTAGAACATTGGTCTCTGAGACTCATTAGGAATCATTCTGAGTCTAGGCAAGAGAGGAAAAAGTCAAATCAGAAAGTGGCCTGACCCCCAATCTTTAGGTTGTTCCATCACTGTCCTTGTTTATTTACGTTATTGCAGATCTGGGATCCAATTCCTGGTCTCACACAGGCCAGCCGACCCACCAGTACGTAAAGTAAGTTATGGGTGCCAGGCGCATCCCTACCTGCAGTCTGAGGTTGTGGGGTTATTAGAGGTTAGTAGAGAACTGTTATTTCCCTGACTAAGAACCACTATCAAAACAACTGAGAAATCCTATCACGTCATCAACACCTGAGAAAGGAAATCAGCATCCCTTAACTAGACTCTGGTCAAAAAGGAATCCCATACTTTGCTTTTGAGTATTTCAGCTCTGTATAGTTGACCATCAGCAGAAAATAATTTTGGCTGGTTAGAGAAGGGAATAGTGATACAGACTTATTAAAACATTATAATCCTAGACACAACAGAAGGAGTAAATAAACCTGAACTACAATTAATACTGACATAGCTTGTAATCAAATGTGAACGAAACATTTGAGTCTTGATTATTCCTATCAGTTGGATCAACAAACCTCCACAAAGCAAATGTTATATGATGAATACAAGGCAAAAAAAGCACTATTAAAAGTAGGGTGGTTTTATTAATTTATTTTAGTTTTTGAAATATGGAAGAAATAAATCTACAAAAGAGAAAATACTAATTCTTCAGTGTAAAGGGAGAATGTAGGTATTCTCAAATCTGAGTGGGACCCTTGGTGAGAGTCCTGGGGGCAACACATGGGAGACCTTTTTTAAGGCAAGTCTTGCACCTAGAACCAGAAAGATGCTGGAAACATGCAATGGTGAGAGAGCTGGACAGAAGGACACTGCTCCTCACCCCTCCTCTGCTCCAACCTTGCATAAGCCTTGGAGAAGGTGGGAAATGTGGAAGGTTCTAGAGCATCCTGACAATAGAAATATTTAGATAAGATGTTCCTTTATATCATACCAATAATGTCATCTCTGAGAAGATAGATTGTATATGATCTTCATTTTCTTTTCTGTACTTCCCAGAATTAAAAAAAATCTTCTGTGATAAGGATGTATTTTATTTATTTTCAAAACAGAAAACTATAGACAACAAATCATGGCTTAAAAATATTTGAGGGGTAGTATGGAAACTTAATAAAATAGGAACTTCCTAAACTATGTAAATATACGAAAGTAATCTAAATGAAATCACCAAATAATGGGGAAGACAGAGTCCTGGCTGGATATCTCTTGTCGGCAAATGAAATTTTTAGTACTGGGAAGCCTAACATCTAATTCAGCTGTTGGTCGAAGGGGTCCAATGGGTAGTTTCAAACAACCCGAGATGTTGCCAAAAGCACAGATTGCTCTGCACAAACTGATGGCAAGGCCCCGTTGCTGAAGACAACATCTACAGAACGCATTGTACATGGAGAAGTCGAGCTGGTGCCTACATAGAACCTTCACCCCTATGGGCTAGTGTCATTGACACAGGAAGGTACTCTGTATGTTTTCAAAGGAGAAATATAAACACCAACCCAGACACGAAACCTGTGACCTATAATGGTGTCCTGACTACAAGATATGCCAGTGTAATAGAGGAACAAAACTTGTGGGATTAACCAACCAATATCTGATTTGACTTAAGGCCCACTCCATGAGACTTGAACTATACCCAACATTGCTTGGGTGACCAAGAACCTCAGACTAGATAACCCAGAAATCTAAGGTAAAACCAAATAAGGTAAAACCAAATACTGCTGTTCTACTAAAAGTACATAGCAATAAAAAGACTCCTATTGGCATTCTGCTATACTCAGAGATCAGTGCCTTATTCATCAACAGAGAAGCTTCCTCTTGCAGCAGATGGGAACAAACACAGAGACCCACCAGCAGAGATTATGTAGAGAGTAAGAGATCCTGGACTCTCATTCCTAAATAGGAAGTCTCCATCAAATACCTCCTCCCCTCAGGGATCAGGGAACCCTGCAGAAGAGGAGGAACAAGGAATGTAAGAGCCAGGGGAGATGGAAGACACCAAGCAAAGAGGACCTTCTAAATGAACATGATGATGAATTCAGAAATCACAGAGACTGAGGCAGCATGCCCAGGGGCTGCATAGGAAGTTTCCTGGGAAGCCCTCTCAAGATCAGCATGACTGAAAGAAGGACTGAAAGAAGTGGCATTGGTCAGGGGAAGGTGGCCAGTTCTGTGAAGAACTATAAACCCGGGTACCTCTAGAGTTGTCTAGTATGATGGGACAGAAGTGAGGTCTTTGTAAACCCCATTCTCACATCAGCTACTCTCACCGGTTCAGGTTGCTGTGTCTGGCTGAGGGCAGTGCGTAAGAGTAACTCAGCTGAGAACTGCCAGCTTCAGAAGGAAGAAGGCACGCTCTGGGCTGGAAGGTGTAATCTAGGCACGGTACCATGCACACCATATGGTAGGAGGTATTCTGAGGCAGTGTCTTAACATACGTCAATAAGGACAAGGACAGCAGAGCAAGTGGCTCACGCTATCCCCAGTGCCTGAAAGCTTCTCTAGTAATTAGTATTCGTAAGGAGGACTCTCATTGGCTGAGTGACGGGATCCCCACTAACTCACATGCTTCTCTGATTGTTCAAGTCTGGATTAGACATTTAAAACTGCATTGTTTTGTATGTATTATACACATTCCTTTTTAAATTCAGGAATTATGATAAACAATAATTTCAAGAATTTGAAGTGTTTTGATGATTGAATATATCTACAGAACCATCACCTAAAATAAGATATAGAATGTGTTCCTTCATGCATAAAGTTGTCCCTTTGCTGTGAACTTGGGAGGAATACATATGAATTTCTACTATTTTAAGTGTTCCTGGACTTCATATAATTATAAACATATTACATCCTAAAAAATTAAATCTAGGAAAATTTAAAAAAAAAGTATTTTCAGATTACTTGGCATCTGGTTGGCAGTATTCTAAAGTGACTGAATCCCTCCCCCAAACTTAAGTTGACAGATATCATGCTGCAATGAAACAAAAGAGAAGCCAGTATGGGTGGAGGTCAAGGAATATGGCTTACTAGTGTTAAATGGTAAAACAATAGAAAAGGCTTATATAGGACTATGGATCCTTCTGACCATAAGCTTAGTGTACTGGCGGCTGTTCTGATATGGTGGCAGACTCTGGCTCCTGTGGGCTCTGCCTCATGGACGGTTGCAGAAAACGCAGTCTCACTAAGCACTCACAATATGAACAGAGGACTCCAGTAAGTCTCTTACATGAAGGCTGGTTTTTTTTCCCCAAATCCTGGGGGTTTCTTATTCATCCTGGTAGGTTTAATTTTTAATAATCAGTGAACTAAAGTGTTCCAGAATGCCCACAGGCTTAAGTTTAATAAAGGGTTCTTCAGAGTTTGTAATGTAGAAAAAATACATATAAGATTAGAATAC
Source organism: Lophiomys imhausi (assembly GCA_907164525.1). Taxonomy (NCBI): domain Eukaryota; kingdom Metazoa; phylum Chordata; class Mammalia; order Rodentia; family Muridae; genus Lophiomys; species Lophiomys imhausi. The sequence continues at coordinate 4,703,889 of CAJQZJ010031868.1, forward strand.
TCAAAAAGCGAGCTCACCCGACACAGTTGTCAGTGAGAGGCTTCTAGCCAGGCAGGTAGTTTTGGTTATAAAGAGGCAGCAAGTGTTTCTGTCACTGTTCCTAGAATGTGTCAAATGGTGCCTCTGGGTACCATCTTGGTCCTTAGCCTCCTGCTGTGATAGAGACCAGTTAACTGCCTTATAACTACCTAGCCTCAATCACACTTAGTTGTTGATTCTATCTAGTTGTTAGAGCAGAAAATAGATTCTAACACCCATGTTTTAAAATATACATACTCTGTATATTTTAATGAGTTTTGCCCCTTCATCTACTTGAATTGCTAAAAAAAGGATTAAATGCAAAGGTTTGGATAGATCTCTAGAGGTTTCACTTTTTTCCCTCTCTCTTGGGTTGTACTCCCTGATTTCTGTTTCCAAGGTCTAAATTGTGAATTCTAGAACCATTTAAGCATACATTTTTTAGATTCAAAATCCCGAGGGATTCAAGGCAGTCTTTAATCCATGTCATGTGAGTTTTCATTTTGTATGTTTCAAAATCAAAAACATTCGAATACCATGAAATGAAGTAATTTGAATGCAGAAAGAATAAGTGAATATGAGAGATTTCCTAGGGTTTAAAAGTTCCTGGAAATAAGATAAGGGGTTCAAAAGTGTTTGGGTGCTCCGAGTTCCCCTGTGTCCGTAACCACATAGTAGGTCTGGGAAAGCGAAGTTACACCTCCCTGCCCTTTTTGGTGACTTTCTTCCTTGATCTCCAGGAAACCTTCAGGAAAACTTCGTCACAAGATTTCTGTGTCTAGACTCCTTTTGTTTTCTCATGCTGCAACTAAGCCCCAAGTGTAACATCTACCCAAGCTCTGGACAACTTTCTAAAAACATAGCTGTTTCCTTACAACCTGACCATTCCTACAACTAAATCAAATCCTACCACAAACTCTATTTGAAGACTGTAAGTTTCTTCTGGATGGTCACTTAGTAAATGGACTCAGTTTACTGAGTCAACCTTAAGTAGTGCTACTACTATCCATGCATGCCTGTACATTCAGCCCAAGGTGTCTTTCTGTTTCTTTTGTAACTCCCCCCACCTCCCTCTTTTTTCTCCTCTCTTTCCTTCTTCTCTCCTCCTCCCTCCTTCCTTACCTACCTCCTTCCCTACTTCCTTCTTTCCTTTCCAAATACAAAAGAACAGAAGTAAGAAAGTTAGGGAAATTTTTTTTTTCCTAGATGTAAGAATCTAATGAATCTATGGCTGCTGAACTGAAGGGGGCTAATATGTAGGGCACCCCACACTGGAGGAGTAAGTTAGGTGGGAGAAAGGAGGGAGGGTGGCAGGGTGGGTTTTGGAGGGGTGGAGGGAGGGGATTGTGATGGAGATGTAAATTGAAGTAATAAATAAACAGTAAAAGAAAAAAGATTGGATCAAAAAAAAAAAAAAAGAATCCAATGAGCTTCCTATTGAATACCTGTCAGTGAATCTTTTCTGGATTCTAGGCTTTTGTATGTATTGGGATATTCTGCTCCTGACTCCCTCCTCCCTTTTCTGGAATTCTCCTCCTTTTTTCCCAGGGAAGCACCCTGACCTACACACCTAAAGTAACTGGCTCTTTCCCCAGAACCTTACAGCTGCCCTAACATGGCACTCAACAAAGCTGACCTTGGTTGCTTCTTAATCATCTACATTACAGGCTTTTCCTTGTGGCCTGTGAACCTTCCTTGTACAGACACTGTGCCTGGCCTGCACTGCACAGCTACCCCACCCCCCATCACACAGCTCAGAACACATTCTAGGATAACATTTCTCTGAGTAAATCAATGATGTCTTCATCATAACATTCATTGCCAAATTAACTTGGTTTTGGGCCAAAAATGAGTTTGGATAGGCAGTTATTAAAGAACGCTCTTGCTTTTGTTCCTAGTGAGTAGGTGGCTTAAGGAAGAGAAAAGATGAACTTTAAAAGAAACATTATAAAGCAAAAAGTAGAGCAATGGAGAGCAATGAGAACCGCAGTAGTGGCTGGAGGTGGAGTAGGGGGTGGGGCGGTGGGGCATTGGCGGGGGGAGTAGGGAGGAGTACAATGCGAGGGAGCTTTGAGGCCCCAAGAAGCCATTCTCTCTTTCCAAGCTGCTTTCAGAGGCATTCAGTGACAAACTTACCTGTGTTCTCAAACTCTGGGGGAGTGGGAAAATTAGAAAGTTCCCCAAGTTATGGGAGTTTGTGAATCAACAACAAAGTGCAAGTTATTGTTTAGTATCTGTTGTCCAAACACTCCCTGCTTCCGGGTAAAACAATAACAACAAAACAAACAAACAAATAAGAACTCACACACAGGTAATTAAAACATAACCATTGCCCAATGGTCAAACCAGTTTCCAACATAGAACATGGCTGGGAACATTTGTAGCTGTGTGAGCTAGAGCATATGGGGTAGCTAGAGTGAATAGCCCAGGCAATGGTATCTTCAGCTGCCTTTAATAGTTCTCCCCACCTGCTTACTGAGAGGATGCTATGCTTGTCCCAGTATTCTCTTGGGTGGTTGCAGAAGTCATGCTGGAAATGCAAGGTCTCTGAGGTGGGCAGATGAAGCAGGAAATTTTGCAGTGAATTATGGTCAAGATATGTTGGTGGTGATGTGTAGGTGTCAAGTGTGCACACATGTCACAGACGCGTGGTAAGTGCTTTCTTCGAGTGCTGGTGAAAACCAGAGCAGCATAGTACACTATGGCAGTCTTGGCTCCCCAGTGTCCAATTAGAAAGTGTGATAAATGGCTTCTAAGGTTTCCCCTCCCCCTGATTTGTGGTGGATATAAGCTGACAATTCTTAGCAGAGTCCTACTGAGTACTCGGCCGGCCAGCTCCCCTCATACATCTGGCACACATGAACACCTTAAATTGGAATTCCATCCTCATTATTTCATGCTGTGTTCTGATGTGGCAGGTGTGTTTGCTCACAGCAGTGTGCAAGGGGAGATGTAAGGGTGTGCTTTACCTTCCCTTTTCTCCTTCAAAGTATTCAGTTAATTTAATGTTGATGAATAACTTGGGATGATGGAAGAGCATCGTGAGGACAGAGGGACTTGTAAAGAAGTTGTTACTAAGGCTAACTTGTATCCTGCCTCTTTAGAAATTGCTGTTTCCTCCACAGAGGTCCTAGAGTGGCTCTGTAATGCTTGTGTGACAGTAGCCAGCGTTTAGAAGTAATTGCTATCACTCTCCAAACTCTTGTTTTTTGTTTTCTTTGAAGGGAGTCTAAGAGCATATGTATCTGTGAATGAAAGATGAATCTGGCCAAAATGTAGAGAAAAAGAAAACCAAGATATATGTATGTGGGGGATAGAAATTACCGGTGACTGAGGAAGAGGGAACCAAGGAGCAAATTGAGAATAAGGTTTGTATTTGGAAGGAGACTATGGTTGACATCTGTCACTGTCCGGGATCATGCTGATGCCTTAGTACTTGGAGAAATATGTAACAAATCCTGTCTGAGAGAAGGATGCTGAAGATCAAACCAAAGACCATGACATGCTAGAAAAGCACTCTATCACTGAGCTATTTGCTCAGTCCCCTCTCTCCCTGGATATCTATTATTGCTTTCTTGAAGGACTCTACCTCCGTACTGTGTCCAGGAACCCAGAGACAAGCTCCTAAAGAAAGGATCTATGTAAGCTCCACCTGGAATGCCTCTCACAGTGCTTCCAAGGTGAATAGCCTGTGAGTAACACGAGGGTGAGCCCAGAGGAGAGACGCCACCCTCTTCTGTCCATTCAGGATTCCAGCCTTCTTACTTTATGGGGCAGTATGCCAACATGGCCCACTGCAAATCTCACTGAGCTTTTCTTAGGCAGCTTTATTCCTTTTAATTAAAAAGACAAGACTGCCAATTACTTAAGCTTAATCCCCAAATGTAATTGTTACTTTGAAAGATTCTTTTTTTCCATAAAGCTCATACAAGAGTAATATTTCCATCAAATTAAAATTTAGTAGAAGCTTGGATTTTTCAAAAAATAAAAAATAAATAAAAGTCATTTTCAAATCCCAGCTGGCTCTAGAAATCAAAATAGCACAGCAAGGCATAAGCAAATGGAGGTGACCAGGGAAGGTTTGCTGGTGTGAGCAGATCCAGACTAAAGGAAGGAGAAAAGATTAGAGGAAAAGTCTTAATACTCAGTATTCTCCTATCTGTAAACTCATGCTGTAGAGCTCTTAGCCATTTATCTTGAAACTAAATATAAATTCAGAGAGATATACCACTGCAAAGGTGCTGTTGGGCATTGCGGTACTGTGGTGGATACATTTCATATTGATTCATATCATCAAATTTTAACAAGAACTTTTGAGGAAACATATCAAGCAAAGAGTAGAAATGTGGAGAGAGGTAAGAAGTAGACATGGAAGAAAGACCTCATGTGAATCTGTTGGGTCTAACCCATTCCATGGCAATTGGTTTCTTATTGATGCCACCTGAAATAATGCTATGGCTGTAATTGTTGCTCAAAAGTAAAGAGAATCAACCTTCCGGACTGTTGAATCCTATCCCAAGAAGTCAGAGAAGAAAGTATGCAGATTTACCCTTAATTATTTTCCTGTGTGTTTATTGCCGCCAATGATAGTTCTGTGAATTTGTTACGGCATGGCTGCCTAAGTCTTATTAGCAGAAATAAGACCCTTAATTCTGTCAGCTAATAGGAATGGAGGTATGTGTTTTGAAACATTAATCTCCCTAGACCATGATTTATATCTTTCAGACAAATGACAGGTTATTGGACCTGTTGACTTTGGATTTCCATGATGTACAGGTGTACATGACAGTCATTGCTGAGAAGTACATGTGCCACACAACCAAGAATGGTGACAATTTGAGGCTCCTCTTCAAGATTTTATCTGGTATGAGCAAAAAAATAAGGCAAAATCTCTTTTTTCCCCATTTGGCCTTGGGATAGTTTGGTTTTTAATGTCTTAGCAGGGTGAGCATGTGAAACATGATTGGGATCCACAATAATCAAACTACAAGGAAGCCACACAGAGGTCACATCTACCTAATGCTCATGTTCACATGACATGAACATACTTCTCAGAACTGTGCTTTAAAAACCCACAGGAAGGGTGTACAGCTGAATATGATTATTTGAAATTCAGTATGTGGGTTCTCCTTCATATAGTATTTAAAATACCACTTGGAGCTTATAGGCATGAAAAATACAATTTCTTTCCCATTTCACAGTTGGAAAAACTGAATTACAGAGAACAATGCTAGTAATTATCCATAATTAATAGAGGTGTGTATGCAAATCAGTTTGAATAAGTGTGTGAAATTAGATGTACTGATGCTAGACAGCTCTGTTCCTGTGTTTTCAAATGCTTTCATGTAAATCTCTGTGTTAGTCAGGCATACAAATATGACTTTTAGAAATGTATGGATAATAAAGTGACTATTATGTATGTATGTACTGTAATGTGTAAAACAACTTAGATGAATCATTGCAATCTGTTAGATAGGTGCACATCTAATGAATGATATGAATACATATATGATAGTTTGCAATGCATTATATAGATTTATATATGACCTAGATTTAGCATGTTGTAGACTAGATTTGAGTATACCTTGGTCATTAAGATGGGGAAAAATAAGTATTATTTTATTTTGATTGTGAATATTGATGAGATTGTACATACAAAAGACCTTAAAATGTATTGGTAAATGAGAAACCCACTAAATACATTAGGTGTTGTTATTAGTCTTAATAAAACCAGTGTAGCACCAGATGAAACTGTTATATGTAAGAGTTAGAAGAGGCATCTTCTTGATTTCCAGCATGATATATTCAGGAGATAAATGAAATTTTGAGGGTTATCCAGTCATCTCTACATCATGGGATATATTCAGGTTTTTTCTTCTTACCATTTTCCCTTTGACTCTTTTTGAGCCCGATTTAATGAACCCATTCCTGGAAGAGCCAGGCAGGAGCAAGGCTTTCTCTTCCTCTATGATAGGTAGAGTCTGGCTATTTGGATGCCAGATTTGCCCATAAGGTCAACTTCAAATTTCTGTAAACTTGGTTTGTTTGCAGTTTGGATTGTAATTTTTTTTTAACTTTAGTTTTGGGGAGTTTGTTTTGTTTTCAGAGTGAGCTTTAGATAGCTGTATTAATCATGCAAACCCAGCCATGTGCAATGCGTTTTATCAATGGAAAAACAGGGACTGAATGGCAAGCAGCTGTGAACAAATCCAACGTAATGCCTGAACCTGGAAGATAATCTCAGCATTTTCCAGATCTACTTGCCACATAGGGTTAGTGATTGGAAAGGCTGTTCACTTGGGATAAATAATCAGATGGGAGGACAAACAAGTAAGAAACATTCATTCCTGCTCTGTAAAAATAATAATCACTCGGGCAGTGACTGGAGAAAGATAAGGTGATAGAGCCCAGTGAGCTCAAAGGAGAATTTGTTCAGAAACTTTAAAGATAAAACAATGGTGATTGTTCTTGTCCTCCCTTCTCAAGCTTGATTTTAACTTTCTAACGGTTGCATTGCCTCACACTGTACCCCCTGCTCCTTCACAGTGCAAGGGCATTGTCTTCCAGTGAAACAAAAGGCCACACCTAAGTCGGCTGCAGTGAGACACCATCACTGCCCAGGGTCACACAAGCCCCTGGAAATGGCTTGAGCCAAACAGAGTGAGAAAATTCCCTCAGAAATTTAGAGATGAGACTTCCCTCATTTTATAACTCAGTGGATTTTCTGCAGTGATATAGTTGAGGTATTTCTGCAAATACATGCAACTCACGACTAATTTCAGAATGAATAAATCTAAATTAAAATTTATGGGAAAATCCAACTATCAGAAACAAGTCAAGGAATGAGCATCATTTATTTTCCATATATGTATTATATATTTATATATATGCTTCTATATAAATAAAAGCATATATAAAAATATATAATGTATACATAGTACTTATATATGCTTATATAAAATATAATATATAAATTTATATATTATATATATTTTAATTAGGAAGCAGGGAAACACGCTGCTCTTATTGTTTTGTTTTGTGTTTGGCATAGAGGTAAAGGCATTGCAAAATTTCTAATTGGCCACAAGCAATATTTCTTACCCTTTGATATCATCCCTGTATTGTTATATCACTGCAGACATGGCAGTGCATTCCCAGATGGCCTGAGGACCACAGGTGGTCGGGGATGTGAGAGGATGAGAGGGGTGACACTCTAATGTGAGGCACTAAGGAAGAAACAATTGCAATGAAAAGTTTTTCGGCTAGGTAATGGTTAGGAGAGGAATTTTTCCTTTCTATTGAAGGAGTGTAGAAAGAGGCCTTCGTGAAGTTTTTCACCTTTCAAATCACCTTGAGGAAACCAATTGGTCTGAAATCCTTGAGGCCATTTACTTCAAACAACAAACATAGGTAACGCTGTGGGGATGAAAGTTAAGATTCCAAATAGATGAAGACAACATGTAATATGTAATTAAATGAAGGAGTCATACACAATATTGGTGGCCATAGTAAGACATATTTTTTATGGATATTTGAATACCGGATTGCTCCTTGAAAGGCTTAGACATTCTGTGACTGTCTTCTTTCCATGGGAAAATACACTTCACATGAGAGGCCCTCTTGATTGAAAAGAGGAGAAAATGACTGGGTCCCTTGGAAGGTGGCGTCCTTGTAAAGGACATAGGACTCAAAAGAACTGACTTTCTCCAGTGACCTCCCACCAGCTCTCCCACATCTCCATGAACAGCTTTTCAATTCCTGCTAGCAGAAGCCCAAAGTATTAGTAGTAAGGTGAACTATATTCTCTAAAAACTATCTATAAAAGCTAACTACTGACTACACACAACGCAAAATCAAACGAGGGTCATTCTCCAATCATCAGTTCAACGTGAAGGAAACAAAGTTCCACAAAATTCAACAAAGTCAGTCCCTGGATGAGACTGTTCTGTAACCATCTCCCACCGCTGTCCTTTGTGAACAGTGCCTGGCTTCACTTTGTTTAGTCACAATGCATGATCAGATAAATATTTGAGTTGGTGACTGCCTAGCTGCTGTCTAGGAAACATTCTGAGTCATCTGATACCGTGAAATGCTCATCTTGGACAGAGTAAGGACCCCTTTTCAAATGTGATCCACCCAGGCAAATGTGATGTGTGTGTGCATGTTTTTCTTATCAAGATATTTGCAAGATGCCAACATGATAAAACCATGTCAATCTCTGTAGCAACACTAGATGTTAAATGTCTTAAAATAATTGTGGCATGTCAGAAATTCAAGATGGAATATTTTTCATGAATGCTACACTTCACATCAAGTCTGAAAACCAGGCACACTTTAACAGTTTTATTTTTAGTGGCCAGGGTAAGGAACAGATTTCTTTAATGCCTCAGGGAAGTTATCTTACTCAACAGAGTTCTAAGTTTTATACTAAAATAGTCTAGATTTCTCTTAAAATTTATTGAGCTGTCTTGTCAGCCCTAGAAATCTTCTGCAACTCATTGTAAATATAATTAAAACAAGTTTGCATATATGTGAATACATACATATGCAGTACATTGCATTATTGACATGCTGAAGATCTCCATCCAATTCTACTCAGACCTTCAGCTTGGACAAGTTAATGAAACACGATCTATCTTCAAATTTATGAAACAGCGGCTTTCTTCCTATAATTTGGAGCACATTTCCCTTATAGTGTGTATAAAGTCTTCTTTAATTGGATTTATTTTTTTTTCCACACTAGGCCCTGCATGGCCTACTTTCCATTTTTTCCCTCACGTCTTTGAGTGTTATTTGCAAATCACTTTTTCTGGGATTTAATTTCAATGGTAGGTTGGTTTCATTTCAATTTTTTTTGTATTATTTTAATTTTATTTGCCACTTTGCCTTTAAATACCCTTAAGCTAGAAAGTTGTGACTGTGACTTTGCATCTAAATGTGATATGACGTCGTAGGAGGCAAAATTTAATTAGGATCTGTAGAAAGCTTCATGAAAAGAATACAGAGTGACTGTTTATACATTGTTATTTGTGTTTTCTAAAGTATGTATGTTTTCAAGGCAAAACACACAAGGTGGCCAAGAGTTAAGGAAAAAATAGTGCTCATGAAATTGCATTGTGTTTCGTCTTTGGGAAAATACATTTTGTAAGCAACACCAATGATTAAAGGTTCAGAGCCTATAAACCTTTGTGTTGGGGTGGTCAGTAGGATCATTAATGTGCATTTTTGCGGGCTAGAAGACACAGGCAGCTATGTTCCCAATATAGAAGCTCTTAGTGACCTATAATAAGTAGAGATTGAAAACACATTATTCCCTGTCTATCTAGCTGACTGACTTGAAGTTAAGTCAGTGGCACACCTGTTACTGTGCTGTTGTGTGTAGGGACAACAGATTGTCTTGCTTTGCGGTGTTTATGGGGAGAACGTAACCTCTAATAAATGTGAGTTTTGAGAATGTGGCGACTTCTTCTGTGTGTTTTCCACATAATATGTTGGAGAATGACCCAGGAACAGAACTACAGTGACAAAACATCATACTGACCTTGAATGGGGTGGGGGACTGTGGGTAAAACACGCTCTAAAGGGGAAAAATGGTAAACATCATGGAGGGTTTAAATATACACTTATTCTCAAGGCTAATTGCTCAAACAATTAGAGAACAGGAATATCCATGCCTATAGAATATTATCTTCCATACAGTACAGTGTTTATTTGTTCTTCCTGTTAAAGTATCAAAGACAGATATCAGTGAAATTATAAATAGAAAACCTTTTTTTTTTTTTTTGTAAATTAAAGCAAGAGTAAGGAGCCAATACCAGTGGTAACTCTCCATGTATGAGACTCTCCTCTAAAGAAATCCCAATAACAAGGTGCTATATTTTTAGGAAGAGGGAGTAGAACAGATCAAGACATTATGAAATCGTTCTTTGTCCTGACTTTTGTCTCTTTGACCCACGATATATGGAAAGATGGCAGCCACCAGAGGTTTCTTCTCCCTTTATCCTGTACCCCTTATCAGTGTTAGCCAAGCATCCAGAAAACACTAATTCACCTTTTATCTCATGGACTGTATTTACATAATAGTAATGCCAGAGGAAGAAGCCTCCCTGGTAATATGTTTCTTGGAATGATATAATTTTATTTTTCTTCCATTTCTTAATCCTACTTCTTGCTATATTGCAATCTCTTCCAAAATTTGATTAACCAGCCAAACTCTGATGATACATCCTGCTAAATAATTACAAGTATTTTTATTTGGACACTGGGTTCTTAAATATATGAGAGTCTCTCTTTCATAGTCCCATACTTGGGCTTTTTCCTATAAATTAAGCATACTGATGAAGTTTAGAGTATCTTCCACACTTCTCATTAATATTCTACATTTGATTCTAAATCCTCCCTGAGGCTCTTTCTGCAAGGTAGAATAATGTGGGAAAGATAGGGATCACTACTTGTCAACTCCCAACTCTACAGGGTAACACAATTAGTCTACCTTTCCACATTCTTTCTAGAAGTTCGTTTAAATAATGACCAATGTCAAATAAAAATCAACCAAAACCAAATCACTGAGATATAAACAATTCAAGTTGGTCTGCCTTCCATCTTGTAAGTTCAGTCAGGAAAAGTTGATTTCTCCTGATCTGCGGGTCCTACTTCTATCTGGCCATTAAGAAAAGACCCAGACACCTTACACAGTGTATTCTCTAGCTTGGCTGAATGCGGCATGTTAAATATGAATGCTCTTTAAGTGCATTAAGATATAATAGGTCAATAATGCCCAGAGAACAACTGTGTCTTAGTTATACGAATGCCAAGTAGATTTAAACCTTTAATGGCTATTTGCTATTAACGTTCAAGCTTTGAAAATAAATAGCTGACTTGCATTCAGCATTTATGGAGCAGTTGGAGACCTCTGTCCCATGCTATACCTTACTGCATTTTGCTTTATTATTACTATTATTACTCAGAGTGTTTAAGTGACTCTGATTAATATTTTCTCATCACAGTTTTCACAGTTGGGTAAGCGCACTCTGCCCTGATTTTCACAACAGCATGCACATTACTAATCCATGTTGCCTCTTCTCCATTGTCTTTGTTATTACCATGTTAGCCCCACCCTGTTATCAACATTTTAGCCTTATCACACCTCATTAGTTAGTCCTAGTCTCTTCATTCTATCTTTTTGGCTTATCTGTCCACAGATATTTTCTCATTCCTAATTTTTTTTGTTGTTGTTGTTGTTTAAATCCTCATCTTCCTACTATCATACCTTCTACTGTTTTAAAGTCTGCAGCAGGATTTATGGGCACTGGCAAGAGTGAGCCAGGAAGTGAAATAGTAACCAATTAAAAACAAAAAAGAAAGTTCCAAACGGTAGATTTTTCAAGAACAGAAAAGACAAGGCATTGTGGTGCTTTGTGTGTGTGTCTGGCTTGGATGTGGATGCTAGAGGTCAAAGCATCTCAGCAGTTGAGTGGGAGATGTTAGGGACTGACTCCGCTGTTGGCCCTAGAAGTACAGGCCGAGGCTTTTTGTATGGTCTTTAACCCTGAGATTTGCCTTCCTATTGACTAAATGGGACATGTGGCTGCAAGGGCACTATTGACCAGTTTTGCTTGATATCGCTAGAAAAAACTAAATGGGTGCTAACATTTCACAAGGAAGCACTTTGAATTGACGGTACCAGAAAGAAAAAAAGGTGAAATGGTGGGCAAGGTGTTTATATCAAAATAATTTGCTAACTCTAGCTTTATTTTATTATGAATATTACACAAGTATCCCTGGAACTCATCTGATGCCTATTTTTGAAATAAAAAGTAATCCTCATACCCATTTGCTTCCTTTCATATCCACGGAGAGTCTATGAAGGAGTCAGTACCTATTCTTTTATACTGTATGGGGTCAGCTCAGCCATAGCTTGTTTTATTATGAAATATCTGTAAGAATCTGGTTAAGGAGTCACTAAGTATTAACTGTACCTTTAAAACTAAACTCCTAAAATAATAATATAAGAATGTTTTCTGAATTATGAGGGGAGGCCCTCATGAATATTCACTGTTGTCATAAACTGCTTGGGCAGTTTTAAAAATCTAGTCAATTACAAGTTTGTATGTTAATGATCTTTTATGGTATAAGGTAAAATACAAAAGCACCCCTTGACACAGGTACAGAATGGGCCAGTGTAGATGAGTTTATATTTTTATTTTTACCTTTTATAGTCATGATACATTAACAATCCACGTCTCTCTGAACTGATCAACAGAACTTTCCTTTAATGTGGAAACAAGCCACTAACCTTGAATATGAGTTGAAAAATCTCAACATTTCAAAGATTTAAATCCTTAGCCTAGGAATCAGTGCATGCAGCCTGATGGGGTTAGTTGGGTGGGAGAAGGAAGAGACAGGGCTGGCCACTGTGAAGGAACAGGGCATTAATGAGCCAGGAGAAAGTCCTCATGAAAGAGAGGGGAAGAAGTTTGACATTTCTTCACCTTCACACTGTGACAAACTGTAATTTCTGACATTTTGGCCTACATAAATAAATAATGTGTTGGTGTAGAAACTGGCCTCTGGGAACATCAGACTTAAATTTAAATCTCAAACTCAGTTCATATATCACTTTGTTTTACCAATTACATAATTGCTGTGCAACAGGGAACCATGAGAACATAGTCCTGATGGTTGAACAACAAGTAAGTAAAGCAGGTGCTTTATGTAAGCATCACTTGGGAAGAATTAATAGCACATGCCAATACTTCCCCTCATTTTTCCCCCCTTAAAGGAAGCACTGAGACAAGGTGCATCCACCATCTTGTGGGTAAATTTCAGTTATCAGCATAAGAACATTGGGGTGGGTAGAACCCATATGTAGACTATGAAACTTCTCATTGCATCAAAAGGAATTCACATCTTCATTTGTGGCATGAACACTGCTCTGTCTGAACAGACTAAGGAGCTGAATCCCAGTCCATTCACATTGTGCCACTGGATTCACACATTTAGAAAAATGTGAAATGTACCACTTAGTTTAGGCATGAAGAAAAATATTTGAAAGGTATTATTCAAATATATACACTAATGTCATCTTTGGCAGAGTACCAGAATGTGGGAAGAACAAGACAAACGAAAGTGAAATGCTTCCAGTGCCTTAGGAAGAAAGAATTATAAACACAATGTGTTCTTGCACCATCATTCAATTATTTTGACCCCTCTGGAGAGGTGAAGAGAGAGTGAAGAAGTATACATATATATGTTGCTGAGGACAAGGGATGGCATATTGACACTGCAAAAGTCAGCATGTCACTGCAGTGGACAGGGCAGGAAATGTGCTGACCCGCCATCAAGGATGAATAATCATGAACTCAGGGACTCTGGCTCTGGGTCTCTGCCTCCTGCTGTCCCTGGCTGGCAGCAGCTCACCAGCTGCTGTCTCTGCTCAGGCCTAGCTTGGTCAGCAGAGCACCCCGCTGTCCACACAGTGCTTCTGTTGGAGCCTCTGGCTGCAGATACTCCTTCTGACATTGGTGGGCAGAGGAACACCAGCTGCCTTACACAGACCTTCCCTCCCTTTCTTTTTAATCTCATTGACTTGGAATGTGAAGAATTGGCAATCTACTTACACATGCTCCTTGTTTCTTTTCTTTCTTTCCTTCTCCTTTATTCTCTCACCCCTCTCCTTCTTTCTTTGCCTGCTTCCTCCCTCTGTCTTCCTTGTTGTACTTATTTTTTAGGCTTGTGCAAACTGGGCCACTATAAAGCCCCATCTTCAAGATTCTAGCTCTGCAGGTTGTAATGAGAAGCGCTCTGAAACCAGCTAATGGAATTAGGGTGGGCAGGAAGGCATACTGTACTTATTCCAAAAGACAAACTTTTCCAGTTGAAGTTTATAACTGGACTTTGGGTCTAAGAAACAGAGCTATTGATTGCCTAATTTTCTACAATGGCAGCACTAGCTCCTTTCACCTCAAAACCTAGTGACATTTCATCTGGTATTCAGTAAGTATGCAACATCTTAACTTTATCATGAAGTAGGCAAACGATCCCTAACCAAGATGAAGACATATGGTGTGTATACATAGTATTAAATGAAAACTGGTACTTATGTGTGATGCCATGTTGAGGGCAGTATGGGGCCACTGAGGAGATGACCACCACTGATTACAGCACTGTGTACTTCATTTGAGGAAGACTTCCCACCAGTCATGAGGTCATTATGATATGAAACGTTTGACCAATTCCCTGATTCTCAGTTTAAAAACCAAAATTCTCTAAGATTCACGGTATTTCTTAATTTTACCCTGCAAGTTCTTTCACGGATCGTTGTGATGGGGCAGCAGTCTTTCACTAAAGCCCACAGTGTATGACCCAGCTCTTGCTCTGCCTCTCCGTGTGAGTATTTTCTCCTCAACGTTTCCTTCCTCAGCCTTAAGGGAATGTTTTATTTGTTATTTAAACTCTACAACTAGCATGCTTTCCTTATTCTCTGTGGGATGAGAAGAAAAATATATCTTAATGTGATGTATGACTTCATTTTTTCTAAATAATCTGGATGTTGCATTTTCTATCTTTTGGATCCACTTACACACTTTTTTGTTAAGTGTATGATGCTCTACTTGAGCAGTTTCCCTTAGGTTTGTCAGAACCTCGGATTTGTCATTGCAGCTAGGATTTGCCTTTACCTCTGGAATTCCTTATATCAAGAAGGAATGGGGTAACTATATCTTTTAATACATAGTTGCCTACGGTGGGTATTGTTGTCTCCAGTTTGAGCAAAGAATATTCACATTTAGTCTTTAGAGACAAGTAAACAGGATAGAAGTTTTCAGCCTCACATTAATGTAGCATTTGTATAGTTATACCCCATCAAACTACCACAGACTGAAGCCAGGGGTTAAGAATGAGAAACTTAAAGCCACATTTAGGGTAGTTTGTGGTTGTTTTATAAAAGTCGTGTTAGATCCTCAGCAACTTTCAAAGAGCTTTAATACTACCCTTCAAGAGAACTCTCAATTAAATTGATTTTTCTTCCAAAAATCTGTTTTTTCCTTGAAGGCTCATCTAAATTGAATACAACAACATGAAGACATTTTTTTCTAGCCATAGTATTTTTTTTCCAATTGAGCAAGTGTAAGATTATTTTGTTTTTTTTTCCTCAAGCACATGACATAATAAACTTTTCTTGACTTAAAAAAAAGCTTTTAATGGTTTGTTATTTTAAAGTAATAATAAAACTTTTAAAGTGTACTCTATTTAATCTAAGTGAATTTTGTGGTTCAGAAAGTTCTAGCCATTTAGCTTTACTTATTCTGTTAAATAAAGATTCCCTGTTCCACATATTATATCTTTCCATGACCTCATTCAATATTCATTGTCTCTCAGGGACATCTGAATCTGCAATTGCAGCTACCTGACCAAGAAGGCTGTGGAGTTAGACCCATGACTGAGCATGCTGCCAGTGAGCAAGACTCCAAGAAGGGTCTCCTAACATTCGTGCTTTTGGAAGGACCGATTCCTTCTCAGCCATCTTTCAGGGTCATCTCTGGTCTTCAGAAATATTCCCTTTCCCACTATTCTGGCTCTGCTGCAAATAATGTATAAGAAAAGTAAACTCCTTGTCATAGGGAAACCATCCTGCACCCCCTTTTCTCCTTCAATTTTTATACTATGCTTTAGTCATTCATTCTACACTTCCTCTTGTGTTAGTAAAAAACACTTTCTTTTTCCAGACTCTCCTTTTCCAAGGACTTCATAGACTCCCACAGGGTATTTCTTCCCCCAAAACTAGTTGCTGGCATCTTCTCTGAACCACCTATTTCCTGGCCCTTAAATTACCCCAGCTTCTTAAAGAGGCCACAAGAGAAATATACATCCTTCGAATATTCTTGAAAAATAACCAACCAGGAGGAAATGTGAGATTAAACAACGCAGATGAAAAGCTGGGCAGTTTTCCAAAGTAAGAAGAGAGTTGTAACAGAGAATAGCTCTTCTCTTTGTAAATCTTGCTGTTAGTGGAGATTGGCAGTCTCCACTCTGGTTTCAGTGGGAGCCTTCTTATTTTTGTATAGGTTTACCTTTAAGGGATGGAGTTCCTTCAAGTCAGGGAACTCCGTGCCTTCAAGGAGTCAGGCTCAATTTTGGCATACTTACTGAAAAGGACTAGGCTGGCATTGGTGACGCCGAGCTTGTTGGCAGCCACGCAGGTATAGTTGCCGTAGTGCTCCTCAGTGACATTGGTCACAGTCAGGGAGGACTGGCCCTCAGTGCTCTTAATCTCAAGGCCATTTGCACTGTTTATCCTAAGGGTAAAAAAAATAGACGAGTTAAAGGGATAGCGATGAAGGACATGGCTTAGTGGTTTCTTCCTCATCTTTACCCAAGAGTTTTAAAAAAGAGGAGAGGAAATACAGCATTTGTTATCCTCACTTATTCATTATAATCATGTAACCTCTATTATCAGAACTGATCGATGCCCTCCACAGAGAAGGCACAGCAATGGCCGAGTTCCATTAAAATTAAGTTTCTACTACATTCAAGAAAGATATATATATATATATATATATATATATATATATAGGCGGAAATGATCAACTGGACTTTATTTCTTACTATTTAAGTTTATCCCAGTGGTTTTGGGTTCAGGTCTTGCCATCAGGCTCTAGGAGACTCTGAGATCATGATTTGGAACTTGGGGTACACAGGGTTTGCAAATACCTGGTGTCATCCCGGTACCACTCAAAGTCAGGTGCAGGCACCGCCGCGGCCTCGCATTTGAGGGAAGCTTGTCGTCCTGTGGTGGCTTCATTGCTCTTGGACTCCGTGATAGTGGGTGGGTCTGTAGTAAGGGCAGATAGAGAGGTTTATTAAGTGAGGACAAAGGATGCTCTGGGCACAAAGTGCTACAGCGGGAGACTCTGTAGGAAGGATGGATACACAGGTTTACATGAGAGCTGAGGGAGGCTCTGGAATTGCTACCCAGGGGTAGAGTTAGGAAGGTATGTGGCTGGAGAGAGACAAAAAGCAATTATGTGAAAGCGTCATTGACATGCCTGCTGATCAGCTAAGTGGGACTGGTCACCAGAAAGCTAAAGTAAAGTGAAAAAAAAAATGACTGATGGAATTGACGGAGTGTGTGTAGAGTTGGCTTATATGAAGAAACACTCAGTGGCATTTTATGTGAATGAAGCCCAAGGTTTCTTTTCCTCTCCTTCTCACTCACTCCAATTGTAGTTTATATTACTTACATTTCCCCCAGAAAGTTATGAAGCCAAAGGATTGTTTAATGCTTTTTAAAAGCTTTTTTAAAAAAGATTTTTTAAATTACATGTATATGCATGTCTCTGTGTGGGTATGTATCCATGAGTTGAATGCTAGAGCCCATGGAGTTCACAGAGGGTACTGGAAGTCCAGGAGCTGGAGTTAGAGGTCACTCTGAGCCATCTGATGCGGATGCTTGGAAACTGAATCCAGGGCCCCTCCAAGAGCAGGGCTTGAACTCAGTCACTGGGCAAACATATAATTTGACCATTTTCTCTTTTTCATTGCCATTATTGCTAGAGCTAGCGATGGCCTTGACGAGTCTGACAAAAATAAAAGTGTCGAACTGCTCCCAACCTGAAACTCTGTCTTATGTTGACAAAGGACTCCAGAAACCTATCTGCAAGAAAACCGCCATGAGGTCATTGTTCTGATCTTTGCTCCCTTCTGTTGCTATGAACCAAACACATTGGGCTTTTATGTCTGAGTTGCAGTATGATGTGCCTCAGAGTGGACAGAAGAGGACTTGCTTGCCAACAGTCCTCCTCTCTCACTGGCAGTTGGACATTGATTTACTTATTTACTTTTGCTTTGTCTGGGCCTAAAAGAACTATAATTGACTTGCAATGACATAAAAATGTATCTACTAGTCTAATTTGCCATGATTCTCTGTAAATAGCCCTACTAAGGTGAGATATGACAAGAAAGGAGACGTGAGAAAAAGAAAATTTTCACAAAAAAAAAAATTTCCAGGTAATGCTTTTCCCTTGTAAGCATAGACACCTGAGTTGGATTCCAAACACCCACATAAAAATGCTGCACCTAATCTCATGAGCTTGTAATCCTAGGGAAGGAGAGGTGCAGTCAGGAAATCTAGCCTAACTGTTGTCTTCCAGGACAATTATAGGAAACAGATGGCATTCCTGAAGATGACACTTGAAGTTGTCCTAAGGGCCCCATGTACACATGTACTTGGGCATGTGCATGCATACACACACACACACACACACACACACACACACACACAGACACACGCACGCACGCACGCATGCACGCACGCACGCACGCACGCACGCACGCACGCACTACACCCAGCAGATAAGAGAGAGGCAGTGAGAAACACAAAGAGAGCTTTTCAATCCCAAATAGGCCCAAGCACCAGCCAAGCTCCTCATATTTTGCGGAGGAAAAAGTTAATTAATAAAACAGACTTTACCATACACAATTCCTTTAAATATCTAGACTATGCTATTTCTGATTTTTTTCCCTACAGTTTTGCAGTTTTGGGAATCGTTATTAAAGTTCTGTCTACAGAAACTCTGTACAATAACATCAGGCCAGGCTGGTGTTTCCTCTTGTTTCATTTACCATCACTATGGATTACCCCCTCCCCCCTTTTTTCAACTTTCAGAGAGAGAAGAGTAAGAAGACATTTGG
The DNA here is from genome assembly GCA_907164525.1 of Lophiomys imhausi. Classification (NCBI taxonomy): domain Eukaryota; kingdom Metazoa; phylum Chordata; class Mammalia; order Rodentia; family Muridae; genus Lophiomys; species Lophiomys imhausi. The sequence continues at coordinate 4,722,597 of CAJQZJ010031868.1, forward strand.
ATAATGCTGTCAAACCATGTGCAAACAGTAGGCCAGGGCATTGTCATCATACAGTTTTGGTTTAGAATAGGCTAATCATTTTCTTATAGGCACAACATGAGAAGACGGTACTTTAAACAGTTACACAGAAGGAAAAACAACGCAAAACCCTGAACTGAAAGTAGTTGTCCTGGGACATAGATTTGGTGTGTTTGTATGGACCTCTCATTAGATTTTATCTCCTGGGCCTTGACTTATCATTTATATAAGAAGGGAGCTGCACTTTACAAGCACTTAGCAGTTCTCATAGCATATTCCTTAAAAGTGGGCTGTCAATATCTTTATAGCACATGTATTTTCACACTTTTAACCATCCTTGCCTTTAAATTGCTGCTTTATAGACAATTCATTTGTCTACTCCATGGGTTAGGCACTAGAGTCAGTGGTCAGGTGTGACACACCTGAAATCTTGAGTTTTGAGCCTAGTCTTATCCAGAACTGTGCTTTGTAGAACCATCCAGATGAGTTTAAGGCCTGCCTTCCTTCCTTCTTTAACTTTTCAAAGGAGATAGCTTAAAATGATCAGCAAGGTTCCATTGAAAAGTCTTTCTATGATTGGCTATAGAGGCCATTAAGGCTCATCATTTCAAAGGATAATGCATGAATTGGATGTATTTGTGCTGACGGTAAAACTATATTGGTAGGGGGGATGGAGCATAAATTGGAGGAAGTTATAAGCTCAGATTTAAATTTGATACACTTGAGCTCAAATTGAGGCTTGGCCTCTCATTGTCCTCCCTCATTAGAGGGTTTAGTACTTTGCGCAGGGTCACACTGCTTCAATTTCCTCATTGACAAAGTGCTGGAGCCAGCAGCAGGGAGGCCCATTTGGAAGCTGATGGAGGAATTTGGAAATATTCTGCACCAGGTTTATGATAAAAAGACCGGAATGGGAGGACAGATTTGAAATATGTAGAGCCCCAGAAATCATCACCTAGCAATGGATTAGATGTAATGGGGAAGAGAAGAAGGAGGGAAAGGATGATACCCAGGTGTTTTGTTTGGGCATCAAGAGATGCCATCCACCAAAGGGACACAAAAAGTGACAGAAGATGACTTGGTGAGTTGAGTTTGGTGTAATTGTATGAGGACCTGGGTTCAGATCACCAGCGCGCATGTACAATGTTAAGCATGTTGGTGAATATCTGCAATGCCAGGATTGGGTGGGACCCAGGCAGCCCAGCCAATCGGTGGGCTCAGCATTCAGTGAGAAATCTCAGTACATTTACTTTTGCATCCTCACTTATTTTCACCATTTTTATGTTCTTCAGACAGCCACGCTGTAACAATCTGTAGCCCCATGGCCCACTGATTTTAGTAGGAAAGACAATTTTACTTCTGATTCTATAGCTTATGTGGAAAATGAAAAGACATGTTTGTTTTTGCAGCTACATGCATACAATTGACAAATTCTTAGTGAAGACAGATATATCATTACTCTGCCATTTATCTAGTCAAGAAAAAAATAACAACATCTTTACATCCTATCACTACTATAAGCACCACCACCATGTTCCTCTGAGCTGTACCATATTAACATGTTATTGCTGTGGTGCATTCCTTCAAATCCCTCCACTCTAGTACCAGTATCATAGATCCCAGATGCATAATTGTGTAGAACATCCCTTGCTCTATTTAAATCCATGTAGTTTTAATGTACCTGTTACTTAGTGCCTATTACTTGGGAGATAATAATTTTTTGCTGACTAAAAAAGTTATGAATATACTGTGTCTGCTTATCTCATTTTTCCTCTTTGTCCTGTTTGCTGTTTGTCTGTATTAGTTTTATAGATAGTGTCTCACTATGTTGTTCATAATGTCCTTAGACTTAGGACCCTTCTGTTTGAAAATAATAATTGTTTGTCCTTTTGGAATTTAGCTTTTGGTCAGGGAGCTGGGGTCCTCTGATTCTCAAAGCTGGGTCTAGGCTCTCTCCTTCTATTCTCATATAGGCACATATCCCAGCCCTAGGCTCCCGGGGTATGTGTGGCTACTTGAATATGCTAAGGTTCTGCTTGGTGCTACTTCTGTTTTGACCTCTACCATGGGAGCATTTAGACTTTCAAATGTATTCTTATTTCTGAATTTGTTTGGCATGTGAGCAGGTAAGCAACAAACTGCTTATTCATTCATTAGAGGCCTCAACAAGGGGTGCGGGAAGCTGGCTAGAAACTAGGGTTAAACACATTAAATTCAGAGAAGGGAGACTCTGGTCAATCATCAAGTCCAACCACTTGCTTCCTTCTTTGAAAACCAGGAAGTTCCTTTTACCAAAGTCAATTCACAGCTATTGATAAGGAGGACGAAAGCTTCTTGTTCTTCTTATTTCTCAAATGACATCATACTCCAGGTCTTCTTCTTAACTTATAGGAATGGACATTTCAAAGTTCATTTGGAATGAATTCTGCATAGGTGAGGCTAAGAAAGACTATTATGAATTATTCTGAAGCATGTCTAGTAAATTTAAAATAATAGGTGATCCTGTTCAAAATATGGTTACAATAAAACTGCAGTTCTTATAAATGCTGCACAGTGAGATTCATGGTTATTCTTTATGTGATGTTGGAAGAGCTTCCAATTGTCAAATGACTCCTCCAGTTTTTATTACTTCAAAATTCCAGGTCCTGAAAACATTAATCAGGGTTTTCTCATTCTTACATCAGTGATAAAAAAATTCTTTCTATCAGAATGACAATGGAAAAGATAACAGAGGCTTAGGCAAAAACTCTCACTCATTTAATCTTTCTAATATTGGGAAAGATTGTACAAAACCATAAAATTTGAATAAACAGTATAATTTATAAGTATCATAGATACCTGATAGCACTGTTTTAGATGTTAGACATCCTTATTCATGAAAACGATAGCCTTAAGAGTTAGGCATCAGTAGTGGTATTTGGAGAACAAGAAGAGAAATTTGCAGAGGGTTAGTAACCTGTCAAAATTCGTCTGGCCAGTGTTTGCTGATGTATGGATTTAGATGCAGGTTGACCATGTTCTCAACCTTTTTGGTCTCCTTTGTGTGAATAAGTTCTTTTCATTTTATTTTTTAGGCTAATTTATTTTATATGTATGAACATCTTGCTCACACATACATCTGTATACCACTTGCATGCCTGGTGCCCTTAGAGACCAGGGAGGGCAAAAGAGGGTATTAGACCCATTAGGTCTGGAGTTGCAGATGACTATAAGCTTCTGTGGCCATGTAAGTACTGGGAATCAAACCCAGGTTCTATAAGAGCAATAAGTGTTCTTAACAACTGAGCCATCTCTCCAGCCCCAGGAATAGACTCGCAATAAGGAAGAACTATTACTTAAGGGAGTCTGAAAAGTAAATGTTGCAGATTTCTATTTGCAGAGCACTTAAGGAATGGCACACCATATAGTGATATAGCTGGTACGTTCTACATTAGGAGACAGAAGATGCAGGCCTGACTTTCTTCTATGCCTCCACTGTTACAATAGACACATCTCTCTTCTTAGTCTCTTTCCTATAAATGCAGATGATGGCACTTGCCTATCTTGTACACAGCTGTAAGGCAAATACCATATGAAATCATATGTAGAGGGAACTTTCAACATTTAAACTAGTTACATTGATTGGTTTTACCACTGTTACTCTCTTCTTAGTGGGTGGGGAGAAAGTTACAGAGTTAGACCTGGGAGACTTAAGTCTGTCATTTACAAGTCCTTTGACTTTGTGTCAGAGAATGCTAACATTATAAGTATATGGGGGGGGGGTTCAGGAGAGAACATGAAACTAGAGAGTTGGCAGAGTAGGGAGATGGTGGAAGATCTGGGACAATCTGGAAGAGGAGAATAATTATGATTAGCTATATTTTATGAAATTCTCAAAAAAATGAGTGGAAATATTATTTGGAAAATGAAAGACCAGTATGGAGACTGGATATGTGTGGCCATGAATAACTAGAGATCTCACTCTACACTGGGATGTCATTTTCATAGAATTTTCTCATCAGGTGACCTTTGAATCAAAGTATCAAAGAGTCTAGTTAAAATACACATTTAGGTTCTGCAAAGTTTGCTCAGTGTTTACATATGCTTGTTTGTCTTCCAGAGAATCCAAATTCAGCTTACAACTGTCAGTAACTAGGGGATTGCATTCCTTCTTTTTGGCCTTTGTGGGTACTCACACACATGTGAATACCCAACAGGTGTCTCCAGTCCCGTACCTACTGTTCAGTGACTTCTGCTTTCTCTAAAGCAACACATGTATAAGAGCTGTGGAAATGTCCATGTCACATGTCCCCCACCATTTGTATAGTGTGAACCAGTTAGTTCTAGATGCAGAGTTAGGCGACAATGAGAGCCTGAGAGAGAGAGAGAGAGAGAGAGAGAGAGAGAGAGAGAGAGCACCATGGGTAGGCAGAAGGTGGGGACATTATGGGGAAGAATAAGATCTAGGAGCAGTCTTTAGGAATTTCCACATGACTAGGAAAGAAGTCCACTCTAGGAAGTCTGAGCAAAGCTGACAGCCTGAATCTATTGAACATTTGCTGTGTGATAGATACTATCCTAGAGTCTCATTAGTGCATAATGGAACATGCAAGTGAGAGTACAGAGAGGATAATGTATTTCTATAGTTGATATCTGAAAGAAGTCTGTGACTGCATAAGACACGGGGGGTCAAACGTCTTGTCCATTCCATAATTTTCACCAAACTTGTTTAATGGCAAAGACTTCAAGGCAATGATTTAGCTTTCTATAGGTGCCGGGACCTCCTACCACCTAGGAAATAGACTTTGCATGGAAAATGGCTGTGTACAAGGATATAGACCTACCACAGAGGCAGGTTATCTAAGAGAAATAAAAAGCAGACGCTCCAGAATCTGCTGTGAGCTCAATGGGTGAAACTGTTCTGTCTCCCTTCCTTGCTGTGCTAGCCTCCATGTGTCCTGCAACAAACATCTGTCGGCAAGCCAGTAAATGAATCAGTGAGTAGCAGTGGAAAAGTTATAAGCGCTAAGATTGCCTTTTTAGTGGTATCCAGGGTATGTTCATTATGATAATCTCTCCCATCAGTAGTTTTCCCAGCCATCCTGGTTGCCTGACCTAATCCTGAAGCCTTTGTTTTGTAAGAGAGAGAATTCAGGTTAAACAGAAAGGGAAGGTTCAGATGAAATGACAAAAGTGATCCCAGATGTTTTTCTATAGATGAGCATGTGCTTCTATAATTCAGTCCTGGAGACCCCATTTGTTTACACTAGTTTTGGGTACTATGACTTACTTTAACAGGATTTCTGGTGTAAGAACTGATTTTACATAAATGTACTTAATAAAGTTTGGATTAAAAAGGTGATTTCACAGGAATTTGAAATTACAATTTTTTTTTACTGATCAGTCACCATCATCATTTATCTATAGAGTTTGAAAAAATATTAAGAGGGACTTTTTATTTTGAGTTTTCTCTATCTATGCCTTCAGTTAGCATTGAATAAATAATTTTATAGGGCTGTGCACATTCTCAGTCCTCTTGGTTAGAGCACATTCAGTGTTTAACTGCTCCAAGATATTTTTTGAGAATCTGTAGGTTCTGTCCATATTCAGTGATTCATTGAGCACTGGAAAAAGCTCATATTTTCATAAAAGTTTTATTGAAAATTATCAGTATTTTTCCTGTTCTAAGTGACACTTTGGGGACAGTGAAGAGGGTGCAATGTCAGACTAATTGCTTCCATAATAACAGGACCCAGGCAGCTAGCTTTGATCTTGGAAACCATCTACGATCCAGACCACTTTGATGTTTCACACAATGGAAGCATAAATATTTTCTATTTACTACATGATTGGACTTTCAGAAACCTAATTAAGTTGAAGGTCAATTAAAAGAAAATGAAATCTTGACTCCAAAAGTCAGAGAGGAGGTGGTGGATGACAGCATGGCCATGTGTGCATAAAAGAAGTTAACTAACCTAATTACAAACTTATATAAACACCTAGAGAAATTGCCTTTCATGTGAAAAAGGACCTAAAGCATTTTATAACATTGGGATCATTAATACATTTTTGAAACACACCCAGTATTGCAAAAGAATAGTAATACTGGCATTTCAAAACCCTATTACTGAAAAATTGGAGACAGCCAGGGATAAAAGCACTTCACAGCTCATCAAATGCAGCCCCTTGCTCTTCAAAATGAGACCATAAATGTGTAGTTCAGTGCTGTGTCTACTGGTTTCCCCTAGGTACACTGTGGAGTCTTCACTGCCCATTTCAGAAAGCTGAAAGGCTGACTGGGGAGCTGAGCACTGGGGACCAGAGCATTCCAGCACAGGCTACGCCACCTTAAGCCAGATTCCTGAGCACTCTAAAGATCAGTTCTAAATTTCTAAGGCAAGAATATTGATGTCTATCTCATTGGATTATGGTGAGACTAAATAGCATGCTTAGATCCAGAATAAGAGGCTGTATGGAGCATTACAGATACTTGAAACTCGTCCTCTTCCTCTTCTTCCTTGGGAAGTTTGGGCTTTAGAGTCAAATGGACCTGAGGCTGATCCTCTTTTCTTACATTTGCTTCTTGTGTTGCTTTGCATAGATGATTTCCAGAACCCAGGCTCCAGTTTCTAAAGATTTAAACTGGAGTTGGTTATATTTACATTTTCAGGGTTGGTAGAATAGAGACCATTGATCCCCACTCTAGCACGTAAGTGACAGCAAGAAAGATGTAAGAAGACAAAATGTAACTCATCAGGGCCTAGAATACACTTTCAGATGTGGGCTAAAGTATTTGTGCATGCGGGTCTGTGTGCTTATGTGTTTCATGTGCATATACAGGTATGTGCGTGTATGAGTGTGGTGATAAGCATATACACACAGAGGAAGAGAGAAAAAGAGACAGACAGACATAGAGACTGGGGAGGGGGGAGGGTCAGGGCATCTCTATGTCCTCTCAGGTCATTAGCCACAATTATGTAGTATAGAAACTTGAATTTGAGTGTTAGAGAAAGTCACTTGTAATTGAGTAAGATAAACACATTTTCTATTCCTTTGCTGGGCGCCACACATCTTGTAGATACCCTCTTGCTTCCTCCTCCTACTTTGAACCACATCTAAGGAGCCTTTCATCTGACAAGTTCAAAGTACGCCCATTTACCTATGCATCTTACCTAAATCTTCATTTCTAATGCCCAGGCTTTAGGAGAAATAGATAACCATAATTAACTTATCAGGCATCCCTGCTAGCCATCAGGGACACACAGTATCTGACCAAACGGGCTTGAATTTGTTCCCAAGGTCAATTAGTTAAATAGCAGAAGATAAAATATAATCTCGGGGCTATTTTATCTTCTGACAAACAATGCAGTAAGATAAAAATTCCAGCTAAAGCAGATACGGATTATTGCTTTTCTCAAAGGAATGTGACCTCGGTGTCGGTAGACTACAACAGTGACTGCCAGAAACTCAAGTGGTGTCTCATCATGTTTTCGTAATTCCACAGTCTGAATGAAAGACAAAGGCTATTGTGAAATGTATTACCAGTTATATTTAGCGTCAGAAGAGTTGATTTATCAAATTCAAAGGCCAAGTCTTGCCCTTGGAAGTGTCCAATGTATAAATGTGTGTGCCTGACTGGAAGAACATCTGCTTGAAATGCTATGAGCTTTTGCTAATATAATCTGTAGAGCTCTCTGAGAGAGTGGAGGTGTGCCCTGGGCACATAACACCTGCTGCTCTTGTACTCACAGTTCACAGTGACCTTGACTTGCTTGACATCTGCTGAGGAGACCTCGTTGGCAGCCTTGCACTCATATTTGCCTGACTGCTCCCTGGTGATGCCTAGGATCTCCAGATATTCTTCTTCTCCTTCAAATTCTCTTCCTGAAAAAACAGACAATTGCATGACTTTTAAAATAAGTCTCAAATATGCCGCAGATTGCTTATCCCCCCCCCTTTAAAAACAATAAATCAACATGGCTTTTCATTAATTTCACAGCAGGCTTTGTCTGAGGTCAGATTCTGCAGATGCAGATACCAAGATAAAGTTTCTTCCAAACGTGATTAAGTGGGAAGCTTTCTGAGGACAAAACAGTTAGGGGACTGGGGGAAATGGGAATTGGAAGAGAAAGAAGCCAAGTAATGTTATGATGCCAGGTTGAATCTCAGGAACAATGCTGACTAGGTCCTTTGGGAACCCAGGGGCCCACACATGTCCCTTTTCAACACTGTCCTCAAAACAAGAAGACGAGAGGCCAGGGTGCTCAAATATTCATATCTGTCAGTCATTAGTTGAGTATTTGGAACCTTTTAGGGGCAGGCGAGAGCACGAAGCACCAGGGGAGCGGGTGATGCATTGTAGCCCACTCTTGACCTCTTGACATAATGGCAACCCTCCTAGTGAGTTTCTTGTGAGAAACACCACTCTCTTCTGATTATGTGGATCTTGTTTTTCACAGAAGTCATATGCTGGGACTGGAAAGATAGCTCAGTAGTAAAAATAAAAGAGTGCTGGTCTTCCATAGGCCTCAAGTTCAGTTATCAGCACACCAGGCAGCTCACAACAACCAGCTGTGACTATGTTCCAAGGAGCCCGACGCCCTTGTCTGGCTTCTATAGGCACTTACACATATGTGGTACATCTGTTCATACACACGCACATAAAGAACAATAGGTCTAAACCTTTAAAAATCAACCCTGTGCTAATCCTTGTCTTGAAGCTGTGCTTTCTTTGTTTTATATTACCATCCAGGCTTTCTAGCCATAGGTAGATGCATGAGAATATATGGCTAATGGTGTGCATGACTGTGTCACCAAGTCTGACTGTGTCACCAAGTCTGGGCGCAGGGAACTACATACCCATGGTTAACAGTTGGAATTAGGGACAAGGAGGCTCAATTTTGAAAGTCTACAAAATTGGGTGTTTTGTTTGCATAAAGAAAAACTAGATAGGAAATCTCTCAAACTCTCACATGGAACCTAACTGATTAAATGAATTGTTTTCTTTCTGAATAGACTGAAAGAAAAAAAAAGTATGAAGAGACATTAAAGGGAGAAAGAGAAGGTAGACAATGAGGTTGGGCAACAGAAGGAACTTAGCTAGAGTTTAGATAGAAAGATCCATGGACTTTAACCTTAATTAAATTCCATGTCCCTCACCTGCCCAAATTCACAACTCCATTGTCCATTGGGTTAGCTCAGAGCAGTTGGGAAGGCTGTTGACACAGTCCTGCCCCCACGAAGGAATCTTGCTCCTTGTCATGCTACAATAAACAGTACTAATTAATGGCTCCACTCAAATGCCACAAGCTGTTCCCTTCCTGAAAATTCCCTAAAGGCCAAATCAACATAACATCCAGCCATCCTGGACATGAATTCATTGTCTTGCTATGTCAACCAAGCCTGCTAACTAGAGTCCCAGCAGAACACAGGACCTCTTTGATAACATTCTATCACACAGCTGTTGGGAACACTAGAAGCTTCTAATCCCTGCCAACAGTCAAGATGACTGGCTTTGAGAAAACTAATCCAAACAAGGAATAGGCAATACTAATAAAATTATTTGATTAAGACTTAGGGTATACCCGATAACACACACTTGTACTTTAAGTGCTGCACAGTTGCTCTAAGATATATCTCAAGGTTATTATTTCTAAATGGCTAACTTCTGGCAATGTTTTTCCTTTCCTCTCTTCAAGCATGTAGTCAGGAATGGTTTTATACTCCAGATGTAGAATGTAGGCTATGTAGAAACTGTGTGAGGTCACTTTTTTGGGTTTAAGAGTAATAGATTATAGCAAGAAGTGTTGAAGATGGCTACAAGACTTCTAAGATTCCTAACTGCTTCCATACCCACACACTTTATTCTTAATTAAGTATAGAATTTTCAGTAGGAGAAAGAATGGATAGAGGCTTGGGGATGGTTGAACACTGCATTCCTTTCAATTCCCACAACTTATATAGAAATGAGAGGAGGGGTAATGGGTTCCTTCCTCACATTTTATTTTTTTTAAAGAAATAAGCCTGTTTTGGGAGATAGAAAGGTACTTTTGGCAGCATTCACTCAGGCTTTACTAGTTTGGGAAGAAAATAAAGCCATATTTACTAGATTTGGGGGTTTGGGATTCTTATACCCCAATGCACATATTAGTATATCTTATCCCCTTCCCCCAGAAGTAGTCAAGAAGGCATGTCCCCACCAGATCAACTTTCAGTCTCATGTCTGTAGGAAGAACTTCCCTAATATGACCTGAGAAGGAAAGGGGGAATTTTCTTCTATTATAATACACACTAAGGAGACAGAAATTCTTTCTCCTTTTCCCATGACAGCCTCCTTCAGTCTAGGACTACTCCAATTCCAGAATCCAACACCTGGCAAGAGTCTCATTAGAGTGGAGACATTCTGGTAGGATAAAGTACACGAGTTCCCCTCATTCAACCAGCCTGATAATCATTTACAATATTGGAAAAGACTTCTCTATGCCCCTTGTTATTCTTTCTCTTCTTCTGGGTCCTCTAGTTGAAATTCAGGCATTTCTCGAATTCTGCTTAAGCCCACAAGAGGGTTAAGTGTAAGTCATTATATCTACTACTTCACTGGAGAATTTCTCATTAGTTCAGAGTAATAGCTTAGGAAGCCCAAGGTCTTCTGTTGTTAGCAATCCAAAGTTCCAGATTGTAAGCCTTCTGGCTTGTTTCATACTCATAGCATCCCTCATGAACTTGCATGAGGTTTGCCATATATTAGGAAGTTGGTAAATGTTTATTCAGGTAGCTTGATACAGGTTTAATAATTGGCCCTACCACAATCTGGATGTTGAAACTTAATCTACAATGGGATGCAAGTTGGACGTAGGAAGCCTCAGGGAGACGCTAAGAGCATGAGAATGGGCCCCTCATAAGGACACAACAGAAAATGGCTCTATATGAACCAGTAAATGAGCCCTCACCATAGAGTACATAGCGGACACGTGGATCTTGGACTTGCCAACCTCCGCAACTGTGAGAAATAGTTCCTGTTGTTTGTAAGCCACCTATAGTTCTCATTCTAGCAGTCCTGATGGGCTGGGACACAGCTGAACAGAATTAAGCAGCACAAGCAGGTACTAGAGGCAATTACAACACCTCATAGAGCCTACAGAATGGAGCCACATGTGGAAGCCATCATAAAAATCCATTGCTCTTTAATGACCCTAACAGTACCAGCTTGCTGGGGAAGGTATGTGCAGAATGTGCTGCTGTGAAAGGCTGGACAAGGCATTGCTTGATATGTCCTAAGGATCTAAGGATGTTAGTGCTGTGAGGAGCCATTGCTTCAATTGCCAGTTGAGCCCTGAAGACACAGGCCCGATAGATGCTTTTTCTTTGGTCTCAGCAATTGCAATTCTTTGTTCTAAAACATGCAGTAAACCACATCAGTTGGGAAGCAGAGCATGCTCATGTGCACTCATAGTCTCCTGTGCTTCTCCTTTTACTCAGGGTGTATCTTCCTGCGGAGGCAAGGGTTATCTTAGTCACACCATCTAGCTTCTGCCCACCCAAGGATTCTGCCACCATATCCTGTCCTTTCAAAAACTTGTTAGGACAGAAAGTGACCCCAAACCTGCCATTTAAGTTGTCTGCCCAATGACTACAATTTAGATCTTTCTCTGATTCCAATCTGTTATTTTGCTTAAAATGTAAATTTCAATATTTTTGTATTAAATATCTCAAGCACTTTGTTCACTCTGACGAGTGTTATGTCTATTCTGGTGTCTGGTGCTTAGTTTAAATTACCCCTTTGTTAGTATAATTTTGTCTTCTGGCAATAATTCAGCTACAGGCCAAATGACTCTTCTTCAGTGTTCGTACCGTTCACTCTTACACCCAATTATCATATTCCCTTTTGGTCTCTGTCTGTTCAAGTTGTGCATTATTAGTTCCTTTAAAATGTCTCCATGAGTCAGAAAGAGAACTCCAGATCTAATGGCAAGAGGGAAGCATTCTCTTTGGTACTCCCCAGTGTGGAGGCAATGCAGCTAGAAATAACACCTATTAGAGTTTACCAGGAATTGTGCTGAGGACAATATCTCCTTGGGTGAAATGGAGTTTACAAAGTCAACTAGTCCTTGTAAGTAAGCAGTCATTTGCAACTACACCCACTTCTATGGAGCTTCTTGCCCTCTTTCTTTCTTCTCCCTCTTCCTTTCTTCCCCACTTTTCTACTCTTTCTCTTCTCCCCCACCTGTGTGCGGTTTTGCCAGCACCATTTGCTAAATAGCCCCCCAACACACAAACACATGAGAGAGAGAGAGAGAGCGAGAGAAAGAGAGAGAGGGGGGAGGGGAAGAGCTATTAAATCAAATAATACAATGAAAATTCACTAATATTTACTCAGTAAACACAGGCTATTCTTAATTTTTTTCTCAGGCTAAGAGAACTTATCTTCTGTTTGACATAAAACAATACATTTTAAAGGTCTCTTGCCTTATTACTCAGTATGAGGTCTATAATTCTTTTGCTTTGAGATTCAAGAAGTACAACTCAGGAAACTTGATAATTTTCAGTGTTTTGTGTGCTTAACAATGCAGAATTCAGGGGACTCTTGTCTGTTTACAAACAATCATTTCTTCCTGTGCTCCAAGAAGAGTCTTAAAGCAACTTAGCAGATCTATCTTCCCTTAAGGGGAAAATGTGTTTGAAATGGCATTCCCTTTACTCACCTAAATTTGAGTATTTACATGTAAGTGGCTGTAAACACATTAGCTACAAATGCAAACACATGGAGTTTAATGAAAAGCAAAGAACTGGAATGTATCTTGCAGGGGATATGTTTGTGTGTGTTTTATGAGTCTGTGCTTGGAGATGAGAGTAAAGACATCTATGAACTTACACACATAAAAGGGAAAAGTATCACAAATCATCGATGCCATTTGAAGCTTCCTAGGTGAACTTCAAATGCTGTAACAAGTTTCTGTTCAAGTATTTGTTCTTACAGTTCCTTTTGTGGTTTCCTTTTTTATTTTATTTTTTATTCCTGAGGATACACTTATATTCCTGTTTTTGCTCCTTCTCTACATTTCTGCACAGCACATTCCACTCAAAATTAAGAGAAGGAAGAGTGAAAGAACACAATAGATCGACAGGATGCCTGAATCAGGTTTTGCTTCTATCTCTAGCATGTTTCTCTCTGGATCCTTTGAAGTTGTGGTTTCTCAACTTCATGTTCCCCCTCAGAGACACTTTGGTATTTGGCAATGTTGCTATCCTAATGCAGGGAACCACTTCTCATTAACACCTTTCCACTTGGAAAGGGTGTGTTGAGTGATTGAAGGAAGCAGCAATCATGAGGGAGTAAGGAACAGAGTAATACATTGAAGGAAATAAAGGAGAACAAGTAACCACATGGGCAGGATAAATTGATGATAACTCCGATTTTGAGGAAATGTTAGACAAACAGATAAAGGAATAGTGAGCTCTCTGAAAAAGTATTTGACTCTTTGAATTGCGCGGACAGGAAGGAGTAGGTTACTCTGATAGAGCAACGTTCCTTATTGGAATACCAAAGCACAGCAGGGTGTGTATATGTGAAAAACTGGCCTCACGTCTTCTGCAGACCTCTAGAGTGTAGTCAAAAATCTGTAACAAGTACACAGCCAGAGGAGAGAGTCACAATTGGCTTTGCCTCAGTGAATGGGCTTGCGCCAAATAAGAACACTCCAGCATTATTTTCTCTGGCATCTGAAGAGATCAAATTCATTCCTATTTGCATCTTTGCTTTCACACATACACTTATCCAGCTAACTAACATTGTTTAAGCTCAGTGTTGAAACCCAACCTTTATAAATTATTAAACACTACTAGTAACTCTATTTACTTATAACAAATATAAACACTTAACTACTAACCCTACAAATGCCTACAACCCCTATGACCTAACCACTAAACCTATTGATAACTATTATAACTATTTTCATAACCTTTTAGAAGGATACAGTCTCTGGGGCAGGTCCTCAGTCATCAGGAATAAAGTCTCTGTGGTAGACCCTTTAATGCATTTAGCAGTCTTTTTTTCTGAAATATCTCAGATGTAGATCCGTCAGGGTAAATTGGCTATGGCAGTTTCACCTTAAATAAGGCTTGAGGCTTTCTTCTCTCTGGGAGATCTCAATCGTCTGTAAGCCAACTTATTTCCTTTGTATCAACAACTCTGCCGCTCTGCCTCAGTCTTTAACGCTGGCCACAGTTTCGTTTAGGCCACTGGTTGGACAGGTCAAACCCCTCTAGGCAAAAGCTGAGCCACAGGGTTTAATCCTAGGCCTTTTGCTGTCTTGCTGAGGCTTTCTCTGCTCACCAGCTTATTTCTGCCTCAGGGAGATCTGGCCATCAGTCCACCAGCACTTTCTCCATCAGGACTTTCTCCATCAGAGGATACAAACTCATTGTCCTTTCTAGCATGTGGACTCACTACCATCGGAGCTCTCTAATATGGGACCCCCTAGCATGAACTCTCTTGACTCCATCCACTTGTCCTTAAATAGGATCTCTGCTTGTTCCACCTGCTTCAGCTTAATTTGGGCTCTGCCCACTTAGCAGCGGAAAACAATGCCAGGTCATAAAGTTTTTCCTTGTTTCACCTGGCTTCAACCTTGTTTTTAGTCCATAGAGACTCCCCTTGTTTCACGTGACATCATCCTTGTTTTTAGTTCGTAAGCTGATAAGCTAATTGCCCACAGTCAAGTTGATCTTCATGCCCCAGATTAAGAGACTCTATCAGAAACCTAGATATTTAATAAATCTAATTTATATTAATCTAATTCCCTACACAGTGTTCCAGCTGGGGCCATCATACACACATCCTTTCCAGCCCTGGGTCTTGAAATTCTTTACTGTATGCACATCAGTATACGGATGATGGTACTTGGTATCAGAATAAAATTGAGACTGTCTATATTTAGTTCTCCATAGGACTTGTATGGAAAGTTTCTATGGTTATATTATGTCCTCCACACTGTGTATTGTACACTGTACAAATAGCTGGTATTTTCTGTCAGGGTCCAGAAAAATGTTGGAAACTATTGAGAGTTTATGAAATAGTACAGATTTGAGGCTGGAGTGGAAGGCAGTGAGGACAACAAGACCTTACACAAAGGCTACAGAAGTGACATATGAGAATACCCTGTTAGCAAAGAGGAAACTAGAAAGCCCCAAGCTAAGGCTGGGACTCAGAAGCACCTTCACAGATGCAGAGGCATTCTAGAGAGTGTAAATGTGCCCCGAAATGATAATACAGAAAGCACATCTCTAGATGTAGATTTAGTATGCTGGTGAGCGCTGTGGACATATGTCAGTCGCAGAGCACTTGTCGGGCATTCTTAAGGCCTTGGATTTAGTCTCCAGTACAGCCAAAAAGAAAAAAAGAAATACTGATATTTGGAGACCGGGAAGTTGTTAAGCAGCTAAGAACACTTATTGCTTTTGCAGAGGACCTGAGTTCAGTTACTAGCATCCATGCTGGACAGGCCACAACCACCCGTTCAAGTAATACAACATCCTTCAAGAGACTTTGTGGGTACCTGCATCTATGTATGAGTACAAGCATACACACACACACGCACACGCACACACACACACACACACACACACACACGCACATGCACACACACTTCAAAATAAAATAAATGTTAAAAAAGATGCTAATTGAAACATAAGATGAATGCAGCTGTATGTAGAACTACATATAACACATATAGTATGTGCAAGAAAGCCAGAGCTGTCATTCGAAAGCCCATGTTATGTAACATAGAGCTCCATCTTGTGCAGCGGGCACCATAGAACTGCCAATCCTCTTTTCTGCTCAGGTCCTCTTTCTCCTTTGGAAGTGTATTCTTACCTAACAAAGTCTCTCACTTGCTACTATCCATTTTTCTCTGTCTAATTCTTTATTTTGGCATCCCCTAAAGGTGCTCATTGAACTAGAACAGTGTTTGAATTCAATACTACTTAGTACTTTCTTAAGAATGTGCTAACATATTGAGCAGTGATAGTCAAGATATATTATATCCAGTCTTGGTACGAGTCATGGTATCCTTAACCTTACTTTAAGAGGTAGAACACATGTTTAGAGTGGTGTAGGAAGCTGGCCAATTTTATAATGCAAGAGCTGATGTTTAAAACAGATCTGTGGGGTTCTGAAGCACATGATCCATTAAGCATTTCATTGTGTATTTCATTATTTTACATTGTTAAGGGAAGTTAGACTTTGCTAAGCTCATAGTTTCCCGAGTCTAGTGAATTTCTTCCTCCAGCACATAACAGAGAAGACTAAGTACAGGGGGACTAGGGAGCTAGCAGGGCAATGCGATTGTGTTATGGACACACATTGCAATGCACAGCCCTCCTCTGTACGCTTCCCTTAACCTCGGTACTGAGTGAGCCAAACAAAGCACTAACTGAGGAACATGGCGTTTGAAAACTTGGCTTCGATCATCTACTTGTAGAGGTTCCCCTGTTGGTACTATCAACCATGGGCACATGAAATTGCCAACACAAGCAAAGGAGCCCTGGAAGCCCCATTGGCAAGGGGGAGTTTCCAGGGAGAATGAGCTTTCTGGGAAGTCAACAGACAAAGGCATGAGAGTCAGCAGGCAACCCACAAAGGAAGGGGCCTGAAATGGAGGTTCTCGTGTAAGAGAAAGGAGGGTGTCAATGAGACAACACTCACAGGTGTGAAGGACAGCTTAGATTTGGATTTGCTTCATTTGAACATCCATGTGATAATTTAATCCTTCTGCACCCACAGGGTTCCTTCCTTCTTCCCTGACCTCTCCTTTCCTTTTCCATTCTCCTTCCTGCCTTCCTTCCTCCCTCCCTCCCTCCCTGCCTCCCTCCCTCCCTCACTCCCTGCCTCCCTCACTCACTCACTCCCTTTCTTCCTTCCTTCCTTCCTTCCTGCCTTTATTCCTCTTTCCCTTTTTATTCTAGAGAAACATGGTTTGTAAGTATAGAATGTCAAAAATCTCATGAAAACTCCATTTCTCTTACAAACGAAGGATAAGTCCTTCACATATCAACCTTTTTCTCTTTTTATGCATGTGTATATTACACATGTGTGGGTGTGGGTATAAGTGTGCATATGTGCATATTCGTGGTTGTGCAGGGCCAAGGTTGACATCATGTGTCTTCTTCAATCACTCTCACCCTGTCCACCTTCTGAAAGCTAGGATTTCAGGCTAGCCACCAGTCAACCTGGCATTTACGTGGTTGCTGGTGATCCGAACTTCAGTCATCATACTTTCGGGTAATCTCCACGATTCCCTATCCCCATTTATTTTGCTGTTAGTTTCTTGGCACCCTGATAAACCTTCTGTGCTAGTAATGGACTGTTTCTTCAAAGACATCAAAAAAATCACCATAATCATTATTGAGTGGATAGTGGTTGCTGCTTGCAGTACCATGGTGAGACTAATGCTAATGTAGAATTGGGGTCCAAAGAGAAAATAAGACCTATGAAGGCACAAAAATTAGAATTTGGCATACATGCTTCAACCCTAACCTCCTGAGGTATTTACTGTAGGTTATTTGGGTTTTTTGCAAATGTGAAGAAATGTATTCTGACTACTTTGTGTTTGTTAGAAGCTAATAACTTCCAGAGTATGAATGCAGTTGGTATCAAATAAAAATAAATAAAGCCAGGATGCTTATGGTGGAGTGGGATGCTTTATATCATTGATATGGTTTGTATTGGTAGGTCTCAGTTCTTCTTGGAACATCCTGTGGAGTATCTTCCACGGGCGCTTGAAAAATCTTAGGTGGCTGTGAGATTCTGGGTAGATGTGGATTTAAATGCTTAGTCTACAAGCCATGTGGAAAAGGGGATGAATAGCTTCTGTCTGACAGATCATATCTGCCATTTTATGTGATTTGAGTAAGGCCCTCAGGAATTTGTGTGCTGGAAACTTGGTCTCCAGTATGTAGACATTGGGTGGTGGAACCTGTAATAGATGTGGTCCAGTGAGGGTAACTGGATCACTGAAGCACTGTCCATGGAAGAAATTTCTTATAGGATCCTGGTTAATTTGTAAGGAATATTGTTATAGGAGAGGAAGAGTAGCTCCCCCATCTCTCACCATGTGATCACCTCCCTTTTGTACATGTTTTCCCATGGTGCTATATACTATGGCCTGATATAATCTCCCTTTTGTACATGTGTTCCCATGATCCTATATATTATGGTCTGATATAAACAGAGAGGTTTTGCAAGAGGCATTGAAATGTTGTTTGGATTTTGTTGTCCAAAACAGTGGAAAATGGGACTGATACAAACATTATATTGTGAAGCAATCTCACTGTCCTACTTCAGCTTCATCACTGAGAATGCAGGACAGAAGAAGCAAACAGTTAAAACTGAATAAAAAATGCTTTAGAAGAATCCTTTGGGAATAAAATAGAAGCAAGAATTCCTGCAGATCCTGATTGTTTGCAAGATTATTTTGTAATAGGGAGGGTGAGGTGAAGATTTGAATTGCTAGGCAGAGGCAGCAAGGACCAAGATCTTTTCCCATTGTCATCAAACCTGCAGGGGTAATACTCGACCTGTTATTAGTGATTCTGCCACAGCTGAGGATTAAATACCAAGAGAGATGAGAGCAGCGGTTGCTGTTTTCAAGAGTCACACAAATCAATTGGCATTTTGTAAGTGAGTGTGTTAAACCCAGCAGGACAGCAGCACCATAGTAGCTTAGCTAGATAGAGTCCTGTAGCTGCCTAAGAAGCTTTTGAAATCAGTAATTAAAGCAAAGCAAACCATGGCCACCCTCGTGGCCCCTTCATTCTTCCTTTGCAGGTCCAGATGCCGAAACACCTCATTTGAGTTCACCCTTAAATCTCAGTTCCTTTTCTGGGAATGAGGTATTCGATCCAAATGAGAGAACTAGTCTTCCTTAACATCAATACATAGGCAATGGGAAATGGAGGTGAAGGTGGGGAGTAGAGCAGAAAGGAAAATGTTAAAACATGCACTAAAGTGACACCTTTGTGGTGTTTCCAGTTAATATAAAGTGGACAGCCTTTGATAAGGTTCAGGGGTCACTGTAACAATAAAGACACATCTGGCAATTGGTGTCTTCATTTTACACCACAGTGTATAAGCTGGGGATTGTAGCTGGCAACATTCATTTTGGGTTGCAGGCATCTGCTTACTGGCACCCTTCAACCTCTACCTGGAATTTGCAACCCCTTCTGTGAAGCAGATAGATGGATCTCAGTTGGAAGGGGCCTCTCTGAGGCTCATGAACATACCTCTAGGCCAAGTGGGAGTAGAGAGACGAGCTCCTGCCTGCTCTTAAAAGCAGTTGATCACCAAGGCACTAAGGAAGGGCTATGAGGCCATTGGGCTGAAGCCTAATAGGAAAACAGCAGCGATTTGTCTCCACTGCTATTTATGTTTCAAGTGCTGGACAGGCTGTCAGAGCAAGTGAGGGTCGCTAAATTTACTGCCTTTCAGATTATGGCTATAGTTTCTGACTTGACAAGTCACTTCATTTAAAAAGCACAGCACGAGGATATTTCTTCTCCTTCCTTTTAAATAAAAACACAGGGAGAAAAAAAGGCCACTGGAGGTTTTGATGGTTGAAATGAAGAAAGTGCACAAGACATTCTAAGCCTGACACGTGGATATTGCAAGAAGGTGGCTGCCCTTACAAGCTTCTCTCTAATTAAAATGGAAGGGAGGAAGGAGCCAAAGTTGTCAGTCCCACTCATCCGTGGACCCGTTGATGCTTCACTGAGGGAACAGATAGAGTGAGAATCTGTTGGACTTCATACTTAAAGGCCATTACAGACAATGGACTACAAACTAGGAACAAACTATACCTACCATTTTGATACTCCACTTAACCTATAATTTGTTTTCTGAGGTCTTTGAATTCTGGGGAAAATAACTATAAGCAGGGAGCAGAAATGAGCTATCTAGTGAATAAAGGGGATAGATATGGTTTACCTTGGAATGTTGAATAATATTAACAATTCAAAATAGAAATCTTTATAATAAAAAAGCCTAAATAGGCAAACATGGGTTTTAATGTTGTTTGTGTGTGGAATATTGGCACAGATTCCTAACATAAACACTCATCAACAAATGTCTACTACTACCATGTACTTGAATTGAATTGAATCAGGAAGTATAGAAAAAAGAGAAAGAAAGAAAAAGATGGCATCTCCAGCTCTCATGGAACTTGCATTTTCATCCAGGTAGACGAAATCAAAGATCATGGCCTCCTTTCACATAGAAATAAAGGAAATGATTGGTGTGGTGGTTCACAAATCCAATTCCAGCTCTCTAGTGGATGGAGCTGGAGACCCATCCCAGGTTTGAGAAGAGCTATGCATAGTGACCAGGACAGTTTGGGTTAAAGAGTGAGATCCTAAGTAAGGCGTGAAATAAAAAGCCACAAGAAGAAATTTCTCATTATTTGGCAACATTATATGTAAATATTTCCCTATATTATGAAACCTTTATCATGTTATGTACAAATGACAGGCTGAAAAACAAATTTGTGGTATATATGGCCTAACAGGATCACATTAATATAGAGCTGAAAATTCAACACCAGAAGGGTGGTCTGGCATTTTTGGGAAGAGTTTGGCTACATCTATTCCAACTGCACCTGTGCATATGAACCAGTAGTGATGTGCTGTGCAGTGATGAACAGAGAAGCAGAAGGCCCTAGTCTTAGCAGAGGACATACTGTTTTACATCCCAAAAAAAAAAAAATGGGACAACATACAGTAAGAATGACAGCTACAAAAGTAACAGGAGTCATTTCCCAAACATGTTGTGTGAAAGAAATAAAATGGTATGTAATCTTAAAGCTAGCAAACCAAATAATCCAATCAAAAATGGGGAACAGAGCTAAACAGAGAATTCACAAAAGAGGAATCTCTAATGGCAGTAAGACATT
The DNA here is from genome assembly GCA_907164525.1 of Lophiomys imhausi. Lineage (NCBI taxonomy): Eukaryota > Metazoa > Chordata > Mammalia > Rodentia > Muridae > Lophiomys > Lophiomys imhausi. Next base: position 4,743,533 of record CAJQZJ010031868.1, read on the forward strand.
TGAAGAAATGCTCAACATTCTTAATCAGCAGAGAAATGCAACTCAAGACAACTCTGAGATTCCATCTCAAACCTGTCAGAATGGCTAAGCTGAAAAACTCAAATGACAGCACATGTTGGCAAGGTTGTGGAGAAAGGGGAACACTCCTCCATTGCTGAACTTGTACAACCACTATGGAAATTGGTTTGGTGATATCTTAGAAAATGTGGAATATCCCTACCTCAAGACCAAACCATACCACTTCTGGGTATCCACCCAAACGATTCCTTGCCAAACAGCAAGGACATATCCTCATCTATGTTCATAGGAGCCTTATTTGTAATAACTAGAAACTGGAAACAACCCAGATGTCCCTTAACTGACGAATGGATAAAAAATTGTGGTACATTTACACAGTGGAATACTACTTAGCTATCAGAAACAAGGAAATCATGCAATTTGCAACCAAATGGATGGAACTAGAAAATTTCATGCTGAGTGAGCTAACCCAGACTCAGAAAGACACACATGGCATCTACTCACTTATAATTGGATTTTAGCCAGATAGTACAGGACAACTATCTTACAACTAACACACCAAAAAGGATCAGGAACATAGACTTTGTTACCTATTAATGGGACAATTTGCCCTAGAGGTGCTACCATGTAGGCCCGCAGTGCAAGAGGAAGCTCTTAGCCCTCATATGGCTGTTGAACTAATAGGGGCTGATATGTAGGGACACTCCACATCGGAGGAGTGGGATGGGTGGAAGAGGGAGGAGAGGGTGGGAGGGTGGATCCAGGAAGGGTGGAAGGAAGGCACTGTGATGGAGATATAACTTGAAGTAATAAATAAACAAACAAACAAACAAAAAAGAAAACTATACACAGGAAAATTAGTCTCCATTTTTCTAGGCATGTAGTTGGCGAAGTCATAAAGCAAAACAAGGAAAGGATCATCACAATGTATTTATCATCATCAAGTCTTGTGTTTATTTAGTGCTTAGTTTGTGCAGATAAATTTATGTATAATTTAATTCATATAATACATAGTGCTACCCAGTTATAATAGTTGTATGTTGATTATAGAATATTACATATAATATATTCTTTATACTTACCAATTTATATGCACACAGAAACAAATGTATTTGTATACATAATTTTTGTCATACTTGTTTATATATGAAGGATGTCTAAGTAATGCTGTTAGTAATCTTACTTCTGGCCCCCGGGACTGTTAGTGATAGAAGCTTTGTGGAGGGTTTTCTTATGCTTATGGCCTCTCTTCTTATGCTACCCTATGCTCTTTACATTTTCAGCATAGATTATGTATTCCTCTTATAGCAAAGCATTTTAAAAACTGGAGTTAGATTTAAATTTTCAGCATGGGGAAAGCCTCACTTGCTCTTGTGGCTATATCTGGAACATACATTTCTAAGACAAACAAACAAGCAAACAAACCAAAATTCCAAAAACACAAAAACAAAACTGAACAATTCTGAGATGGTTCTATTTCTGGAATAAAGGAAGACAAATTAATTGGTAAACAAGACAGCAATACCAATGAGAGGAGAGTAGTGGCAAACAGACAAATATTATGTGAAACAAGGCCAATTTCCCATCTAAGTGGATAGGAAGAGGTTTCAGTGTGTGCCTGTACATGCTCACTGTCTCTCTAAACTACCTTATTCACTGCCCAGCCACAGAAAGAATCAGAGCTCCAGTCCTCATCCACCCAACTTCAAGCAGAGAGAACTGAGATTGGCTGCTTGTTGTTAGGAGCTTTTTCTCTACTGTGAGAAGGGTTTGGATCTTGAAGGTGGCAGGTCTTGTATGCACACTCATATGACTTTCCTATCTATTCTGCACCCTATAGCATCGTTTGGCAAAGTTTTTGTTACTGATCGATGGATTTCACTTATTTTCTCAGCAAGGGCTAAAACACGAACCTCACCCATCACCTTTTGTCACCTTCCCTATGACTTGGACTCTTGGACTCTGTTTAACATATTTCATAAGCAATTAGTAGCTGAATAGCCTTAGACAGATATCTCTGAGCCTGCTACCATGATGCCCCTTTCAACCAAAATATTTGGAGGAATATCCAACCTGAGTTTTCTTAATGATTCAAATGACAAGTCTTACAGGAAATTAAAGGAAATGTGAGGAGTACATATATATATTATATATACATATACATGCATATATAATATATATATATATATAAAACTTGCTCTCTCTTTTTTTTTGCTTGCATGTATGTCTGTATGAGGGTGCTGGATTTGCTGTATCAGAAATTATAGACATTCGTGAGATGTCATGTGGGTTCTGGGAATTGAACCCTGGTCTTCTAGAAGAGTACCCAGTACTCTTAACCAGTGAACCATCTCTTCACTCTCGCCCTAGTTCAATTTGTCTTTTATATTCCTTCAGCCCCCCAAAACTCAGTGTATTGCCACCTGACTCATTAGGAACTTCTGAACTTCCTATTTGCTTAGCACCTCCCCCTGAAGCATATAATGATTGGCATGAATTATAAAATTGTTTCCTCATACATGTACAATTGCTGGAGTCTGTATGAAGATGGTTCACAGATGGCAAGAACAGTTGATAACAATTGGGCTCAGGGTTTCTTCCTTATTATATAGTATTGCAACAAGTATTTAAATACACACAAACATATATTTATATCAGAAGTAAAGGCTGTTATGTGACATCTCAATTCTGTGATAAAGCCATTTCTTCTCAATCTGAGTAGCTGACCATTTTACTTGGAAATTTCAGCCTTACATTGTATCCCCTTCCTATCATGGGGACCTTGCTACAGCCACACAGAATAAAGTGTCCAGACACTCCATTGATAGTGGATTTCAGTCTAGAGCTGGTCAGATGCTTGTTTAAGATGATTGATAATTACGAAGCATATCTCACTGGGTACTGCTGTCCATTTATTTAAGAGTCTCTGGATTCTATCCAAAGATCACGTATTTAGAATGCAATTATTTCAGCACCTCCTAGAAATGGCTTCACTGAAGTGAGACCGCAGCTTCTCTATCAAGGCAAAAAACATTACCCTTTTGAACACATTTTTCTATGAATTTCATAAACTTCAGTCCAATATCTTCTCTACTGCCTTATTTAGCAGCTCATATTAAAAGACTCCATGTACCTAACGGTTCCAGAAAGAAATAAAATAGCTCTTTAAATGATTTTGTAAACCATGAGTAATTTTTAAAAATTAAAATAGCCATTTTAAGTTTTTTTTCCCTTTTGCTTTTACTTTGGAGAAATTATGTGAGCATATTGCCCATATTACAAGCACACTGTTAGCGTATCTCATATCCCTGTCAGTATGCTTTCCAGTGTTTCCCAAAGTGGTCCATGAACCACCTACATAGAAATCACATCTATAATTGCTTATACATGGACGTCACTAGACCAGGCACAGACATGCTCAGAGTTTCTGGGTTGGGTCCAGAATCCATGGGATTAGAACCATCTAGGTGATGCTCAGATACCATCTGTTTGATCTTAGTGTCTGGAATCTAAACTAACATCTGAGCTCTCTTTCCCCCCTCTACAGAGTCATACTGGCCTGTGATCATGAATCACTCTGCTCTTTAGGTCAGGGAATTTAGAGGAGTGAAAAATTATGAGGGAAACTTGCATTTTTTTTTATTGAGTTCAATTACCTTTCCTGGACTAGCAATTCAGTCTCCATTTGGTGGGCACCACTTTGTATCTCAAGACTGATATCACATATAAACTCATTTTTGTTCTTTCTTGACAAAGGAAGAAAATAAAGTCCAGGAAAAATAGGTATTTTCTGGATGCCACACAGATAGAAAGAGGTCTTTTAACCCACCACATAATGTTGTCAACATTTTAGCTCTAGTTTTGTAATTGATCTTCATCTTGCTTCCCTATTCTTGGTGTTGGGCTCTTGATAAAAACCAGTGCTGTACATATAGACCTTTAAACTCATGGAGTTGGTTAGATAGTAGAATGTTAAAGTCAGGGGCCAAATATGTATAAACTGGACATTGGGAAGGTATACTGGGCCATTTAACTCTCATAAATGTGGCATATTTATTTATAAAAAAAAAAAAACCAGTGCTGTATTCTGTCCTGCCTGGAATTTACAACACATCTGAGTCTCAAGTCCTAACAGTCATCTCTTCTTTACCTTCCTCTCCATCCCATGGTTCTCTTTGTCTTGCCTGGTACCTTGGGGGAGATTTTTATGTCATAGAAGTCATGGAGAATGTGCTGTTTATATACAAAATATGACCAGAAAACACACGTCTGATTTTTGTGCTCCATTATGTATAAGTTTCATTCCAGATTTACCTTTGATAACTAGATAAGTTGTTAGCAAACTTAGAAAATGATATAGATGACTGCTGACCTTCTGAAATGTTATGAGGTCCTCTAAGAACAAATTGACTTACAAACAGATGAGAGTTTCAAGGTTTCTTTAGATCACTTCACATAGGACTCAGAGATGACCCATTTGCACGCTTGTACTCTGGGTGTATGGCTACAGAGATTACCTGGGGCCAATGCAGGGTACAGGAGACAAAGCAAAAGCTATCTATATGGAGAGACTTGACAGATTGCCAGGCCAGATAAATTGCCTCACAGATATCAATCTTTAAAGCTTAATTATTTTCCCATTAAGACTCCTTTTGCAATGCAAACATTAATGCAAGTGGTTATACCTTTTATCAGCAATGTCTTAATTCTCAATTAACAGCTAAGGGATTTCTCAGCCTACAGGCAATCAAGATGGTTACTTGGTGGAATAGGTTCTGGGGAAGTAGGAAGAGTAGAATTGAAAAAGAAACTGGTGGCAGGAAGGAAAGGTCACAGGCTCACATATACTTTAAACAACTATGGCTTAACTTTGGGGTATAGGCAGTAATTAATCTGAGAAAAATCACTCTCACTAATGAGTTATGATGTGAAATTGTATGTAGGTATAAACAAAAGTCAATTACACGTAATATAGGCATATATATCACATACCATATGCATATCAGCCTTGGAATCAGTATAAGACACACTAAAGGCTTTTGTGTTCATTTAAGGTAATTCTGGGTAGATTTTCAGACTTGCTGATACATATGTTGATAACAATCATGACCCAGTTTCTCAGATAATAATTGGGGAAGTTCCAAGTAGGAGGTCTTAGAATACATTGAATAAATTGCCAGACTTTCAAATCTTCTCATTGTTTGCTTACTTGTGCTATAATTTAAGATAATGTTGGTTTCCAGTAGGCTGAACTTAATTATATCAATAGCTCAACATCATATGCTTATGTGATTTCAGGTTCCTGGTCAAAGTTTTACAGTCTCAGGGTGAATGAAGTTAGGCACCTTGAACCATCCCCTTTCAGTAGATGAAGTTACCTAGAGGGCAACAGTGTCTGACCTGAGGTATGGATGGGAAAAAGTGACGATAGGAAGGATGTGAAGACAGGACAGTGAGAGGAAGGGCCCTACAGCAAACAAGGTCATAAAGAGGGGACGTGGAAGGGCATAGGAAGATTAATCAGATCATACCGCAGGGAAGCATGGCAGCAGAAAAAAAAATAGTCTGACTTGGAGTCATACATCTCTCCAGAAAAGTAGGTGGGCCAAGTACATAGGCTGGGAAGTTTGATTGGGTTGGCTGATCCTAAACTGTATTCACAGAAATACTTCATTCTGACATGGCAGAAAATACTCATACTAAAAAGTGGTCATCTGATGTTCTACACACAGGAGAACAAGTGATAGATGAACTAATGTTTTCATTTTACTGGATACAAAATATGCTTCAATTTCACAGAGGTTTGGATAATACAGTAAGTTTCAGGGTTTTTTTTTTAAACAATTGGAGACTCTAAAATGTTTGGGGAATTTAAAAACCAGATAGCCGAAGGGCTTTAGGTTTAGGCTTGAGCAACTTACTCTTAAGGCACATCAGAGATCATGAATATACTTCCTTCTCATGTTCAACTCCTATCTGATGCTGTGTCTACCTACAGAAAAACTATGTGCTTTCAAAGACAAAGGCTACCTGCCCTTGCGATGCAGATATGGGTTTTGGCTATGTATTGACCACTTGAGTGTAAAATGTGTTCAGGCAAAGTTTGATGAAAAGTCTATGACTGACTTTAGGTTAGAGGGACATGCAATTACTCTATATTCTAACAAAAAAATTTCCCCCCTCTGGAGATGAAGATAGATAGTTTGAGACAAATTTAAAATGAGATTGGAGGGCCAGCTACATGGCCCAGTAGGTAAAGGTGCTCATGAGGAGTCTGAGTTCCATCCCCAGTACTTGGTATAAAGAGTGAACCAGTCCTGTTAGTTGTCCTATGACAATATATGTGACATGGCATATGCATACACCAAACACATTTATTAAATAATAGATTAAATTAATATTAAAGAAAACAAATAAATATTTATTTAATAAATTAAAAAGACAAAAAATAAATGGAATAAGTAAATAAATAAGACTTGATTGCAAAATATTTTAAAGTAATTTCAATTGAATTGTGCAGATTTCATCTCCATTTCCCCCTTTAATGTATTTATTATTCATAATTGTGTACCTAATACATGATGTACTTTGATTATAGACCTCTCCATTATCCTCTTTCAACTCCTTCATCCTTGCATTGAACTTTTTTCCCCTTAAGCACCCCTTAAATCTCTCTTTTCTGAAAAACGATACCACTGAATTTCCAAGATAAAGATTTCCAGAATAGTTCAAGTGGCAGATATAGTATAAGATAAATAAATTTGAGCATGTCATTTTGTATTTAGCCTACATTGGATTATTAGATTTAATTCAGAAAAAATGGTACAACTATCAAAAACTTAAGAGTATTCTATGAGAAGATCTTCAGTCAACAAAATTTTACTTAATGACTTTACCCTCCTCCCAGAAGTCAGGAAAAGACTATTAATCTTCCATTTCTGCTGTTAATATTCAGTTTTAGGAAGAGCAACATTCCTTTTCCCACAGTTTGACAAATATTCAAAGAGATTCCAGCAGGACAGACCAAAACAATTTCTCTCTGGGCATAAACCTAAATTACACAATTTTGAGAAATATAAAGAGTGTAGTCACTGAAGATAAGGGCCGCTGTCCAAAGATCAACAGCCATCAGTAAAACGCCACATACCGTCAGGTTACCTGATATCCTTCTTATCTTATATAAAGAACTGGACACATGGACACACACACAAACACAACACACACACACACACACACACACACACACACACACAGACACACACACACAGAGAACAAATACATGAAAGCGTTCTACTTGTGAATCTCTACTTAATATTTATGTGTTCTTTTAAGTAAGAAAAACCAAGGCATAATAAAGAATTTGATACTTAATTTGGGGCCCAGAAAGAAAAATGCATGCATCCTTTCTAATATGTGGATCCTACCTTCTCGTTTTTAGATCTGTGTGTGTAATTTGAGGTGTCTGCAGAAGCCACAGAGGTAGAAAGAGGTCACAGGGGTCGGAGGCCTTAAAGGAGAGGAATACTACAAGTGGAAAAGTTTAAGGGTAATTAATGGAGGTCTGGCATGAGGGAGCAGGGCAGAAAAAGTTGGAGGGAGGGCTAACCAAAACTAAGGATTAGGAAAAAACCATATAGAAACTTATTGCTTTGTAAGTTAATAAAAAATTTTAAATTTTGAACAGATTTTTGAAAGAAGGTACCCTCAATTGGTGGCTAATGCTTTTCTCAGAAGCTATATATTATTAAAGAAAATTTCCAGTGCTGAGTGTGTGATAATACGTATAAACTTTTGGCGAGGGTAGGCCTAGGGACCCACTCCCAAACAATATAGGTTATTCCGTTGTGCTCTGTGACCCACGAGAACTAGATGGAAATCATCTTTAACTGAACACACCATGCATTGTGGTTTCAGAGCACAGAGAAATGAAGCTAGAACTGAGTTGAAAGCTTGTTTCTGGTTGGCTAGTTTTCATAGTGTCCAAAGGTGCTATGTGAGCTGCTGAGGGAACAAAGTTATCAATGGTTTCACCCAGAGGTGGGTCCTGCATGCTATAATACCTACCTGACAAGTAAGGATGGGCCCACTAGTACAATAGTGGCATGGCTACTAAAGGGTTAACCAATCACTTTCTGATTGGCTCTGAGGCCTACTCCACAGGATTCTAGTACCACAGGGATTCCTACGTGGTACTGTGGTACTAGAAACCAGGTTAAAATTCTGGGTAGGCCATAGAGCCTAAGGAGGACTCTTCTACTATTGCTTTCCTAAATAGACATACTGTCAAACTATCTTCAAATATTTATATTTACACCCATAGATTAGTGCTGCCCTCAGTCTTGGTCAAAGAAATTTCTTTTTGCAGTGGCCATCAGCTAATACAGAGGTTCATGATTGGTCAAAAGGCTGATGATAGTGATGACTGAGTGCTCAGTCCTAAATGAGAGTCCACACTGCACTCTCTAAAGCTCACACATGTCAGAAGTAGGGTAGAAAAAATATAGGAGCCAAAGCCTGTGGATGGCTGTTGCACTCATGGGCACACAGAACTCACAAAAACTGGACAAGAACGGGCCTGTAAACATTCTATCATGGATGAAGGAGATATTTATGAGGGCCTTCTTCTCCGCAGGTGGAGGTGGTTGGCAGTTGCTTGTGGCTGAGATACAAGAGATTATTTTCTGCAGTAGCCATTGGTAAGTTGCCTAGGCTCCAACAAAAACGTCCCATCATTCATGCTCATGTGAGTAACCTTAATTAAACCCAGCAGATAATACAAAAAAGTAGAAGGAGGACGTGATGGGAAGAAGAAAAGTTTAGAGGGGGTAGAAAAAGCATAATAAGGGTAATAGAGGTGAATATGACGAAAACAAATTTCATAAATGCATGGAATTATCAAATAAAGAATTTAATTTATTGTCGTTTGTTTTCTCTTGCATGTGGTTCCTAAAGTTTATATATATATATATATATATATATACATAAAATCATATATGCATATATAACATAAAAGTAGAAGTAAAACTGTCTAGAAAACTAATCAGAGGGGGAAGAATGAGAAGAGGAGATCATGGAGGAGAATGTGGTAAAGATTCAGTGTACACTTATGTGAAAATATCCTTATGCAACACAATATCATATATACCAAACACACACAATTAAAACCTTTAAATATCATAATAAAAAGGAATTTAGTTTGGTAACAATGTTATGTCCAATGTTGACAAAATACCACAACATAGAATAATACAATGCTCAAAAGTGAAGAGGATGCAACTATTTTGGAATTATTATAATGATAAAAATTAATTAGTAGTGACTTTAACTTGTTCTATTATGTCATTAAAATATTTCTTTTAAGTATGTGGCTGGTTTGCTTACATGTCTGTCTGTCTACCACATATGTGCATGGTGCCTATGGAGGCCAGAAAAGGACATCAGATCCCCTGAACTGGAGTTACAGACTGTTGTGAGCTAACATTAAGGTGCTAAGAATCAAATTCTGGAATCCTCGGGAAGAGCAGTCAGTGATTTTAGTCATTGAGCCATCTTTCCAGTTTCTGCTCTTACTGTTAATATTCATTAGTCATAGTTGCTCTAGTTCCCTATTTTAATATGATGAATTGATCCCAGACTTTCTCTCATCTCTCCCTCTCTGTAGTGCTAGACATAGAACTGAGCACCCAGCACATGCTTGGCAAGTGAACTACATCATCAGCCACAGATATCTATTATGAATAAAAACCTAAGATTGTCAGTCAAACTTATTTACAAGAACATATTTGAAAACACACACACACACTTCCTGAGACTGCTATATAGTCTTTTCCAAATTTAATTTTGAACTTGAATAGAGTTGCAGAGGAGGGTTAGATAATCTATTCCATAGGTAAATTTGACTTGTTTCCTGATTGCACAGCTTATAGTTAATAATGGCCTTTGCACATATTAATGACTAGAAGTTACAAGAGGAATATTATATAAAATAAAACAAAATTCAGATTTTAGCATTGTTAAAGAACATTTTATAAGGACACACACTTGAGCATTTACTTAACTGCTTTCTGCCTTTTTGCCTAGCTGCAAGAGAGTCTATGGCCTACAAAACTGAGAATGTTTGTTTCTATTGTGTTCTGTAGAAAATGTTTGCTTATCTCTTATGTCAAGAGACACACAAGAAAACACATCTAATGAACTATTACTTCTGTTGGACTGTTGTATTTCCCAGTTTTAAAACTCAGGAGAGTAGTATATGACATAAAAAAAACACTTCAGAAGTAATGTTCTATTAGCTCAGCTTGCTACAATTTGAAGTAATTGTGAGCTCAACACCTCCCTGTCTCTTTCTACTTTTAAATGATGCAAATTGTCTTTCTAAAGCTGTGGGTCCCAAGATAGGAAGCCCAGTTGGGGACTTTCATCCACAGATGATTCTAATGCAGATTCTCTATGGCACTGATTGGTGGTGAGTACTGAGAATCTCCATGTTACTACTCCAGTGGGGATTCTTTCCACAATGATCTAGAGCTTCACATGGACAGCCCAGTTCTTTGCTTCCATTGCCCTGCCTTCTAAACAAGCCATGCTTTAAAGAAGGCTTTCAGAGTCCTGACTGTGGGTATGAACTGAAATATTTCATCTTGTATCCTGACACTCTCTGAGGAAGAGATTGCTGCACTTGCCATGGAATGGAGCTATTCTCAAGAGAAATGAAGTCAGAGTTAGAATCAGACTAACAGCTTTACACTTGCCTCTTTCTAAAGCAGCTGAAAAGGCCCCAGGCATTTCGTTTGCCTGCTGGAAAATGGGCGATCACAAGCCTGCAAGGTACATAGTGCTTTGGATTCCCACAGCAGAGAAAAACCATTATGTGAAATCACACATAAATGCCCAACAAGATGGGCAAGAAACACATAAGAATCAGTCACTAAACTTTCAAATTAAGAATCTAGAAATTATATTTCCAGTAGTTGAAATGTTTTCCCTCTGAGAACTGTAGTAGGCCATATTCACAGTATTCTTTTTCCTAGTATTTACTGCCCAGGAGTTCCTGAAATTGATGGACTGGAGAAGAAATGGTGTGGCATTCTCATTGAGACTGACAGCTTGGCCTACCCACAGGGCTCATACCTGAAAGTTCTCTATTTTTGCTTAGAAGTTGAAGCATATTGCTACTTTCAGGTTGTTAAAATAAGGTCTTGTTCCAGTATGAATTGATTTTTTGTTCAGGGTGAGATATGGATTTAATTTAATTTAATTTAACTCTTCTGCAGGTTTTTAATTCTTACTCAGTTTTGCCAGCACCATTTGCTAAATAACCCAACACACACACACACACACACACACACACACACACACACACACACACA
>CAJQZJ010031868.1:4759125-4770230 GCA_907164525.1 Lophiomys imhausi
CTGCAGATTAGCCCAGGATTTGGCCTTTCATTTAGGAAGCAGCCCATGAAGGTGCATGTCTGCCTGCAGGAACTGACTTCTACCCATTTTCAGATGCCAGCGTCCCTAGGCAGTTAGAGATATTTTATCCTTGGAGTTTCTGCATTTTTGTAGGTTTGTTTGTCTCACTTGGAGCCTTTCTGTAATATTTACTGCATATTTAAATTGAATCAAGATTTAAAGATTGTTTATGTGTATTGTAAAATACTGATTTACTTTGTCTGAGGAGATGGAGTTGGAGTTTTATGACTTCAATGCAAACAGACTCTTCTCTGCAAAAAGATTCCTCTATCTGGAATCCTTAACATAGACTTTAAGAACTTGCCCAAATGCTCTGCTGTATGAAGTCTTAGATTCTTTCTTTCTCCTGCATCCTTTCTTAACTAGGTCTTGAAACCATTCATATTTTATTTTGTTTTTGAGATTGTAATTTAATCACAACATTCTTCCTTCTCTTTCCTCTCTCCAAAACTTACCATATAATCCATCTGTCACTTAAATGGTTTGGAGTGACTGTAGCCTAGATTAGATAGTCTTGTATGAATTGTACATATTTCTAGCTTCACAATTAAACAAAGAGATTCAAAGGGCCACTGTTGAAGGTTTATTTGCCGGTAAGACCCCCAGGCACTCATTATACAATCAAATAAATATTTGGGGGTTGTCTAGGTGAGATGTGAGGACACAATGATGAACAAACCAGTCCATTTTCACATTCATGGAGCTTCCATCTCAAGCTTGTACATATGTGATTACCTAAGCATCAGTTATAGCTCTGACCGGTCCTAAGAGCACAAGACATCTGTCATAAAAGAGATATTTCACCTGGCTACTGATGTGGGAAGAGATCATTTGATTAAAAAAATCCACTGACAGTGAGATCTGAGGGATAAATAGTTCATTATTGGAAAAGGAATTTTAGCACATAGTAGACATTTTAATGAGGACAATACGAATTGTGTTTAATAAGACTGCTATTTTAAGATTTAAAGGTTCCCACACCTCTACCATCTCAATTAATTTTCATAATAGTCATTTGATACAGGAGGATACAGGAGGATTTGGTCAGTGAGTGGAAGGGAACAAACACTCTGCTACCTTCACACCAGATCATATAACCTGTTCCAGAGTTCTTCTAAAGAGGTGCTATCTTTGCTCCTTTCCAAAAGAGGAAGCCAGTCAAGTCACATCAGCTTAACAGTCAATTTTATGTCGTTTTCCTCACTTCTTAAATAAGATTTGTTCACACCTTCGCTTATCCCTGTGCTGAAATCTCTAATTGAGTGAGATATTAGAGGTGGGGTTTGATAACTGTTACACATTTCATGTTCCCAGATGTGGTAGGTTATCCGAATCTCTACACTATAGCCCTGCCTCTATAAATAGAAACCTATTACTTCAGGGAACAGAATAATTATAATAGTATCCCAAATATCCCTCTGCCTGTCACATAGTACATACTCAATAAATGATGACTTTTAAATGATGAATCTCAAATGAATTTCCTTTGACAAGCCTGTGCTATCATGAGTGAATATTCATTTAGAGGATCATTGCCAGGGCTAGAGATTGAGACCAAAGAATAAGACTAAAGCTTGGCAGATTACATAGTTTTTCTTGTTGTTCTGACCTACTTAGCATTATTTACAGTTTTTTTTAACATTAAAACCAAAAACCAAGCTTTATGCCTGCAATTCCATTCTACAAAGTTCTAAAAAAATACAATTTTTTATATGTGAATAAAAGTAACTTTACAAAGTATAACCCTGGGTGGACTTAAAAAAATATTTTCCTGGTGAAGCTTAGAAACAATATCATAATGTAGTCATAAGCATAGCAGCTGGCTGATGGCATATTTATATAAAGGCAAAAATCCTTCCCTCACTTCTATAATCCACAGGTAATTAATTTTTTCCCTTTCATCTCAATACTTAGAGCAGTAAGGATATTCCTTTCTGTTCCCAAATATAACGAGAGCTCTGTGCACAGGATTTGCCTTTGTAGCCAATTTTTTATGCTAATCAGTCATATGGTATCTCCATTTTTGCACCCCTACTGCTCTGAATCTTCTACATGAACTATCTACATCAGCTCTGTAGAGGATTTCAAAATTTAGTAACGCCTCAAGTTCCTCATTTACTTGGGCTAACAGAAATTGCCCTGATAAAGAGAGCTAATTAATTTTTTTAGGGCAATAACTGATACCTGTGGTTTGTTTAGGGCTCATTAACATTACCTTGAAGGGGTTTTCGTTTCTTCCAGTGATTCACACACATCAGCCAACCATACGCATGGACTCACCAGCCAGTACTACCAAGACACAGCTGTGTGTTGGTTGTAGTGTTGGCTGTAAAAGGAACGAGGACGCCAAGTGCTGTGTGAGACTCTGTTGTTCTCTTCCTTACCCCTTCGCTCTACTGATTTACTTTTGTTGAAGTCCTGCCACGTGTTCATCCTCTGGATGAAGTCTTCCATCATAATGATGCCTATCCTGCACTTGCGTCCTATTTTCTTCTTAACTCTACTGTGAGCCTACATGTGTGGGGAAACCCATATTTGGATCTGTAGCACCATACAAGTGCAAGCAAGATTCTCTAGCCACCAGGAGAGCGAGTTCAACAAATTTTTCTTCTTCCAGTTTTTCCTCATTAGAACTGTCCACACTGTCTCCCCCCACCCCTCCCAGCTCGCCCTTCCATTCTGGAAGGTTTCCAGCAATGAGCATAAGGAGGCAGTCAGAGAAAGGTTAGGCAAACACAACAATATTACTGGAATAAGTAACATATTGCTCATTAAACATTTAAAATCAACAGTTGCTTGTGCGATCTGCCAATATTTTGAGAAATGCCAGTTTTACTGCTAGGTGCCACTTGGCTTGAGATACTTAATTCATGATTTGTGAACTGACATCCAGAATAACAAAACCGTATCCCAGTTAGAATTGTGCCATCAAGAGGGAAGCTGAAATATCATAACACAAAGCTCCCTAACTGCTTCCTCCCCTTCCTGCCTCCTTTCCTCCCTCCCACTCTCATGCCTCTGCCTTGATTCCAGAAACAAATGGATGTGTTAAAACAGTGAAATGTGTTTGTAAAAGATAAATAGTTTATCTTAAATATACTGTGGTAGTGTCAAACCAAGTCTCAAATACATGTACATATTTTATTCACAGACATAACATTTCAAAATAAGTAGACTTTTTTTTCTCTTTCAAACATTTATACATGAATGCAATGCTCATAAAAAATAAAAACAGAGTGACAATGCAGCTCAGATTTTATCAGCATTATGTGCTGATCTCATCAGGGACATGAGAACAGCATGTTATAGTTTGTTCCCTAAAAGGCATCGCTTCCTGACTGGTAACAGAGGGAAGTCTATGGATTTTTTTTTTAAATACACATCTTTTTGCTGCCACAAATGTGTGCTTGTTAATGAGTATAAATATTTGACCATGCTCTTTCTATAAACTTCATCTAAGGAATTTTGTTGTTGTTAGAAGCATCAGTAACTGTGTCAGGTGCCATTCTGTTTTGAAGAGATGATTGTAAAAACGAAGAAAATGTGGTTCCCATCATCCCGTTGGAAGGCATATAGACAACTACTGGAGAGTTGCTGAGTAGAACAAAAGATGATCATTCAGGGGTATGCACTCTAGTAGGTGTTTTGATTTACTACCCCGAACTGAGGATGTGAGCTCAGCAGAAAAGACTGTGTACCATCAGATCAAGAATCCTATCTTCTTGACCCATGCCAGAAGTGTGATTGTTCTGCAGCACAGATGAAGTGTGGACTGCCAAAGTGGATACTGAAATGAAGATTTGCAATATCCATGGGTTTGGAGAAAGGTAATCAGGACTTAGAAAGGGATTTTCACAGGGGACTGAGAATCTTAAGGATTGTCGTCTGAGATGTGTAGTATGTGTCAGCAGGATAAAATCTGGACAGAAGAGGCACAGAGAAGGGTGATGGAAGACACTTTGAGCTAAACCTTCTACCCTTAGCAAAGAGATAGAGCATTACTAAAAAGCCCAATGATGATGTATTTCTGCTCTGACTATAAATACTACCAGTCTAGGGAGATAACAGAAGAATGCATCTGTCTCAGACGTGGTGAAACAAGCAAAGATTTTCCTGATTCTTTGAGAATATACTATTATAGAAGACTAATGGCGACAGCAAGGTTTGCATGTGTTGCCAATTGTATAGATATGGGTTATTTAGGAATGGCCCTACATACATGGTAGCTAAAAAGGATTTTGTGAGTCTGATCACTTTTGGTGAATTATGGTGCCAATTTGAGCACTCCAGATTGTTTCTTCCAAAGAATTGGTACTTGTGCCACCTGCAAGGTGAATATATGCCCTATTCTGCAGTACTCACGTCTTAACATTCTGATGAATGTTACATGACAGGAAATTTATGATAGGCCCTATACTCTCACTTTCACGCTTTGGGGCTGCTAATTCATTTAAGTTTGCATCATTATTACTAATCCTAGGGCTTACAGAGGACAAATTTTATGATCCAAGAAGTACCTGTCCAGCCAAGCAGGTAAATGGACTCAGATTTATTATGAAGGTTTTGCTACCTATCCTTTCTGTTGTCTACAATACAGACCCACAATTGTGTGCATTTAACAAAGTCAATGGAAATCATCCATTTGAAATTATTCAAGCCACTGGGCACTTGGACTATTGAAAATATATAAGAGAAATGCAAATATAAGCTCATACTTTATACTTCTAAGTAATTTTTTATTTTATCTTGTCACTGAAATATTTATTACTGTCAGGTTGAAAAACTAGAAACTCTGAGTTTTGTATTTAGAGCTTACACAGTTTTAGGACATCAATAATAAATACAAATGTGATATTAGAAGGTGGGATGAGAATATGTAGTCATTCACTCACCATTTAATCCACATTATAGGTCTCTACTATAATATTTTCCAGTAAGTGAGGGTTATACAGGTAGAGGTGAGAGTTCTTGTTTTTTTTTTTTTTTGGGGGGGGGTTTCTACATCTGACTGACAATTGTAAGACTAGAGAGCAATCCTTAGACAACTGAAACATGGATGACTGAGTCAGTAACAAAGGAAGCCTATGTTATGATGCTAAAAGCCATAGGATCATGAGCCCTAGGTGCTATAGATACAGTCTTTCAGAAGAAAAAATTATGGCTACTCATATAATCATATTTAAAACCCTTAATCTGACAGGGTCTGGTGGTGGGAACGCTGAACGGGTGTCTGTGGTTTCTCAGTAGCCATTTCTGTGTCACTAGTCTCTGAACAGAGTATGATTGATCCAAGGGGAAAATGACTTGGGGTTGTCTAATAAAATTTCTTCTCTGTAAGTGTGGAATTTAAATGAAGGCCCAGGAATGAAACAAGTTTCTCTCATGGTATCATACTACAGAGAAAAATCTCTGAACATGCTCAAGAGTTGCCCTATTTTTGCCTTAACAAAGGACATTGCTCAGTTTTTTGTTTTTTTTTTCCTTCAAGTCTGTGATTTACTCTTGCACATTTCCAATAAATTTTCTTTTTTTTAATAATTTATTTTTTATTTCTTCAAGTTACATCTCAATCACAATCCCCTCCCTTCCAATAACTTTTTTGCTTGGCCCTATGTTAGGTCACTTAGTGTCTGTTTTTTTTTTTTTTTTTTTCAACCAAGGGACATTAACAGAGATAAGTATTTGACAAGGAATGTTTTCTCCTCCAATGCTTTTGAGAATAACTTTAATATCTCAGAGTTTCCATTTTGGTAAAGGACAGCGAAAATCATATTGACTAATGAAAACTTTCACATCTTTGGGGGAAAAAAATTCTAAGACCAGGATTATGAGTAAAAATTACACAATCACTTATCAGCAGATGAAGAATATTTTAATGAGTTAGAAATCAGGTTGAAAAGCTCATATCATTTTGACGTATATAAACATTTGAAATTCACTGTATAAAGGTAATGATCAGAGTGTCTTGCATGCCATTTACAGTTTGGTTCTGTCATCTTCATGCCTAAGTAAGTAGTCATCATTTGAACTATTTACAGCATTTCATAGTCTTGTTAGTTGCAGTTGGTATCCTAATGCGATGTTCAGGTAGACTTACCCAGGAGACCGCTATTCATTCCCAACCTTTGTGTTCTCAAAGAATTTTCTACAATCAGTGAATAAATTCATTTCTGCCTCTTCTACCTGCTGTGTGGTGGTTTGAATAAAAACGGTCCACATAGGCTCATGGGGAGTGGCACTATCAGGAGGCGTGGCATTGCTGGAGGAGGTGTGGCCTTGCTAAAGTAGGTGTGGCTTTGTTGTTGGAGGTGCATCACTAGGGGTGGGCTTTGAGACCTCAGAAGCTCAAGTCAGTTAAAGCTCTGAAGTAGATTTAGAATTCTCAGGTCCTTCTCCAGCAACATGTCTACCTGCACACCACCATGCTTCCCACCATGATAATAAACTAAAACTCTGAACTGTAAGCCGACCACAATTAAATATTTTCCTTTATGAGAGTTGTTGTGGTCATGGTGTGCCCTTCCGATTTTTCTTTTTTTTCCTGGTTTTTCGAGACAGAATTTCTCTGTGTAACAGTACTGGCTCTCCTGGAACTCACTCTTTATACCAGACTGGCCTCGAACTCACAGAGATCCACCTGCCTCTGCCTCCGGAGTGCTGAGATTAAAAGCGTGCACCACTATGCTCAGCTCCTTCTGAATTCTTTACTGCTCTATTTAGATGTGTTGGGCTAATAGTTTTTTTTTTCAACCAAGTTCTCAATGGCCTCAGCTCATCCAGTTACCTATGAGTCTTGCTGCCATTTCTCTTTTAGTAGGAACTACATTAAGGGGAAACATTGTTTTACTGTCTTTGACTGATTGGGGTTTTGGACTTGTAGTTGTGTAATTGCTTTCTACTCAGTGTGGCCTCCTGAATCGTACTGATTAAGCCAGACAGAAAATGTATAGAACATTGGTTAAGATTCACTGCCATAAGAAAAAGCTGGAAGAAACCCCTTCCTATAAAATGTAAACTTGGTGCAGAACCAGGGTGGGTCGTATCATCCTTTCATTGAGTGGAAGATGAAAGTGTTACCATGGTAACTGCCTTACCCCAGACTGACTGCTTTTCCAGAAGGATGTGCCTGTTTCTCTGCTGTTCTAACAGTGGGTACAGTTTCTATTTACACCTTCTCTAGATAACATCTGTTTGAAGAGAGCCATGACATCCAGACATTCCTGGTTGGTTATACTTTTCCTCTTTCCTGTTCTCAAGCGGTTATTGAATGACACATTTAAGCTAAGGGCAGGACAGCTCATTGCTGCTGCGATCCAGAGCTTTTCAATGCACAGGGTGAGAATTTCCTCGAGGCAAGCACTTTTTCCTCCCACATCTCACCTCATTTCTTCTTACAGAGTTTTCCTGAGTACTAGTTCTCTACAAGTCACAGAAAATTCAACCCTTGTCTGCAGATCTGTGAACAAATGAGTTAGACCTGTGATGATAGCCTATTTTTCGCTGGGAAGTAAATAAGAGATGATCTCATGCCTTTGATACCACCCCTTAAGGCCATCCCTTCTTCCAAGGCTTGAGATTACTCTTTATTATGGATTTCCCCAAATAAATTTTTACCTGTTGAATAGTTGATAGCTTTTTTAAATTCACAATTTCCCACATTACCAAATTCACTTATTTCCTATATACTGAAGATTCATTCTCCTCCCAAAAAGGTTACTTGGGTAGTAGAGTTTCTATAAACATTCCTGTTTGAAATGGTATGAGAGTTTGCTGCTATAGCATGACATTTAATATTTTCATAAATAGAATAATTAACAACCTAAGCATGTATATACTGAAATATGTATTTTTGTGAACCACACTGATATTAAGTTGTTACTGTGTTATGGGACAGTGAATCAATGCTAGAGGAATCCCTGGCTAGCTTTACTCTCTTGTCTTCCTACACTCTTATTTTTGCACTGTTTCTGTGAAAATGGTTGTTGCATTTCGACCCCAATGTTCCCACTCTGAGTTCACTTTATGGTGACTGAACTTAGCTTCCCATCTCCCAGTTTCTTCATTTTGGTCATGTGAGCAAAGACTATAAGGAATACTACATACAAAGAGAATGAATCAGATAGACTGAAAAAGGGAAAAAGTAGAGGTTATCTCTACGATGCTGAATTCCAAAGCATTATTTATACAATTGTATGGTCCCTAGAACTTTTAGTTCTGTAAGTTGCTGTTGGCAGCCAGAAGGCAACTGGCAAGAACACAAGGATCTATTGATTCACGGAAAGACTCTGTGAAGCTGAAGTCTATCGGTACATATCTGGGTTAGAAAATGAAGCGAATCAAGAACATAAACAATGGGAAGATAAACAAGGGAAAGAATAGAAAGAAAAAGAAAGATGAATAGAAGAAATGGGTGAGTGGGAACAAAGAATGATAATCAATAATGGGGTATAGTAGAGGAGGAGCTATTGTCACACAAGCTTGGTGACCAGAGTTCAATATCTAATAACCTTGTCAAGGTAGAGAGAGTGAATCAAAACCAGAATGTTGGGTTCTGATCTCCACACAGTACCACACATGCCCCACCCCTCAAATCAGGCATATAGCAACAATGATAAATAATAAATAAATACATACATATACAAAGGAACTCTCTCACTGCAAAATTTAGATGCTTTTTTGTAAGTGTGTCTTGGCTTGGGATGGTCCTCTTCATTGTTATGTGAATGAAGTTTGATAGAGCCATGGCTGACATGTTCCATCAATCAAAGCATTGAATGTGCATGTCCTCTCTGAACTGCAAAGGTTGGGACCAGCAGTAGGGATGCAGGGTAGATAATTAGGCAGTGTTTATTTATAGATACGGTATATAAGGAAGCCAAGTTCAAAGTGTAATGGTCTAGATATGCAAGGAAGCAGGACATCTGCCCTTAGGGCTTCTTAGAGACTGTAATCCGCTGCCATTTAAAAATTACCCGAAAATTTCAACCGCAAATGTAATGGATTTTTTCTACATACCTCCATTACTCTCTTTTATCTCCCAATTCCCCTTCTTCCTAAAAAGTACCCTTCCTACTTTTAAAGTGTGTGTGTGTGTGTGTGTGTGTGTGTGTGTGTGTGTGTGTGTGTGATCACTGAGGATAGTTAGGATTGTTTGAAACAAAGGTAGAGTGGTCATTTACTGGATCATGGGTGATTTTTCATTCACTATTATAGTTGCTTTTCATACAATAGAATGGTAGGGTAATATAATGTAAATAAAAAGAAATACTAAAAGGAGAATGCATGAGGATTGGCCCAATAGCCAAATATAAAATTTATTTTTAAGATTAATAATAGGAGATAACAGACTGAGTGAGTGCAATAAAACAAATGAGGAACTGAATGCCAGTGAATCCAAATGACTAAGAGACTCAGCTAATTCTTAAAATTTGGATTGATAATTAAAATTACTGCCTGATTATGGTATAATTAAGATCTTGCAAAAACAGCCCGGAAAAACAGAGAATGGAATACTTAGAAAATCTGGACTTTAACAAGCATGTGATTCTGGGTCTAGGATGCCCACAACTAGACTGGATAGTTGGATGTTCCACTGACTGAATTTGATGTTTTCAGAGGTGTGAAGAAAAGAAAGAACTCCATGTAGATGTAAAAGATGTAGTAATGGTGGCCAGATAGAAGTAATCATGACGGGCAAGGAGAGTGATTGGAAGGCTGGTTGAGGCAACTTGAAGACTAAGCATGAGTCCTTAGAGAAGAATTCTCAACATCAACAAAACAGCAAGCAATAAAACCTCAACAAGTGATGCCATTTTTGATAGCTTTGTAGTGGAAAAAAATGTAAGCAAACAAAACAAAACAAAAAACAACAACATAGGACATCTGACAAAGTTTAGCTTCCATAAATATAAAAGAGATATTATAATAATCCAATCTGAAGCTAATATCATTAGTTTAGCAATTAATACAGACTGGCCATAGTGACTGATAATCTACTTCTGAACTCCTCGTTGGAGGCTGTTCCAAGTTTTTCACTTTATGAAAGGGGAACCCGAGGATGTTGGGGATAGCACTGGATTTAAACATATTTGCAAATGCCAGTAAACAGAAAATAATGTAAAGATTGGAAGCATATTTACAAATGTGAGTGGGAAAGATCTAAAATAATGTTGAGCTTGGAAAAATGATGTGCTTTGGCATGTGATAAAACAATCTAATAGATGCCCACATTCACTAAAAATGCAACCAAAAGAGGTAAATCATACTGAAAAGGGACAAGCATGAATGATGACAAGAAACTCAAGTATATTTTTAAAAATATTCGTACATTTATATATTTAATGGGGAGGGATAGAACATACATATTCAATGGAGTATGTGTGGAGGTCAGAGAACAACATGTGGGAGTTTGCTCTCCTTTTACTATGTCAGTTTGGGAGATTGTACCCAGTCAGCCAGGCTTGGTAGCAAGCATCTTGGTAGCTAAGCCATCTCACAGGCCCACCAGTGAATTCTGCAAAAATGAAAATATGACTTGACACTAGCATGTACAAAATACTAAGTAAGACACTTGCAGAAGTAAACATATTGATTATATATAATTTAATTAAAAATTATTATGCTCCAGTTATTAAAATTGAGAAACTTTACAGAAGGGTGGAAAATGTGTACAAATTGTTCAAATGCATTCAGTAAGTATTTAAATTTGAAACTTACAGTGTGCAACACAATGTTCTTGGTGTCTAAGAACAAAAACTGCAGAATTTGCATGTGTCTGTTACTATCTTTCAGTGGTTTTATTTACTTCTTTCAATAGATTTACACACAAGAGAATCTAGCTTATGTTCAAGATTTTAAGAGTTGCAGATATATATCCTGATTAGTTTTTTGACAACTTGACTCAAGCTAGAAGAGGTAATCTCAGTTGAGAAAATGCCTCCATCACAATATCCTGTAGGCTAGCCTGTGGAGCATTTTCTTTCTTTCTTTCTTTCTTTCTTTCTTTCTTTCTTTCTTTCTTTCTTTCTTTCTTTCTTTCTTTCTTT
>CAJQZJ010031868.1:4781824-4794492 GCA_907164525.1 Lophiomys imhausi
GAGAGAGAGAGAGAGAGAGAGAGAGAGAGAGAGAGAGAGAGAGAGAAGGAGGAGGAGGAGGAGGAGGAGGAGGAGGAGGAGGAGGAAGAAGAAGAAGAAGAAGAAGAAGAAGAAGAAGAAGAAGAAAGAGAAAGAGAGAGGAAGAGTGCAAATTAAGGGTTAATAAACCTCCATAAATTTAGAGGAGTGTATAAAAAAAGGCAGAGTGGTGTGTATTCATGGCCTATCAAGTAATCTGTGCTATGCTTCTTTCCCATTGACAATGACTGGAATCATCAGGTGTAAACACAGGCTTTTATCCCTTATCCAGTTTTCTTGAGTCTTTGCTCTCTTTCACTAGCCATGGTTCTTGTCATCGGAGCACTCTAATCTTTATATATGAACATGAAGTCTCTGATGCCTGGCAGAAGCGTCGCTAAGGACTTTAGGGATGTGTCACTTTGGTGTTCTTAGTCTGCTCTTTTCTACTGACAGTAGGAGACCAACTGCCCAACCTGAGATCGGAAAGATAAAGCTATGAAGCTTCAGGAACTGGGTATAGGGGTCTGTTTGAAATGACTGAAACTTACTGGTTACACAAATTGGCTGACAATTAGAAATTCCTGAATATAGTTTCTAGATTTAGTAAATAAAGAGGCAGAATAGTAAGATAAGTTTGAAGCTCAGAAAAACAACACATAATTTCTAGAGTAAGAGTTCTTTCTGGGGAGTGAATTGAGAGTGGATAAATTCCTCATGATAGATATATGGAATGTGGAGTGAGTAGCATGAGGAAGAGTACATATGTTTAAAACATAAGAGTATGTGACAAATTCTTTCTATATTTCTTTCAAGGTACTTATTCATGGCAAAATGCAAAATATGTCAGTAACCCAATATACACATCCAGAAGTCTAGAAATTATCTGTTCCAGAGAGCCATTTTTTTTTTTGGGGGGGGGCGGTTAATGGCTAAATGGTTTCCTCTAGGTAGTAAGACATTTAATATTGTAACTTCTTTGGCTACAACTTTTTCATAGATCTGTCTCTCCCTCCCTTTCTCTCTCCCTCCCCCCCCACATTGCTATTCAAAAAAATCTATTGGTTCTACTTTTTTCCATGAAGAACCATGTTGTTATCATAAATATCTGTTATTGTAACACATTAGCACATTTAAAATTAAAGCATCTGTTAACTATTTGCCTTTTAACTCAAATCTCTCTATATGAGTGTGAACATATTTACCTCTGTTTTTTTAATACTATATTCTTCTTTTTTATATATTCTTTTTTTCCTTTATTTTTTATTTCTTCAAGTTACATCTCAATCGCAGTCCCTTCCCTATTCCCCCCTCCAGTCCCACCCTCCCACCCTCATCCCTCATCCTCTTCCCTTTTTTTTCTTTTAAGTTTAAGGTATAACTTATTTCCCCCTACAGTTTCCCCTTTCAGTCCAACAAATGGCTCTTTCTCTTATAATAATAAATACAATACAAAACAACAGAGGTAATTAGGTCACAGTTATGAGGGTTATATGGCTTAGCGTACATTCCCAATGTTCAGTCCATATGTATTTGGTACCTGACTTTAACATTCTGCTATCTAACCATCTCCATGAGTTTAAAGTTCTATATCTGACTCAACATTCATACTAACTTGCAACACAATTTTAAAAGTATCTTCTTGGATCTATAACATTCTCTTGACTCCTAAACAACTCAAAATTTAATTATGAGACTCTAGATATCTATTCTTCAACCACCTCAGAGACCTGAGAGGGATAAATATATCTAATTTTATAGGAAGTACAGGGCCTGCAGCTTCCCAAACTAAGAAATGACATACCAGTGGCTGCCTGAACAGTTCCCATTTTCTCTCCATACATTACAGCATCCATCTTCAGTCATTTGGCCCCGTTTCTCTGACAGACATTGATTGTAGAGCAGGGATTATGAAGGACTTACCTACCCTGTCTTGGCAGAGCTAGGTTGTCGACTTACCTGCTTCCAAGTTTTGTCCTTTTTGGACAGCATTCTGTCTACAGTTGCAGCAAGGGCCTTTCCCTACCAAGAGATAGGCTTGCGACTAATTCAATCATCTCCCACTGGAGATTCTTTGATGCTCATCTTCTACTTGGAGGAGAATAGGGGGTACTGTCAGGAGTTGATATGTCTTGATATAAAAAAATCTAAAGTTATGAAAATATCTTTGAATGCCATATTCTGCAGATCTCTTGAGGTTTTTGAAGAGGCCCTATCTATCTCTTATATTAGGGTAAGCAGATGTTGCTTGTCTCTTGGCAGCTTTATTTCTGATTAGCTTAGAAAATAACTATAATAGGCTGTCATAATACCTAACAGAATGACTGGGTTGCATAACCATTAGTTTGCATTTCTTAATTATCCTAAACAATTTATGACAATTAGTAGTAAAAGGCTGAAACATCACATTTCATTTTTTTTCTTTACCTCCTAACCCTTCCATCCCATTTCTTTGGGGTGGGGTGTCCTTATATAACAGTCCCTCATCTCAGTTGAGAGGTCGTATGAGGGCCAAGAGCCTCTTCATTCATTGAGGATCTATGAAGCAGTACCATCAGTGAAAAGTGTCTCATTGCCCGGGAGAGAGAACTACTAAACAAACCAATAAGCAGAAAAATAGATAAAAAAGACTAAAAAATAGGAAAAAAATATAAAAATTAAATAAAAATTAAAAATAAAAAGTCTATGTCCAAGTTCCCTTTGGTGGGTTGGTTGTAGTATCGATACCTTCTACTATATAGCTAAAATCCTACTATAAGTGAATAGATGCCATATGTGTCCTTCTGAGTCTGGGTTAGCTCACTCAGGATGAACTTTTCTAGTTCCATCCATTTGGCTGCAAATTGCATAATTTCATTGTTCCTGATAGCTGAATAGTATTCCACTGTGTAGATATTCTTCTTAATCAGAGTATTGACTATTGTCCTTACTCTTTGCTAAATTTTTAGAAATTCTTTTCCCTTTCTATTTGCTTCTTGTTGTCAGCTAAAATTTAAGGGCAAAAAATCCCCAAAGCATTAAATCCAGTTTTTAGGACTATACAAATGTAACACAAAGAAGCTCATGTTAAGATTCTCCCAAGGTCTCTGATAAAAGAAGCACATTAGTAGCTAAATCAATGGCCTTAAACTGTCAACATAGTTGTTGTAGAGGATTTCCACGGAAATTTACTGCTACCTAGTTGCATGAAGGAGCTGTTATAAGGTGGCTGATAGTCAAGTAGGTGGGTAAAAGGATTCACTGGTCCCTGAGAATGACTATTATTAGAATAGGGAAAGGTGGGATTTGTAGCTGAAAGGGAAGTGTGTCTGGGCAGAATATATATATATATATATATATATATATATATATATATATATATATAGTATGTAGTCTACCTGGACTGTCACAAGCAGCACACAGAGAGATCATCTAGTCTACCTTTCATTGGTTTCTGTGACCAGCACCATTCAATTACCTGAGCTTTTTTTTTTCATTCTCATTTGAACATAGTGTTGATGGTCTATTTCACCAGTGGAAAGGGAAGACTATGCCTGTAGCTTACCTCATTTTCCTAACCTGGCTGCCATGATTATTCCATAGAGTTCACATCCTATTACCTTAAATGGAAACACTCTCCAATTTATGGAAAAGAATCTTGGCTTCCTAAGGATATTCAAGTGTAGGATGTATGTGCCTTAAACATGGTTTTCTAAGCTATTCTGTATCTCTGGTACTTCTTGATTATGTGTGGTAGGACCTCTTGCAGTCTGGAAATTTTCTCAAAGAAGGTTAGCCCTTGGGGTTGGACTCCCATGACCTTTTGTTTTATTTGGTTTTGTTTGTTGGAGACATTGTTTCACTTTGTAGCCCATCCTAGCCTGGAAATCACTATATAGTGTATGCTCGAACTAAGCTCATGACAGTCATCCAACTTCAGTCTCCCACGTGGTGGGGCTACAAGCATGCTTCACTATATCTTGCTCCACGGGTATTTATTGTCACTTCCTCCTTCTGCCAGTGTGAGTGGGCAAATACAGATCCAGGCATTTCAATGTCCAGTGTAGGATAAGGAGGGGACAAAACCTTCATAGCATTCCAAGTGTTTTACTTTCTACTTACGTCTCTTACTGAAGACTCTAAATCAGGAAGGTTTAGGTTACATCATGTGTTTGAATTTGATGAGACGAGAGAGAATATTTTATCAGGCTGGCTGGCTCTTATTAAAGCTGATCATTTGTCTCTTCATTTGGCGATTATTGTGGTTGTCTATATAATTTTTCTCTACAGAAAACTTAAGTGAGAGGAAGACAAAACAGCATGAGTCTCACTAGATCTCATCTGGAAATCTTACTAGTAGCGTATTATGGTAATGAGATGATGTAAAAGAAAGGTTGGCATACAGTAGGCTCTCATTTAGTTACTTTCTTCTTCCTGTGCACTGTGAAAAGAAGTAGGGAGGGGAGGAAATGGTAGAACTGGTCAATCACAGTGTTCTACCTAATAAGAAAGCTAGGATGAATAACTAATAACTGCGTGTAAGGACTTGAAAAGATAATCTCTATAGAAATGCAAAATAATAATATCAGGAAAGCAGTGACATCGGTTGAATATAAAGAAGACAGCTTTTATTTCCATACAAATATCTTGGTCACCATCAGCAGCAGTGGAGAAGGAAACAGAGAGAAGGGTATATGACAGTTTAATAGTGTTTTGTTAAAAATAGAACATATTTTAACAATGTCTGGACTTTCTTTGAAAGGAAAAGATGAGCACGGCCTCCAAGAATAGATTCAGAAGTGCCCCTGGCAAAAATCGTTGGCTTTCCCACCTTCAGTCTCTTTTGTTAATTAAATTGGGAGGGCAAATTGCATATGTAAGGGGGGTGACGTCAGGAAGCCATGCTGACAGGCAAAGTGCCAGTTTGTGTAGGAGCAGTTTGTGAACTCCAGCCATCTTGGCCTTCCATTATGAATTCAAATCCAACTCTAGACATCTTCAATAATCCTCCTGAGGAAGTCCCATGGGTTCAAAAGCACCAGGAAAAGGAGTGCTACCAGCTGAATCACTCACGCTAAGGGCAAAGAGGAGCTCTTGGCTTTTTCTTAAAGAGTGTAGGTTTCTCTAGTTCCATCCATTTGGCAGCAAATTGCATGATTTTGTTGTTTCTGAGAGCTGAGTAGTATTCCATCGTGTAGATGTACCACAGTTTTTTAATCCATTCTTCAGTTGAGGGATATCTGGGTTGTTTCCAGTTTCTAGCTATTACAAATAAGGCTGCTATGAACATAGATGAGAAAACTTCCTTGTGATTTGTTGAGGAATCGTTTGGATGTATACCCAGAAATGGTATGGCTGGGTCCCGAGGCAGAGCTATTCCAAGTTTTCTAAGATATTGCCAGACTGACCTCCTGAGTGAGCTAACCCAGACTCAGAAGGATGCACATGGCATCTATTCACTTATAGTCAGATTTTAGCCATATAGTACAGGATATCTATACTATAGCCAATGCACCAAAGGAAACAGGAACATAGACTTTGTTTCCTGTCAATGAGACACTTTGCCCTAGTGATGCCGCCTTGTATGCCCCCAGTGTATGAGGAGGCTCTTGGCTCTCACATGACTGCTGAACTGGGGCGGGGGACTGTTATGTAGGGACATTCCACTCCAGTGGAGTGGGATGGAAGGTTTAGGGGTTAGAAGGTGGGAGGGCAGGATTGGGAGGGGTAGAAAGAGGACACTGTGATAGAGATGTAACCTGAAGTAATAAATGAATATTAAAAAAAAGAGTGTAGGTGTTAGTATCTATACATTTTGGATAACGATAATCCTATGCAAGAAATAGTTCCTATGGGAAAAATAAGCCATGTAAATACTGGACTGAAAAAGCTTAATAGATTAATTTTCAATAATATCTTCTTTTTGTATGTATGTCATATGTATAGATATGCATATATATTGTATATATATTTTGTATGTATATTATATGTATAGATATGTATATACATATTGTGTGTATATATTATATATGAAGTTTCTAAACTCTTCAAAATGTCAACATGTAATGTGAACTTCCAGAAGTTAAAGAATTATAATCTTCAAATTCATTTGATACTCTACTATTTCACAGAGTGTTTGGGAGATTATGGCCATACTTTGGAAAATGCTGCTGTAGAAACACTTGGGTTTCTTTTGTGTTTTGTTTTGTTGTTAGTTTATTTGTTTGACTCGGTCTTCCTAAGATTTTCTGGTGAGAGCTGAATCTCTATGAGAGAGAGAGAGACAGAGAGAGAGAGAGACACACACACACACACACACACACACACACAGAGAGAGAGAGAGAGAGAGAGAGAGAGAGAGAGAGAGAGAGGCAAGAGTTCAAGCTCCAGTTGAAATTAGGATGTTTACTTTAGTAGCAACGTATGATTGTCTGAGTTTGTCCCAGGTGTGCATGAAGACACACACACAGAAACATTCACAGGAGATATTGTTGAACTTAATAAGATATACTTAATTCACTAATCATCATTTTTTTTGTCAACTTGACATAAACTAGAGTCATCTGACAAGAAAGACCCTCAATGGAGGAATTGTCCTTATTGGATTGACCTGTAGTCCTGTATGTAGGCATTTTCTTGATTAAAGATTAATGTGGGAGGACTAAGCCCAATAAGGGTGATGTCACCCCTGGGTTGCATAAGTAAACAAGCTAGGCAAGCCATATAGAGAGCCAGTAGGCAGCAGTCTTGGTCTTCCATCCTTCTGGCCTCTGTTCCTGCTTATGTTCCTACACTGACTTCCCTCAATGATGAATTGCAATTGGGATATGTAATTCAAATGAACCCTTTCCTTCCCAAATTGCTTTGGGTCATGGAGCTTATCACAGCACTAGAGAAGCAAACTGGACACTAATGGGTCACCCTGCTTTACCCAAATCAGGGAGACCTGGTAGAAATCTGGAAGACAAGAGGGTAGGGAAGTCCATGCTCCTGTGTTTGATGAGTCAGGTGAGTCTGTTGTGCTGGGCAACCACTGTATGTGAAGGTAGAGAAAACAAGGTGGAACTAATGTCTGGGGGAATTCTTTTAGCCATTCTGAGCCAATGATCTGTAACAGTTGCAAAGTGGCCAGGCAATGGCCATCTCCAGGAGCAAGCCCTAGGGTGCTCCCAATGACACCACCGTGTGTGTGTGGGGGGGAGAATCAGCTCAGTATCAAGAACTTCAAAGAGAGAATTGTGCTAAAATCATGGAAAAGGATAGAGGAACCTAATTTTAATATGTTAAACACATACACACATCTAAGGCAGCCAATCTGAAATAGAAGCAGATGCATTTGGGGTACAACGGATAACATTTTTAGCTAGCTTGGGCTCTTTTCAACTAGTTTTTTTTCTCAGCACAGAGGGCTTTCTGAGAAGTGCATTTATATAGGTACAAAACACGTATCTCTGTGGCAGCCTGAGTTCTTATTTGTGTCAGATTTTCCTTAACACCTGTTTGTTTCAGAGAGCACTGCCTCACTAGGAAGCTCTCCAGAAGAGGAATTGCATAAAGAAAGGATGCCTTACTTTGTAAAGAGGAGGCAGAACAGGCTTCACAATCCCTATAGATCACTTAGTCTGCCTTCCATGGCGACTAAGAGAAAGGTACTTTGAAAATTATTATTAGGCATGCCACTAATTCAACCATCTCACACTGGAGATTCTTCGATGCTCATCTTCTACTTGGTGCTGTCAGGAGCTGATATGTCTTGATATCAAAAAAAAGAAAATTATTATTAGGAGAGCTGTGAGTACCCTTGTATACAACTGCCTGGAACCTATTTTTATGCCATGTCCTTCCAAAGACAATGTGAATTCAATAAAAAGATATCTTCTACTGTGCTCATAACTCAATCCTGTGAAGTCTCTAAATCTTATGTATTATCTTGCTAGGAAATCTAAATGAGGTGCTGTTTTATTTTGTCAATTAGAATGTTGTTAGAAGTCCAATGTGCCATCCGCTGTTCAGTCAAGTGATTACAATGTCTTTATATCCATCTCTATATATAGACCAAACATCAGCTTTGTACAGTCAGCAACAATCTAGATTCCAAATATCAGAAGGGAATTCGGCATCTGGCTCGATCTTAAACTATGCTTACTGTTGACAATAGCACTCTAAAAATGGTATCGGAGTCTATATTTACTCACATCCAATTTATTTCAGGGCAACAGACCCAGTTTCCAAACAGAAAGACGATGCTCCGTGTGGCCATTAGGAATGGCATGTTTTCTTAAGACATGACACAGAGGGACAGGATTTTGGCCTCTGTGGATTACAATCCTCTCCATCCTTACAGCAGTGCTCTAAGCATGAGAAATAGTGTAAATGTGGAATTAGAATTAGCATTTAACTCTAGGATGCTTGGTTTTCACTTTCTTCCTAAACTCAATATAGTGGCGTTTCAGGATGATTTGAGACTTTAACGATGCTACTCCCTAAGTCCATTTTCTACAAATGAAGACACTGAGGAAGAACAAATAGAGCATTCCCATGTTCAAACAGCTCTTTAACAGCACAGCTGGATTTCCCCATAGACCCTGACACCAAAACTTGGAAGATGAGGAAGCTGAGGCTTATCTACAGTTGCCTACAGTTAACACTATGGTATGATTGGAGGGTAAATGAGAAAAGATACCAACAAAAGGAGAGGATGGTTGGTCCACAAGTTTGATTCTTGACTCTTGTCTTCAGTATCAAAGGGGAAGCATAAAACCAAAAGAATGATAATGAACTGGAGGAAAAAGTTATCCTCTTTCAAATGCCAGCGTGGGCTGTAGCCTCAGCACCCTGCCTTGGATGTATACAGATGGTTTGTGTATATGGCTATAGATTCCTTATCTGAAAATGTCTGGAGCCAAGTGCGTTTCTTCCTTATTTTGGGAAGGATTCTTCTTTGCTCAAGAGTTTTGTTTTCTTCTCTCAATTTGGACAAGAAAAACATAAATAAATACCCACCTTTCCCCTACACAAACCTATTCTCCTGGCCTTCCTATAGTTACCTCCACTTTAGTTATGAGTAGTGACAGGTTCCTCTTCACAAACTTAGGAGAAGAAGATAAGCCAGGGGCACTGGATCATAAGCACATTCTCCATCTAGCTGTTCTACCACCAGCAACATTGAAGGTCTGAGAGTCTGGGCTTTACCTGTCAAGTAACTATAGCCAAGAACAACTTGCATAATTACCATCTTTGGCAATTTAGAAACAAAACATTTAATGGGAAGACATACGAGTTATCAGTGTAGATAATAATATACTCCTGTAGGTGTCAAAGTGTGCCTTTGGCTGCATCTCCTCCAATTCTATCTCTATAATTTAGGGTGTAGCTACTACCTCCTTGAGGATGCCTCCTAAGCATTGCATCCAAGCTAGGTCTTCACTGAGCTCCATACACCAGCATCTGAAAAGCAACACTTTCAACCCAAACTTATGTTACCCACCCACCAGCTCATTCCCTGCACTTCCTGCCTTAAGTTCAATCAGTAAGCTAAATGGAAATATCTTTAAATCTATCCTTTCTGCTTTTCCAATCTTTTTTGGTTTTCTGAGGTGGGGATTCACTATGTAGCCCAGGCTGGTCCTGAATTCATAATTCTCTCTCAGCCTCTTTAGGACTGGGATAACAGGGGTACATTTCCTTGCCTGGCCCTAAATTTTTAATGGTCATAGTAGCTCTAATTAATTACCAAACAGTATATAAAAATATTATATACATTATATCATATGTATGTATACATATAATCCAGACTGACATCCTGGATTCTATCCTTGGAACCTGCAGAGTGTATGAAGACAACTGACGCTCACAAGCTGACTTCTGACCTTCATGTATGTATGGTAACTCACAAGTATCTATACACATACACACAATAAATAAATGTTTTTTTTTTTTTTTGGTTTTTTTTTTCGAGACAGGGTTTCTCTGAATATCTCTGGCTGTCCTGGACTCGCTTTGTAGACCAGGCTGGCCTCGAACTCACAAAGATCCGCCTGCGTCTGCCTCCCAAGTGCTGGGATTAAAGGCGTGCGCCACCACCGCCCGGCAATAAATGTTTTTTAAAAATTACAAAAAAGGTGAAAAAATATATTTTAACTTCACTTAGTTTTCTTCTCTTTTTACCATTACCCTGGCTTTATTTAAATGTTTTGTCTAATATGAGATGAAATTTAATTAATGGACCTGCATAGGATAATCATGTTTTTTAAATGGAGAATAAAAATTATCTTTATTTAGAATTACAAATTGACTATATTTCAGAAGAAAAAGGCATTTTCAGCAAGATTGGTATCTACACATGACAGTCTCTGGCCAAAGCAATTAAATTACAAATCAGTAATAAAATTTAACTAGGGAAAAAAATTCCTGTCCATTTAGAAACTCTGAACACTGAACAGAAAGAAATAAAATAACAATGAGAAATAATTTTAAAAATCTATAAGCCATCAGGAGTTTCAGTTAAAATAATTCTTAGTGGAGAATCTGTATCATGAAATAATTTTATGATTAAATAAATATGAACGTTGAGCTCAGCATGTGTTTTTAGAAGTTATAAAAAAACAACCTGTAAAAAGTATAAAGAATGTCCTCTTCTCTTCCAAGCTTATAGATAAAAGGAGAACAACAAGGAAAATTAGACCTGTGGATCTGCATGATGTTTCAGTAGATAGCAGCCCTTGCTGGCAAGCCTGATGTCCTGGATTCCATCCCTGGGACCCGCAGAGTGATGGAGACAACTCACGCCCACAATTTGACTTCTGACCTTCATGTGTGTATGGTGGTTCACAAGTATCTACACAAGTACACACGTTAAATATTGTTTTTTGATAATTAAAAAAATGAAAAGCAAGAGCTCAATTTTGGGGGCATGGGGAGGAAAAATGGAAATCGATAGGAAAAAATACAATAAAAAGTTTGTTCTTTAAGAAAGTAAAATATTATCTGCCAGAAGTAGTTAACAAGAAACAGAAAAGAGAAGGAAGAGATATTAGGAGTAAAAATAGAGAGAAGACAGCAGACACTACTCAAGTTGTAGAGGTGAAGAACAATCATGTATATCTTAGGAATTATTATTTTTAATTATAAATACTTGTGTTGAATATTTTAAAAGTTCACAGGAAACATTCAATTTCCTTAAAAATATAATTTATAAAAACCGGTTACAAAGAAAGCCTATGTCTGTAGTTCCATAGCCATTTAACACACTATCTGGTAGTAAAAGAGAAAATAGAATGTCAGCAAAGATGGTAGAAGAATTCTGTATATCTGGTCCTCTACGAAAAAATAAGAATATAGTCAAAATGTACTATATGACCCCTGCGCTGTCACAGTCAGGCTGCTGAGACTAGTTCAACCCCGGAATTGCCTCCTAACATTTGTCTGTGCCTGTCCTTACCTTTTCACATTTACTCTCACTGCGCTTATACTAACAGGCAAAGCCGATAGTGTGTGTCCTTTATGTTCACTCTGGAAAGCCTTCTTCACCCCTGTAAAAACCACATTTTTCATTTCCTGCCCCCTCACCCATCTCCTCTTGTCCTCGTCTCTACACCTTCATCGTTCCTCACTCCCTATCGGGTCATCGTGGCACTGACTAGAAATGCTGGCAGGTCTCTGGCTTCCCAACCTTGCCTTTAAAAACCAGATTCAGTTGGTTTCTCCTCTGCATCCTTACTAAACTTTTGCCTGGCACCTTTATAGTACATACTGTGTGTCACCGTATTTTGATTATTATAGTCGTTCTTGTTTCTTGTGGTAATACAAACTCCTTAGGGAGTCTCTCTGTGGCTGTGTAGCTCCCCCTACCCTATTTCTGGATACATGCCTGTCATACACTCCAAAGCATATCATGGACAAAATGCCTTTCTTAATCTCTTGACTGATAAGTTCATTATCAACTAGAATTCTATCTCTGAAATAAAGTAATTTCTAGGTTATATAGGATGGTCAAAATTACACTCATGGAATACAGACCATTTTCAGATTTGATTCTGTCTATTAGTGCACACATACACACATACAGCGTCCTGAAACTACATCAATATTTTCCCTCCCTCCCTGCTGAGTTTCATTTCACAACACAATCCTGCCATTATGGGCTCCCCAAATATACCTGTTCACTTTTTCATCCATGAACTACATAACACTGATTTCAATTAAATTCCAAAATGGATACCCCCGAGTCTTCCCTAGAATTTTTAATATTTGGGCTTTAATATAAATTTATCCTTTGGTATTGAATCCGTAACATGAAACCACAAAAGGGCTTTGAGACTTATTAAAGTGACAGGCTGCTTAGCTGAACAGGGCATATTTGTGGGCACACACTGCAGGAAACATAAACTTCAATTAGAAAAGTCATTTATTTACAATAGAAGGGAGACCCAGCATGTGACCCTGGTAGAAGATCCCAGAATGCTTATCTTTCCCTACCTGCATCCACTTTCCCTACCTGGACCTATAAAAGAAGACATCTCCCAAATCAGCAGGAAGTCATTTTAAGAGAACAACGTCCCATCCCCAGAAGGTGGGGAGGGTGTTCTTCCCCTTTGGTTATTTGATAGATAATAGAAAATTTTGTTATTTAGGGGAAAAGACTACAAGCTGTTAAATGGTCTTGTTAAATG
>CAJQZJ010031868.1:4809492-4832686 GCA_907164525.1 Lophiomys imhausi
TTTTTTTTTTTTAGTTTAAGGTATTTATTTTTCCCCCCAACAGCTCTCCCTTTCAGTCCAAATAATGGTTCTTTTTCTTATAACTATAAATACAATACAAAACAACAGAAATAAATAGGCCACGATTATAAGAGTTATATGGCTTAGCATACATTCCCAATGTCCAGTCCATATGTATTTGGCACCTGACTTTAACATTCTACTATCTAACCATCTCCATGAGTTTAAAGTTCTATATCTAACTCAGCTTTCATACTAACTTGCCTCATAATTTTAAAAATATCTTCTTAGATCCAGAACACCCTCTTGATTCCTAAACAACTCAAAATTTAACTATGAGACTCTAGGTATCTATTCTTCAACCACCTCAGAGACCTGAGAGGGATAAATATATCTGATTATATAGGAAGTGCAGGGCCTGCAGCTTCCAAAACTAAAAAATGACATACCAGTGGCTGCCTGGACAGTTCCCATTTTCTCTCCATACATTACAGCATCAATCTTCAGCCATTTGGCCCCATTTCTCTGACAGACATTGGTTGTAGAGCAGGAATTATGAAGGACTTACCTACCCTGTCTTGGCAGAGCTAGGCTGTCGACTTACCTGCTTCCAAGTTTTGTCCTTTTTGGACAGAAGTCTGTCTACAGTTGAAGCAAGTGGTTTTTCTTGCCAAGAGAATGGCTTACCACCAATTTAATCATCTCCCACTGGAGATTCTTCGATGCTCATCTTCTACTTGGAGTAATATAGGGGGGCAGAACAGATATTTCTTAATGGGTTTGCTTTCAAGTTTTCAAATAAATATTCATGAGCAGGATTATTTGACTATATCATAATTTTATTTAAAAAATTTTAAAAAACTTTTACAAATAAGGCTGCTATGAACATAGATGAGGAAACTTCCTTGTGATTCGGTGAGGAATCATTTGGATATATACCCAGAAGTGGTATAAACCTTTATACTATTTTCCACATCGCTGAAACAGCTTATTTATCCACTAAGAGTGAGTTCCAATTTATCCACATACTTTCTAATATTTGTTGTAGGCTCATTTAAAATGTGAAGATCATTTGCGTTTTCTTGCTGATTAGTGATATGATATTGTACATTTTTTTTCATATACCTGTTAACTGTTAGTATCCTTTCCCTAGAGAAATATCTGTTCATGTCCCTTGGTCATTTTCTATCAAATTATTTATATGTTGATGTTGAGTTCAGCATTCTTATATATGCTAAGACTAATGTGGTGATCAAGCATGTGATCTATTCTAAATAATGTTATGTGTGCACTATAGGAGAGCATGAGGTACTCTGGAATGTCCTGTATTTGAAGTATTGTATTGCTCAAGTTATCTCTCTGGATCTTCTTTCCATATTTATAAGTAGGGTATATACACCTTTTACTATTATATTGTTGCTGTTGATCTCTCCTTCTAATTGTGTTAATATCTATTTCATACATTTAGGTGATGTGATGCTTGGTGCTTGTGTATTTATATCTGTTCTGTGCTGCTTGTACAGGATACTTTTGTCATTATATGGTATGTTCTATATTTCATGGTTTGAGATATGTTTAGATGGAATATCTCTTTGAATTCTTTCACAGCTTCAGCCCTATATAGATATATATCTTCAGCCCACAGATATGTGTCTTCATAAACATATATCTAAGTGAATCTCTTGCAGGTAGCATATACATGGGTCTTAGTACAATTTATGTTCATCTAAGCAAATATATGTGGGGTGAGTTTTATCCTGTAACTTTTACAGAAATTATTGACAGTAAAAGACTTATACTTGTTAATTGCTTTATCTGTAATTCTATTGTCCCTTCCTTGTCTTCCTTTGTAGTTCATCAATTTATGCTACACTGTTTTATTTTTCCATTTTACTTTCATACTTTCTAGAAGCGTTTTTTTTAGTAGTTACTATAGAGCATACATAAACTGTCTTATAATTATAATAATCTACTTTATGCTGATAACTAACTTTAATTACTTATGAAACTCCATATACTCATCTCTTCCATACACTATATATCATTAATATCACCAGTAACCTTGTTTTGTGTATAAATTAACATATTTTTTAATAATTTATTTTTTATTTCTTCAAGTTACATTTCAATCACAATCCCCTCCCTACTTTCCCCTCCAGTCTCACCCTTCCACCCTCTTCCCCCTCAACCCCCCTATCCTCTACCCTATTTTTTTAGTTTAAGGTGTCTCTTTTCCCCCTCAACAGCTCCCCTTTTCAGTCCAACAAATGGTTCTTTCTCTTATAACAATAAATACAATACAAAACAACAGAAATAAATAGGCCACAATTATGAGAGTTATATGGCTTAGCATATATTCCCAATGTCTAGTCCATATGTATTTGGCACCTGACTTTAACATTCTGCTATCTAACCATCTCCATGAGTTTAAAGTTCTATATCTAA
Source organism: Lophiomys imhausi (assembly GCA_907164525.1). Classification (NCBI taxonomy): domain Eukaryota; kingdom Metazoa; phylum Chordata; class Mammalia; order Rodentia; family Muridae; genus Lophiomys; species Lophiomys imhausi. Next base: position 4,811,938 of record CAJQZJ010031868.1, read on the forward strand.
CTCAGCTTTCATACTAACTTGTATCAGAATTTTAAAAACATCTTCTTAGATCCAGAACACCCTCTTAATTCCTAAGCAACTCAAAATTTAATTATGAGACTCTAGCTATCTATTCTTCAACCACCTCAGAGACCTGAGAGGGATAAATATATATGATTATATAGGAAGTGCAGGGCCCGCACCTTCCAAAACTAAGAAATGACACACCAGTGGCTTCCTGGACAGTTCCCATTTTCTCTCCATACATTACAGCATTAATCTTCAGCTGTTTGTCCCCCTTTCTCTGACAGACATTGATTGTAGAACAGGAATTATGAAGGACTTACCTACCCTGTCTTGGCAGAGCTAGGCTGTCGACTTACCTGCTTCCAAGTTTTGTCCTTTTTGGACAGCATTCTGTCTACAGTTGAAGCAAGGGGTTTTTCTTGCCAAGAGATAGGCTTGTCACTAATTCAATCATCTCACACTGGAGATTCTTCGATGCTCATCTTCTACTTGGAGTAGAATAGGGGGTGCTCTCAGGAGCTGACATGTCTCGATATCAAAAAAATCTTAATTTACAAAAACGTCTTTGAATGCTATATTCTGCAGATCCCTTGGGGTTTTTGAAGATGCCCTATCTATCTCTTGTATTTAGATAAGCAAATGTTGCTTGTCTCTTAGCAACTTGATTTCTGAGTAGCTTAGAGAATAACTGTGATAGACTGTCATAGTAACTAACAAAATGACATGCTTGCATGACTATGAGTTTGTGTTTCTTAATTATCCTAAACAGTTTATGATGGTTGGTAGCAAAAGACCAAAACTTCACATTTCATTTTTAAGCTTTAATAGGTACAATACCTTTAAGAAGCGTTACCCTTAATTTTGTATCAATATTCAAAGATCAATACCTATGTAGTCCAATACAATCTTAGTTTTGCATCAATATACAAGGGTCAATACATCAACAATGTTCATAACAGCTTTATTTGTAATAGCCAGAAACAGGAAACAACCCAGATGTCCTTCAACTGAAGAATGGATAAAAAAAACTGTGGTACATTTACACAATGGAATACTATACAGCTATCAGAAATGAGGAAATCATGCAATTTGAAACCAAATGGATGGAGCTAGAAAAGCTCATCCTAAGTGAGCTGACGCAGTCCCAGAAAGATAAACATGGCATGTATTCCCTTACAAATGGATATTAACCATACATCACAGGATAACTATCCTACAACCCACACACCCAAATAGATAGGAACCTAGCATATCTATACTAGGAAAAATTTTACCCACCAGTGAGTCATGGAATCTGCTGCAGGTTAGTGGAACACCATACCCTAGATGGTGTGCCTTATCAAGCTCCAGCACAAGTGGAAGCTCTTGGCCCTCACATGACACAGATCTGAGGGAGTATGATATGTGAGGGCCCACCTCATCTGAGGAGAAGGAGAGTACCAAGTAGAGGAACAAGGAGGGAGGGAGGGAGGGAGGGAGGGTGGGAGGGAGGGAAGGAAAGAGGAAGGGAGGGGCTAGGAGGGGAGGTGGGAGGAAACTATGTTCTAGAAGTAAATAATACTTTTTTAAGAAAAGAGGTAACAAGCTTAAAAATATAATAAAAATACAATATAAAATTTTCAAACTATAATTTACCAAAGGTATACTTGTCTTACTGGCATGAAAGGAAAATGGTCTTAATTTCAGATTAGAATGTTAGACTGCAGGTGGCCATATAGATTACACAAACTTGATAGCAGCTTAAAAGTTCTTTTTTTTTTTTGTAGAGGTATAGGATATTTCCAATTACCATATTTTTTATAATCAGTTTTGCACCTTTTCCTTTTAGCTTCTATACAAAACTAAAATAAATGATCCATGTACCAAGATGAAAGTGTTATGTTACTTTGTATTTACCATATTTGTTCTTTTACTGATGATATTTATATTTTTCTTTTGTTTTTAATTAGTAATTCATTACTAGAACATGAATGGTTCTGTTTAGCATCTCTTCTCTTGTTTTTGTTTTTAAAAATTTATGTATTTGTTTATTTTACATTCCAATTACAAGCCCTCCCTCCCCTCCCTCCTCTGCTCCCAGTCACACCCTCACACCCCCATCGCCTGGTACCAATGGACTCTGGCACATCAAATTGCATCAGGACTAATATGGAGAAATTTTTAAAATGAGGTTCCCTCCTCTCAAATAACTTTAGTTGTGTCAAGTCAACATAAAACTATCTAGCACAAGTAGTTTAAAAGAGAAGAGATAAAAAGAAACAACTATAGGAAGACAGTGTTAAACACCTTCAGTTTAAGCCAATATGGGCAGAGAATTATTCTTATTTTTGAAGGGTGGCTTTGCTGGATATAATATTACACTTTTAGATCATCTTTCTGCCTGAAATTTCTTCCTTTATTCGCCATTAAATAAACTTCTTAGACTTCTAAATCAATTATGAATGCCACTGTCATTGTTAGTAACCATAGAGGGGAAAATGCCCTTTTAAAATAGTCATAGCCCCTTTTGTTCATTTTTACAATAAAATTCACAAAAATTACATTACAATAGAGCTAAGCACTGGTGACTCCAAACCTCTCCAGGAGAGTAATTATTTCTATATCAACTGGTCTGTTTCTATTTACAATGCCTAGATTGCTGATTATTGTCCAGCACCTAGCAAGGGGACTACCTGAAAGTGCTCCATAAATGTTTGTACATTGAGTTAGGAAGAGGAGCCCTGCTACATAATCTGAATATGAATTTCCTGGAACTAGGTCCAAGAAGGCATGTTAAAATTTTCTGTTGTTGTGTTTTCTTAATCTAGTCTGGCCTTGACTGGAATTTTTATCTGGAATGAAGTGGTAGGTTTCTTGGCTTTGTTATAGTCATCTGGGTAGCCTTACTTTAATGACCATGGACACTCTCATGGCTGCTATCTAATCTTTAGTTGATCCAAACTTTAAACACAGACACGCACACACAGGTAGACACGCAAACACACACACACACACACACACACACACACACACACACACACATACACAGTTTTCTATTTTTTGGATTCTCCTATATTCTTTTTACATGTGTCTTTCATTAAATTTGACAGCTGCTCTAGGGCATGTCTCCTAGGCCTGTGGGAGTGCAAGAAGTACATAGTCACTCAGGGAGAATGTTGGATTGGAAGAGAATTTAAAGATTGCTAAAATGTTTCCTTCATAGTTACCAGGGGAATAAAGTATCTTATTACAGGTGTTTGGTCATTTAGAGATAGATAAGACTTTGTCTTGTAGTTTTGTGTGGAAGTTTTGAGATTATCTCAATTTAGGCTGACAAGTAGGAAAAAAAAATTATCCTGCAGAATTCTTTATAGATTTTTTTCCATATGTTTTAATGGGGAAATGAAATAGTTTAAAACACATTAGAAAGTATACTTAAATAATAGCTAGGAAAATTAATGTTAACCAGAAACTATTTTTTTTTTTTTTTAGTTCTAATAGTTAAAATACTTGTAAAATTGTAGCATCCTACTTTTTTACCTAGTGGTACATTGTGCTGAGACCCAGACTAAGAAAGCTGAATATCAGCAGGCTTCCATTTGACCTTTTTTCTCTCCGTGTTTCTTTAGCTGAGATAAGAAGAGCATGAGACCATTGGGACCTCCCTTTCCGTATAAGTCTCCTTCACAGCCTGCTAGTCTACACGCATAGAAGAAGGAAGCCCCAAAGTCCCTGACCAAATCATTCCTAGTCAGCTTCCAACTTCTGCTCTGTGCTTCTTTCCGAGTCCATTCTTTGGAAGGAGAGCCATGGCCTATTTCTGTTCATTAGTCCTGAGAATATGCACATGACAGTGCTTTGTAGAAGTGTGTGTCATGTTTGGATACCTGGGTTGGGTTACCAAGTGTATAAAGAGAACAGTGATTAACACGAGTGAAAGTCAAAATTCAGCTAGCACCCCTATGCTACATTTGGATACCATACTTGGATGGATCTGATAATTCTAAATTAAAACTTGGCTTCTCTGCCCTTCTGGTGATTGATTTTGTAAGTTAGAAGACAGAATATTTTTGGCTAGATCTACAGCATATACATATGCACATATATATTAATATAATATAAATCTCATTTTTCACTTTTGCACAAAGACTTGGAAATGTTAGAAAAGGGTTCAACTTGTTATGGTAGGTAGTAAGTATTAAGAAAAAGAGTATGTTTGCTTCAATAATTGCAACATGTGTAGCCATAAAAGTATTTGGAAATGATGGAGCAGATTCATTCCAAGGAATTTTGGAGTGTAGCTAATGTGAACTACCCCTGAAACACACATTTTTTTAAATTAAATGTTCAGTTACTCTTTCATTTATCTAAAATTTCCATTTTATTATAAAAGTAGAACGTCACTGATTTGGTGTTCAAGTTAATTGGGTCAATCAACATTTTTCTGAGTAGATTGTGTGTGTGTGTGTGTGTGTGTGTGTGTGTGTGTGTGTGAATGGATAGAAGATGTTGTTGTGCCTAGTGTAGAAAAATAGGAAGAGGATTAGCCAAATGTAGAGAATGTGTTTTGGGAGACAAATCACTTCTATTACATCATTCTATCTGGGGAGAACTTTAGGGTAAGAAGCAGAGATAACTGAACACCATAAATTAATTTACATATAATGCCATTTGCACAGATAATAGTAGAAAAGAATTTTAGTGCAACATAGAGTTCATTAGAAAGACACAGTTGTGCAACAAAAATGGAAAAATAATATAAACAGGCATTCTATAATGAATAAATATAAATGCCCTATAATCATGTAAAGATATTTCATATTATTCAAATAAATGTAAATTGAAAAAACTAAAAAACAAAAAAGCAAAGTTGTAGATCACTGTGTTATTACTATCATTTTGCTTTGCTTGACAAAGAAAAAAAAGAGAGATCATGAAAGGTTGAGCAGGTAGCGAGGATCTTGAAAGATCCGGGAGTGTGGGAAGAATTGATTATATTCAATATAATCAATATATAATCAAATATATTCTATAAAATTGTTAAATAAAAATAAGTTGATTAAAAAAGAAAACCATTGCATGAAAGTAGTCTGAATTATCATGTGAGATACATGTGTGAGACTATGGAAAATTGATATGTAGAGCTGAGAAGATGCTGTCTCCACTGTTGTAAAGGGGAATTCTGTTGTGCTACTGTTGGGACCTTAAGAAGGAGTGTAGCTCCACTCCAGAGGAGTGGGATGGAAGGGTTAGGGGGTAGAGGGTGGGAGGGCGGGACTGGGAAGGGTGGAAAGAGGATACTATGATGGAGATGTATCCTGAAGCAATAAATAAATAAATTTAAAAAAAAAGAAGGAGTGTAGCACTTGGAGCACATGTGGATAAGAATGAATGGGGTGGGTATGTTCTAATATCACAGAAGGACTAGGGGAATTCATTTGCCTAAGAACTATCCTCAAATAGCTGGAGGATCAAGTGGGATTGAAGTCTGTTTTCTATAAGACCTAAGGACAAAAATCAGAAATCCAATGGAAAATGGTTTTGGACCAACACATACTTACAGGAGGTTGTAGCATTGAAAGCGTATTTGCAGCTTCACAGGTACAGTGAAAATGGTTCAGATGCAGAAAATGATTCGGTACAGGTAGATCACTACTCCCGTGGTTCACAGACTCAAACACCCTCCGTTGGCTTGTTTTAGCCAGGCATGGGGAGCCGTGGGGTCTCTGAGGGTGTTTATCCCTGCACTTAGAATGTTCTTTAGAGATGCTGTCATAGATCAGTAGTTGATGAAAGTCCCATCACTACTTTGAACACAAACCTCAGCACATGCTGAAGGCATTTTAGTGTTTTAATTAAGGACCTTTGACATGTTCTAGAACATGCCTTTCCAGACTTTTAAAAGTTTTTCTCCTTTATTTAACATATCTTAAATTGCTCTATCTCCTGTCTCTTCTTCCTGTCTTGCTTCCTTTTTCTTATTCCTTATCAGAAATTCTGTGTATGCATCTGTCTGTTGGTCTCTTGGGAACTAAAAATAGCTTTCACAACAGAGACTTCCTATTATTTCCAGCTACATATCCAACTTAGAATGAAGCCTGGGAGCTCATGAATGGTCACAGATGTTTGTTACATTAATGAATAGATAAATGTGTGAATGAAAGCGTGTTTGTTGAGTTGTTTGAATGACAGATTGGATAGTTCCTGCTCCCCTCCCCCCTTTATGGGAAAGATGCTCAAACTCAGGCATATGACTTTTTTTTAAAAGGAGGTTTTGGGAGAAATCACACAGCATATAGAGGATTGATTTCAAATGTTTTTGCCCAACCAAAAAGATTAGATAGTGGATGGCAAGAAGAAAGTGAGGAGAGGGTTGGCATAAAAGACATCAGAATTTAAAAGGAGCTAGAAAGCACTGGAGTGAAACAGCTTGCTGAGAAGCCAGCTATGGCAGTTGATGTCTTGAAATATTCACCATGCTCTGAAATAACAGATGTGCACTGGGCGGGGTGGGGGAGGGAACCCTGTGTGAGCATTTGTAATATGCTACTTTCTATCTCTTCCACTTCCTACCTGCCTTGAACACAGGGCAGCATGCCACCTGGCCATTCACTCACATACAGCCTTATTTTTCTCTCACAAAGACCCACCCCTATCCGATAATATATATATTGGTCTGGTAGAGAAAACTTGCATTTATCCTTTTAATTCTGTGGCTTCACTCATCTCTTTTCTCTCTCTACTATCCTTGCTCCCTCTGTTTCAGCCACACTGAACATGCTGGTCCTCTGTAAGCACAGGGCTGTGTGTCTTTCTCAGGACTTTGCAGTGGCTGTAAGACTGTTGGGAAAATATTCTTCAAGAAGGCACCTTGCTTTTTTCCTGTTCTGCTTCACTGCTTTTCTCAAATCTCGCCCTCTCAGAGATTCTGACTTTGATGAAAGAAGAAAGCAAAGATAGGGTAGCAATAACAGAGGAGAATAATGAGTATGACAATAATTCATTCTACACATGGATAAGATTATCAAAAATAATGAATAAAAAAATTAATGCATGACAATCATGCTCTTTGCATATACACCAGAGACTACAATATTAGTTGACCTTTCCATTTTTCATATGGTTGTTACTAGATTATATTCTTTTATATTATGTTTATTGTATTAACTTGTTGTCATCTGTTTTCCTGAAATATTTCTTCCAGTAGAATGTTTATGGGCATACTGAATATTTGCTTTTGTTTGAAAGTTCATTCTCATCCCCAGAAAAGTACCTACATGCTCACTCAATGTTTACCACAAGATAACATGAATGAATACAAGTTAAATAAAGCCAGGGAAAATTCACTAAATACTTTTGATTCCAATAAGAGTTCTTGAGGACTTCTTGCATCTTTATCTTTCACTTCCATTGATGTTTGCTTCTCTTATTGGGCAACTAATTCAGTAAATGCTTACTTAATTCTCAGGGCACAAAGAATGCTTCATTTGAGCTTTTTAAGGTAGGTGAAGCAACATAAGACTCCCAGGTAGCTTATGATGGAGCTCTGAGTGATGAAATGTCCTCTAAAAGATCGTGACTTATATAAAAGCCTTTTCCTGAACAAAATATATATGCGAGAAACTAAAAAGCCACAATTTCTTAATAGAAATCAGGGATGGGCAGAAAGGTGGAGAGATACCTCTAAAATATTTAGAGATTGACAGGATTTATTTAAATTATATGGAAATGGGAAGAGCTTGGTGGGAAGTATGTCAGAGCCATGAAGAGAGTAGGTGGCTTTGAAGGAGATGTCAAGGAAAGAGGTGAGAGAAAGGCACAAATAAAGATATACAAGAAACTTGATCCAAGAGTGGAACCGACATTTGGTAGCCATGTGTCTTAGATTATAGGACAATGAAAAGAAATGGACAGAATATGGGACTTCTGAAAGAATGTTTAGGGTTTTCCACTTGAGTTGTTAATGGGTGAGAGGAAACAGGAACAAAGATTTTCAGGGCAGAACACCAGTGTCATGAATTGAAGGGTGGTAATGTATATTTTGTTTTGTATTTGACATATTGTCTTATGGGTACATTTGGAGAATTTTCCTTTTATTTGTTTTATTTTTAACTTTTATTTCTTGCATTTACAAATACTTATTTGTGGGTGAATCTGCTTGAGTTTATTTTCACCATATATAGTACAGAGGCCAGAAATGGGCATCAAATTCCCTGGAACTGACATTACAGGCAGTTTTAAGTCATTCTGTGGGAGCTGGTGTATTAGCCCAGTCTATTAACCTCTGAGCCACCTCTTCAAACCCAGTGTGTATGTATGATGTGTGTGTGTGTGTGTGTGTGTGTGTGTGTGTCCATGCATATGTGGCATATGTGTGTATGTATGGTATGCTTTCCATTTTTCCACGTGGTTGTTACTTGATTATATTCTTTTATATTATAAACATATATATGGGTGTATATATTTTATCCTTACATATACATGTATATGCTTATATACTAAAGGAAGTTTCACATTGATAGTTTTAGGTAGCTCTTAGATTTAATAATATTTTATGGGAGTTCTTTATGTTTCTTTTCATTCTATCAATGTCTTGGAATTTTGAGTGGTGACTATACATAGATAAAGACAAGAGCCTACCAAGAAAATATCTTAATCTTTTAGTGGAGCCAGTAGAGAAATAAATATAATCAATTAACTTAGAAATGAAGATTAGAAGCAGAACAGAGTTAAAAACAAAATAAAATTAAGCAGACAGGCTTGCGACTAATGCAACCATCTCCAATTGGAGATTCTTTGATGCTCATCATTTATTTGAAGTAGAATAGGGGATGTTGTCAGGAGCTGACATGTCTCAATATAAAAAAAAAATCTTAAATTAAGAAAACATATGGACTGGATATTGGGGAAAGTATGTTATGCCTTATAAATTTCATAATTGTGGCCTAATTATTCTTGTTGTTTTGTATTGTATTTGTTGTTATAAAAGAAAGAGTCATTTGTTGGACTGAAAGGGAGAGCTGTTGGGGGAGAAAAAGATATGACTTAAACTTAAAAAAAAAGGAATTGGATGGGGGTATGTGAGGGGGAAGAGGGTGGGAGGGTGGGACTGGAGGGAGGAGTAGGGAAGGGATTGTGATTGAGATGTAACTTGAAATAAATATAAATAAATAAATAAACAAACAAATAAATAAATAAATAAATAAAGCAGATAAACAAACACAGATCCTTAAGTTCAAAGAACAAGCATATGTACTTCATGAACTTCAGGAGGCATGTAGAGTCTGTAAAGATGGGATGGATATATATACATATATGTATGTATATCTCAAATATACATGTGTGCGTGTGTGTTTTTTCAGGAAGAGTTAAAGAGGTCACACAGGACTCTAATTGTTGAAACAATTCTATTCTTCATAGAGTAAAGTGAGTGGAAAAATGAAGAATCTCCTCATTTGATTTCATAGCTGCTCTTAAGAGCATAAACCTCTATATTTACCAAGCAAGCAGATAAAAATACAAACAGAGCAGGGAGGCAGGGGAGAGCTTATATAAGGTCACACAGAGTCAAGTATTTGCTTGTTCTCCAGAAGGCCACCATTAATCAGCTGTGTCACATTAGACCAGTGTATCTCACCTGGTGAGCAGATTGTAAGATATCCCTCTATAAACATGATGGAAAGTTCTTAATTATTTACAAAGTATTAATATAATGAAAGCAGAGAAAAGCTCTTCCTGAAATACTAGGGATTATTCTAATTAAATAAAAGAACCTTTGGGAAACGTGAAAGGATATAACTCTACCTTCCTCTCTGTATTCCATGAAGATCTATCCTCTGTTTAAGTCTTCTGTGATTAATCACAGTCCTATCCTTATGGTCACAAAGAACACCAGCATTCCAAAAAGGAACAGTGTCTAATATATGCAAAATATAACTGATTATAATTTGAAGCCATTGGTTTACTATATTTTTTCTGAATGTCTCATAAGATAGGTTTTGTTAAATATGAGGATCTTTGCTCACTTAGAACTTAGAGCAGAGAAGGGCTAACCATGTAACTAGTAGTTTAGGGAGGTTTAATTAGTTTCATCCTCTTTACAGCTTGATCTGATGTTCTGGGTGCGGTGGCAGGTAGAAGTGATTCCTTCTCATCAAATCAAAAAAAAAAAAGACATTCACCTCATTTTGTCAAAAGGATAGATCTAGAGCACTGAGCAAATTGCTTGGTGGTTAGAAGCACTTCTGGTTCTTGCTGAGGACCTAGGTTTGGTTCCCAGCATCCTCATGGGAACTACAGTTCCTGTACCTCCAGTTCCAAGGTACCCAGAATCCTCTTCTGGCTAATGAAGATCCCTACGTGCACACAGTACACACAAACTTACCCAGACACATGCAGATGCATATAAAAATGTCAATAAACATTCAAAAGTGTAGATCTCTGCTGAGAATCAGAATGCACATTGTGTCATCTGAGCCTCTAAGCCAAAAAAAAAAGAAAAAAAAAAGCATGTGTTGTGGGTTAGGCAGTATCAGGTTTGTTTGTTTGTTTTGAGAAATGGTTTCTTTGTGTAACAGAGCCCTGGCTGTCCTAGACTTGCTTTGTAGTCCCAGCTGGCCTTGAACTCACAGAGATACACCTGACTCCACCTGGTTTAAAACTCTTGTACCACCATGCTGGGCTTCACCAAGTGCTTTTAATTCTTATTTGAGCATTTCCCTGACTGGGAATACTGGGAAGTCAGGAGTCTGGCTACAATGTAGCTAGCTATATTTCTGCTAGGGGGAGATGTTTACTTCAATGTAACAGTGTCCTAGTAAGTAACAACATCAGACTGGGGAAAAACAAAAAAGAGATAAGTTGGTGAAGAAAATAACTCAGTCCAAATGGGACTAGAGCTCACCATCCTTCCTTCTCAACTTCAGTTCACTTTACAGTTTATAATCCAAGTATACTATGAAGATGTGGGAGTCTTTAGGTCTGAACACCTTTGAAGTGAGGCCAAGGATTTCCTTAGTGACCTACATGCTTGCTAACTCTTGCATTTTCCACTTTGAGAGATGAGAGGGGATTAGTGGAGACTTCTATCTTCGGAAGTTTCTCCACCTAACATGGACTGGTATCATACGGCTTTGCCTTTGGCATCTTTCATGAAGGTCACCAGGGCCTCTGTATCTGTACACGTAGGATAAGAAGCCAAGCCGAACACTTTTAATAGCATATCCTGTCAGAATTTGTGTATCCTCTCACAGTTTACAATAACAAGGCAAATTCATAGGAATTGGATACAAAGAAATAGTCTTAAATTGAAGTCTGCCCTAGACTTCTTTTATTTTATAATTTATTTTTTATTTCTTCAAGTTACATCTCAATCACAATTCCCTCCCTACTCCCCCCTCCTGTCCCACCCTTCCAACCCATTTCCCCTCAACCCCCCATCCTCTACCTTTTTTTTTTAAAAAAAATTAAGGTATATCTTTCCCCCCCAACAGCTCCCCCTTTCAGTCCAACAAATGGTTCCTTCTATTGCCCTAGGCTTCTTAATGAATACTTTTGTTCTTGGAGGAAATGTGATAAGGTCATTGTTGACTGCAGGGGATGAGCAAGCCAGTTAGGTGTTTAGTCTAAATAGATCACTGCCAGGGTCACCCTTGGCAGCACCCTGCTTTCTCCTTCCACTTGGGACTCCCCACAGATGGTGAGGGAGCTCATTGCTACCCAGGAGGGGAGAATTGATGCAGCAGTTCAGTCAACCCTTCATTACTCTTCCTGCTACCCAAACTCCCAGCAGCCTCTTGTGAAAATCTCAGCCATGGCACACTGCATATCCCAAGGCCCCTCACTAATGCTTCACTCTTCATGGAGGTCATGACTAAGCCTAGCAGGACTTTCTTTGGCTGCCCCCAGCTGAGTGACCTGCTTTCTCAGCAGCATGGTTTCTCTAATGAGATTGGTTCACAAAGAGAAGAATGAAATCAAGTGCCAGGGGATTGGGATCAAAGCAGTTCTGATGCTCTGCAGCACAAGGTCAGACTGCAGTAAAAATGAGCCCTTAGACCACACAGGGTCCTGTTGAGGGCCCATGCCACCTTTGCCATCTCTCTCTATAATAACCCGTCTTTAAATTTGTAGAAAGGATGTCTTATGCAAATAATAGGATCGATTTAAAGAAAGATGGATGCAATATCTAGCATATTTGCAATTTTGAACTCTAAAACCATTTTATGCACATGCGTTCTATCATTTTGTACATATTGCCTAACATAACTACAATATTACAAGGTAAATCGTTACCACTCCAATTTGTCCCAAAATAAAGTGCTAACAAGTAGCACATTGCAGACCTTCCCCCACTTTTGTGTCCAAAATACTAAAGCTCAAAAACAGATATATCACGTAAAAGATGCCTATTTCAGAGGTCAGCATTTTAGGAGCTATAAAGGTAAATAGAATTGTCTGTGGCTTTAAGCAGTCTACAATATGGTAGTTAAGGTAGTCTGTAAACAATTGTTACTCTCTAAACAGTGCTATGTGGGGATGATTTTTTTTTGATGAAACTATGGTGGGATTAGGGTGTTAATGAATACTTTATTATGTTATTTTAACCTGACAAAAAACTTTTGTGGAAAATATGGTTATTTCTATGCTATACATAATAAAATTATATCTCAAAATTGATGAAAAGTATGGGAGAAAGTAAAGTACTTGGACCTGAGGCTTCTGACCATGTTGCTAATACTGTTAACTTTTACATTATACTAATTGAGTAACAAGGGAAAACTTGATAGACACAATGTGATTCAACTGGGTGTGTGTGAATACATTGCTTTCTAAGAAAAGGTTTTGGCAGGAAAAGGGTGAAGTTCATTTCAAGCAGTAGAAACAAAACTTGTGCATTGAAAAAGATGTAGGTTAGGGTAAGAAGATGGGTGCTGAAAGTAATAAGTAGCCACTTATGAACAGATAGAGAAAGCTCATTTCTCAAGCTAAGGTCTAAGCAATGATCACATAGATCTTATTTTGCATTTATAGTATAACGTATACATTCAAAATAAGAAAGTCAGTGTAGTAGAAAGATTGCAAACACAGGATGGTGCAGACTATACTCCATCACTGCATGTTCTAGTTTTCCAAGGCCTACCTTGGTCCTCTTGAGACCTGTTTCATGACTTCACATAATAGTAAGACTCATTCAATTAAAAAAATTTCAGGGTTTCCCGAAGAAAGCAGCAAAGTAAAAAAGGGGCCATGGAGTTGGGGAGAGAGCAATAAAGAGGAGGATAGCAGGGTATGAGTGACTTGAAGGGAAATATGGGAACTATGAGGGAGGCTTTAATTAAGGAAGGATGCCAAGACAGAAGGAAATGGAGGAAGGTAAAATAACAGTAAGGATGTCTGGAAAAGGCATAAGGAATCATATCATTATCTACTTACATAAAATTACATAAAACCGTACAATGTATATGTCTATGTGTATGTATAGTCATATATAGTCTAAAAGAAGATTTCTTATCTTGTCAGACAATCCCCCCCCCAAGAGCCAAAGACTATTTAACAAAATCCTCAATACCAACACGAGAAGCCCCCTTTTGAATCATTGGTCAGTGTAGTCCAAGAGACTCTCCAAACATTATAGGCCATTACTGTTACTTTTGGTTGCCTCCCACAGTTTGAAAGTAAATCCCTATTGTTAAAGGCACCATGTATTTCTGTCACAGAATCCATAGTATCTGCTCTGTATATGAGCTGAAAACCTTTTCCTTAAGGACTAGCTCTCATGGTTCCAAAGAAAACCAGCTTCTAAGGGAGAAGACCAATCAATAGTCTTACCCAGTTGTGAAGCCTATGACCAGCAGTGCACCATAAGCTTAAGGGTTCAAGAGTACAAATTGCACATATCTTGGCAGTAACCAAGAGCTCTCTAGTTGGACTTAAAGCTCACTCAACAAGAGGAGAATCATGCCCAGTACTGGATACCTAGCCAACTACCCAGGGATAGTGAGGTCATAGATCTTGGAGGAGAACCTACAATTACCACTTTAATAGACTAGCAAAATTCCCAATTGCATTCTAAAAATTTTTCCTTATACCCACAGGTAAATGTAATTCTCATCCTTTATCAAATGAGCTTCTTTTTGCTATAGATTAGACCATTACAAAAAACTACAACCCATCAAAATGCAGACAACGGGTGATCTTGTGGTTCCCAGCCCCCAACTAATGCACCTATAACACAACTCCTGGTCCCAAAGACAAATCGCACTGCAAATGAGGCACAGAAGAATTGTAAGAGTCAGAGGAATAGGAAGTCTGGTGTGAGACTGAATCTCCCAGTAGTGTCAGGGAAGATACACCATGAAGTCTCAACAATATGAACGCCTAAATGAGACCTGAACAAGGACAACACCAACAGACATGTTTACATGGAAGGAGGAATCTCTTGAAACCCTAATCCCAGACAAAACCTATAGGCAACTAAGGAAAGCTGAGGGTGAGGGAAACACTTTTTCACAGAAAAGAGATCTCAATTTGTTATCCAAAACAGAGTTGCCAGTCCTGAATTCATACACATACAAGTAACATTATATTTACTGAGAAGGTTATATTTATATATTTAGAAACACACATGCAAAGACACATATAAAACAACAACAATTTGAAAAAAAGCAGGACATGCAATTGAATGAAAGAACAATGGGGGAATATGGGAGGAGTTGGGGGAGGCAAGGGAAGGGAGAAAGTGATACAATTATATTTTATTTGAAAAATTAATATTTTCTAGTGAGACCTGACAGTCAACTTTCATACTCCTGGAAGATGCTATGCAGGTTTCGTGTGTGTGTGTGTGTGTGTGTGTGTGTGTGTGTGGTGTTTACACAAAATGGTAGGGTACCAATGGCTATCTCACAGTGGAGAAGGCAAGAATCTTACAGTTGCTTAGCTCATGAGGTTGAGGCTTCCAGTAGTCTCAGTCTGGCACTGAAGGCCTAAAGGATTCCTAGAGACCTACTGGTTATTGGTCTATGTTGGAAGCCTAAAGAAGCTGGTTCTGATACCAAGGAAGGAATGTGGTAAAGACAAGATTGGTGACCTTGCCAGGCAGGGTGCCCCGGAATGCTCAGAGGCTTGTATATTACTGGATTTTAGGTCCAGTCAGGTCAACAGTTAATATTGAGCAGAACAGGCACTAACATTCTTACCTAGTTCTGAAGTCCATTAACTAGAAAACCAGCCTCCCAAGCAAGATTCATGTCCACTTGTGTAATAGTGGCACTACTGTTATAAGGGAATTTAACTGTACACTTGAGTGAATTTGAGGCCTGCTTCACATGGGGGAATCCATACCTGGAATTATGAACATGGTCAAAATTACATGTTGGGGACATCATAAGCCCTGGGTAGGAAGTGAATAGTTTATATAAAT
The DNA here is from genome assembly GCA_907164525.1 of Lophiomys imhausi. NCBI lineage: Eukaryota > Metazoa > Chordata > Mammalia > Rodentia > Muridae > Lophiomys > Lophiomys imhausi. The sequence continues at coordinate 4,827,347 of CAJQZJ010031868.1, forward strand.
TAGCATAGTATGAATCTGCCTTCTAAATGTTTATGTTTATACCCATAGACAAATGCTACTCTTTCAATGTTAATTAGAGATTTTTTTTTCCTTCCAATGAACAGTGGTAAATGCAGAGACTCATGTTTGAAAAAGGTACTGAGAATAAGTAATGGCTGAGTGCTCAGGCACAAACAAGATATTTCACATCATCTTTTCTATGGCTAAGAGAAAACATTTCAAAAGAGGGAGGAGCATAAAAATGAATCAAATAGGAATGAATCAAAACGTGTCTTGAAAATTCTTGACTATCTGACTTCAAAATACCCCCTTAAACAAATTAAAGCAATGCTTGCCGGATAGGTGTGGTGCAAGTGCCTGTAATCCCAGTACGTAAAAGGCTGGGAGCAACATAAGAAGGCTGTCCTCGGTGACATTTTATTTCTCAGACAATAGGAATAACAGCACTAATGATGATGATTATGATAATGATGATCAACAATTATTAATGTTCAAGTCACAGAGGCAAGGGAAATCCAATTCAAGTGGAGGCATAAAATACTCTAGCATGGGCAGATATCTTCTGAAGAGCACTCACATGATGGAGACAGGAGGTGGCCTGCCTACTAAAGGAGGGAGGTGAATCACAGTGAACCTGCTAACCTTAGCTGATAATCACTTACATGTTTAGTCCTTTGAATGCATTCTTCAAAGTTTATGAATTGGAAACAATATTCAAGATAATAGTGTTGAGAGGGAACATTGAAAGGTAACTAAGTCATGAGGGCCGTGACATTGGAAATGGATAAATGTCACTATTGTAGGAATAGGCCCTTTATCATGAAAGTGAATCTGTTATAAAAATGAATTTGATTCCGGCCTGTGTCTGTTTACATTCTCGCCCTTTGACTTCATTAAGAGATGATGTAGCAGAAAAGTCCTGTCGAAATCTTGGTCCTTGACTGTGGGCCTAGCCTCCAGATCTGTAGGAAATAAACTGTTTTGATTATAGTCACTCTGTTGCCTGCTATTGTAGCAGTACAAAATGGATATAGTAATTTGACTGTGAAATATCCTCTATAGTCTCAGGTTGCCCACATCGATCGCCAGCAGTTAGCAGTGTTTGGGAATGCTGTGAGACCTTTAGGAGGCAGACCCTCTCTGGAGAGAGTGGGTCTCTGGAGGAAGGCCTTTGAGCTTTCCGATTTGACACTACTTTCTATTCACACTATGCTTCCTAACTGCGGAGGCATGGTGACCAGCCAATGTCTTATTCCTACCACAAGCCTTCCTTGTCCTCCCTACTGTCAAAGACTTCATCCCTCTCACACTATAAACCCTTTCCTATGATTTGCTTTTGTCAGGCAATTTTATCATATCAATGGGAAAGTAATTAAGGCAAATGGAAGGAGAGAGACAGTTGGTGGTGTGCTGAGCGAAGAGGTGGCAGACAAAGAAAAATGGAGTGTAGAACTCACAGGTGGGAGTGTTTTAAGTCTAGGATGATGATACAGAGGTTCTTCTACTGTCAAGGTGAGTTTAGAATCTGCTAGGAAGGCAAATGAAAACTACTGAAGGTTGTTCATAAGGCAGCAACAACAGCAAAGGACAGGGCTGTTAGAATCAGCCTCTAGGAGGGCTCAGAAGATTGGCTGGAACTTTACATCTCTTGCACAGGGGAGTAATGATCATAGAGCTTATACAAATAATGATGTAGATGAAGAATACAATACAGAAAAAGATCAACAGGCTTTTTGAACGATAAAACCCAAGGAACAAAAAAGAAAAAGTGATCAGGATAAGGCTGCGTGAGTAGCTTTACTAAGCATAACCTGTTCTTAGAAGAAAGAAGAGCTACCAGTCATGATGAAATTGAGGTGCCTGGAAGACACCCACATAACATGTTTAGCAAGAAGGAAAAGTCAGTCTCGATTTCACAGCATGTTTTGTGCTACAGTGTTTAGCGAGATCACAGGGCCAAGCATGAAAGACACTGGCGTTCTAGGGACTACATATAGAACAGCTGTGAGAACAAGAAGAAAAGTCATGATAAAGCTGCAGCAGTTAGGGTGGGCTACTGTGTGTTTGTAATCATCTAGGGGGACTAGCAAGAACATTTGGGAAAGAAGTGAACATGTAGAATTAATGTGGGCCAAGGAAGCAGAGGCAATGAATGTAGTTGATTGTTTCCACAATGTTGACACAGGAAAAAGGGAGAAAAATGGAGCAATGGATTGAAGAATTTAGCATTGTTGAAGGAAGTCTTTCATTACGGAAAAACACAATTCTATCAACGACTTTGGATATGACTTTTCAACTCAAAAGCATATATTTATTTACCATTACACATATTTCTCCAAAATGTTTTCCTTGAATGTATAGCTCACACTGTGTGTTAAAAGCCATATTACACTCAATAAAATTTATGTGCATAACACAACTATACCATACTTCATTTGAGCTCTTGAAGCATGAGAAATTGGATACTGTATTGTGAAAGACAGGGACGCTAGATGAGGTGATGGTTTGAGCAAATAGATTACATTAAGTTGGGAAATTTTCTTTTTTTTCCTGCCCACATTGCTTGTGTTTGGTTTTATTTCTGAATGCAGACATGTGTAGGTAATAGCTCTGGGTTTGTTACTAATTATTTTGAAGCATGGGACAAAATATTTGATTTCTGTGCATCTTGGTGATATATTTTAAACACAAAGTTTCCAGACTTAATAATCTCTTGGTCATATCATAGAGGATGTTGTTTTTGTTACTGGCTTTGGATCTGTTTGGAGGAAGGTTGCAGGAATACTATATGGATGTGATTGACAGGATTAGAATATCGGTAAAGGTTTAAGAAAAAATTTCAAGAACTATGTACTGAACTATTTATTTGGGGATCAGGGAAAGGCATGGATGAGATCCAATATATAATTTCATCCATTTAAAACAAAGAGAGAATGATAATTTATGCAAATTGTATGTACTATATTGGAAAGACAATTAGATGAATATAATATGGATAAACCATATTTTATGTGGTTATATGATACTCCCAGATATGAGTGTTCTTTTAGTTTCCTGTGAGAGGCAAGAAGTTTCTTGTATTCAGGATAAGCGCTAAGGAACCAGGAAGGTTCCAACGCTTGGGGTTGCCTCTTCAAGGGGAGAGATATATAACCTGTTTTCTGCCCAGGAGGCTGCAAGAGAATGCAGTTATTAGCCTGATGACATTTGTGCTATCTGTGTGACTACACCAGATCCTTCATATGTACTTTACAAAGAGTTTTGGTGTAGGCTTGTCTTAAACTTTGTTGTGTACACAGGCTTGAGTTAGTTCTCACCAGAAAAAAAAAAAATGAGGCAAATTGTGCTGTGCTCAAATATGCCTAAAATAAACAACTCGGGGTCAGATTCTCGGTAGCTGAACCAACAGGAGCTACTGAGTCGCGATGAACCATACTACCTCTGTATAATCATGGAGACAATTACTCTGCTGGCCTAGGTGGTAGCAGAGACCCCCCTGCCGTTTACTGCAAGTATTCCAGTAGTGGACATCATCATTTTGACAGGTGACTGACATTCTTTAACTGTATGCCACTTGGGAAGTGGGAAGAGAGGAAGGAGGAAGGGAGCAAAAGTGAGGCTTTATTTGATGCAGGTTGTTTTATGACATGCTCCTTTGCAGGCTGAAGAAATGGTTGCCACTGAGTGTGAGGTGTGAACTCCAGTGCAGAGGGCCTATTGGATGCCTTCATTGCCTTCAGAGTGCTGTGGGATAATGTACCACTTGAAAAGTCAGTGAAAAGAACCTCAGACAATGGGAAACTGTTCTTGCCACATGGTCCTTAAGGATAGTGGGCAGAAGGACAGTGGGCAGTGCATATGTGCGTACTGGTTAAAGTAGAATGGAAATTCATTATGTGTGGATGGCTCTGCTACATTCTATTGAGTTCTTCCCTTTCTCCATGTCCCTAGAAAATGGCCCCGGAAGTCCCACTTTGTAAAAGTTGGTTGGATTGTTGCCAATTAATTTCTGATTTCCAGAAACATCTCTGTACTTACTGCATTTTATATGAGAAGCCATTCCCAACCCAGAAGACAGGATGTGGGTCTATCTTTGGGGGAAGAGAAAAGGAAGAGACAAAGATTTTTCACGTCATGACAATTTCAAGAAATAGCCAAATGCTTTAGGATCTGTAAAAACTAGCAAGGTGTCATGACACTTCTTGGCTGTAAATAGCACTCTTTCAGAACTGGAAACTTAATTTAAGGTATCCTGCCAATCTCCCCCTCTTCCTTCCCACCACACAAGTTGTCATCCCTGTCCCAGGCAATCGTGTCATTGTGACTTTGTGCTCTGACCAAACTCCTACTACTTTGGTACTAAATTGGTTTTGAACTTGGGTCTCAGTTTTGTTCAGTTCAATTAACATTTGTCAATACCAACAAGGCAAGGTCTGTAACCTTCACTATAAGTCACACCCAAACCTTTCTTCGCAAGTAAACTGAGCTGGAACTCGGAGACAACCTTGATTTCCTCTAACACTTCCAGGACCTTTCAGGGTTTTGTTGCTTAAAACATTTTAGGATCGTGCTAGTGACTTCAGAATATTTCGTAGCTGGGATGGTTAAGACTGGGACTTACTTAGACATTTATTTGATTTGACAGACTGGATCTTACCAAAGACTTGATAGGTTATATTTAAACTGTGAGATCATAACCAGTGTGGGAAAAACATTAGTTTGTTGCCATTGGCATGTTATAGATTTAAAATAAAGTGTATGTGTGCTCAGAGTCTGTCATGCATTCATTCATTTGTGTTGCATTTTCCAATTACTGTTGGATAATTCATTCTGAAAGAATTGGGTGCTGTAGGAAGAATACCAAGACTGGCCTCATGGTGGTCAAATAGTGTGGCCTGAGGAGCTGATTCTCCAACAGTTCCTTACAGTAGGAATGGTCCTCAGTCACATACTTGGCAGGTTTAATGATTAACGATATATTTGTCATCAACATGATTCTTATAAGCAATGAGAACATTAGATGTACAAAATGGCTTTATTTTGTCTATTCAAATTGTTTTAAACAGTTTGCTGGCTGGGGCAGTGGCTTTAATAAGCCTTTCATTGTAATATTATTACTGGAAAAATAAGGGTATATTCCAGATTATTGCTATTGGTCATGGAGACAAGAGACAGGGCTTGAGAAACTCCTTGACAGAGACTATGATGTGGTGCTAGAAGATGGTCTTTCCTTTGCTTTCTAGGGGAGTTGATGAAGACGCTGTCTTTTCATTTTCTTTTTCTTTTCTCTCTCTCTCTCTCTCTCTCTCTCTCTCTCTCTCTCTCTCTCTCTCTCTCTCT
>CAJQZJ010031868.1:4834126-4846726 GCA_907164525.1 Lophiomys imhausi
GGACTGAACATCAAATGATTCTATTAACATTTTTAACCATTTTTCCATTCTTATTTGGGCCCCAAACAGGTTTACTACGTCCCAAATCAGCAGGAAGTCATTTTAAGAGAACAACGTCCCATCCCCAGAAGGTGGGGAGGGTGTTCCCCCCACTTTGGTTATTTGATAGATAATAGAAAATTTTGTTATTTAGGGGAAAAGACTACAAGCTGTTAAATGGTCTTGTTAAATGGGTTTTGGAGGTTAGACCCAGGGACTTCTCTCTTTTTCTTTTCTGTATCCTCCTTTCTCTCCTATATAGGAGTGAACAGACTTGAGAAAAATGGGACATAGACATAGTATAGGAAAGATCAAGAAAATCTATTGAAATTTTAAGCACAATTATTAAACACATAAAATTTTACATATCATTATTTTTTAAAATTGATATTTAAAAATAATATGCTTTTTATAGTTTTAAAATATTTAATCCCTTAGGATATTTGTGGTTTCAGATGATATATTTAACACATTTCATGTTTATTTTTATATGGTAGAAAATAAGATTTCAGTTCATTATTTCACATTTGGATATTCTGTAGACCAGTTGATAATTTCCTCATTGCCTATTATTGTTCCTCTTGTCAAAATCTGATGAACCATGTAAGTGGTTCTTTGGTGTTTTTGGGTTCTTTTTTATGTTTCATTGCTTTATATGTTTGTTTTTAATGTCACTATCATGCTGTTCTGGTTACATTAGCTTTGTCAAATAGTTTGAAGTTAGGGAGTGTGGCATCCCCAGGTCTGTTCTTTCTTTGGGACTATTTTTGTTACTCGGGTTCTGCTGAGGTAGTATATGAATTTTTCAAATTATATATTCTTTTTACCTGTTACATAAAAGCATAAATACTGCCTATGTTAGTGGAACAACATGCTGTTTTGATATATATATTTATACATATACATATATAATGATATTTAAAGATCAAACATATATATATATGCTCAGACATTTACTACCTGTTTCAATGACAGCTTTCTGGTTTTATACATGAAAAAAGGAAGCCATCAACAAACTTAAAGGCAATTTTATGAAAAGGAGAGGAAATATTTGCAAAGCATGTACATTATAATGAACTAAATGTTCAAATGATATGATAAATTCATTCCAATTACTTGTAAGAGCTAGCGAATAACCAGGTTAGAGAGTGAGCAGTGCCCTCAGACATTTTTCTGAAGAGGACATTAAACAGCCAGTAGGTGTAGGAAAGCATGAGCAATATCACTAACCATCGGGGAAACGTAAACTAAGACTAAATGGATTTTGATTTTATTCTTAATGAGATGAATACCTTCAAAATGACAGGAGATGAATGTTGGAAAATATGTGGCGAAAGAAAACCTTGTGCATTGCTGCTGGAACTATACGATGGTAGAGTCATTACAGAACACGTAAGGGATCCTCAGAGTACATCAGTTAAACACGCAATTGCCATGTGATGCAAGGGCTCCACTTTTCAGTGCTTTTCCAGAGAAACTATGAATTCTTATGAAAAGACAGTTGTAGCTCTGCTCATTGCATTCTTATTGACACCAGCCAAGATGTGGAGACAACTGAAATGTCCATCAGCAGATGCACTGACAGTGAACATGAAGTACACATTCACAATGCACTATCTAGCCATGAAGAAGAAGGACATTTTAGATGATGTGAATGAAATTGGGGCATGCTACACTAGGTAATGTAGTTACCACAAAACCCCCAACTTTATAGTCTAATTAATACATAGAATTGAGATTACATCAATTTCATAGAGGCAGAATGGAAAACTGGTTGTCAGGGATCTAGAGGAGAGAAAATTGAAAGACAACTGAGTATAAACTTGTTTCAGCTCCCAGATGAAGAGATTCTAAAGATCTATTGTATAGTTTAGGTGTTGATGGATGTGCTACATAATTGAACTGTGATAACCATTGCACACTGAATACATACATCCAATTACCATATACCTTGAATAGTGCCTTGAATACAGAGATAAGTGCTGTTATTGAAATATTCTAGGATATATTATTTTTGTTCCATTGTCATTATTTTGTAGTAACTTAATATGCTTTCAGTAAATTCTACTAAGATGATATAAGAAAAAAACAGCTATTTGTTGACATGATACAAAAGAAACTGTAAGTGTATGTTCTGAGAAGACAGAAATAGAAGAAGGGGTTAAAAAAATGAAATGAAATGATTTGCAAATAAATCTAGCATCTCTTTTAGGCTCCATCATAAATGCTATCTAGCTTCTGTGTATCTTCATTACTTGCTCCTTTATATGATAACTAGTGTCTCATCACTGAGGGTCAGAATTCTATCAGTATTCAAAGGCAAAAGGTATCTACTTATAAAAACTTGACATTAGGCAGTGGCAGAGGGTGTGGGCATTGGCTCCAGGCCTTAGGGGTCTTTAAAGTGCCAACCCAAGAGGCAAGCATCAGTGTTGGGATATGTGTGTGGGTGGTCAGGCCAACCAGCTGCAGAGAAAACAAAACTGTCATCAAAGACAGATAGTGAGGATTAAGCCAGATTCTCCTAAGTAAACTGGCAATCATCTCACACTGCGAAACAAACAATTGTGGGGTGGAGAACACCGACATAAATAAGATCAACAAAGAAAGAATTTCCTTCATTCTCTTATAAAAAAAATGAACTTCTGTCCATCCCTAAATGGAATATCTATACTAATTTGTTACCTGTTAGTGGGACACTTTGTCCTAGTGGAGCTGCCATGTAGATCTCCAGTGCAAGAGGAAGTTTTTAGCCCTCATATGATTCCTGAACTGGGGGGGGTTGATATGTAGGGCATCGGAGGAGTAGGATAGGTGGGAGATGAGGGAGAGGGTGGGAGGCGACCGGGAGGGGTGGAGGGAGGGGACTGTGATGGAGATGTCACTTGAAGTAATAAATAAACATTAAGGGAAAAAAAGAGAACAATTTGGGGAATGAATTAAATGAGGGCGAATGACATCAAAATGCATTGTATGAAACCATCAAAGAAAGAGTAAAAATTTAAATAACCAAAATAAATTAAATGAAGACATTTGAACTGTCATGTTTGTTTGTTTTTATTCACATCTTTGCTTTTGCCTCATTTAATAAGCACAGGCATCATGTATGCTTCTGTTACCTCAAGCTTTTCAGCTTTATTTATATTTTTTTAATGTGGGTTTGTGTTTTGCCTGCTGTGCACCAGTGTGTACAGTGCCTGCAGAGGTCAGAAGAAGGAGCCAGATTCCATGGTACTGAAGTTAAGAATGGTTGTGAATTGCTGTGTAGGTACTGGGCACTGAAGCTGGATCCTCTAGAAGAGCAATCAGTGGCCTTAGCCACTGAGCCACCTCTCTAGCTCTGTCATCTCAAGCTTTATTGTGCATGAAAACCTCTAACAGTGCTACCTTTGTGAAAATGCCCACTTCTAGAGTCTGTGGATATTTTTATAGCTTTCCCAAAATTTTCCATATGAGGGATGTCCTGACTGTGTTTTATAGACTACCTTTAAGAAACTGGGTAAAGACCTTTATTAAGTGTTTTGGTCATGTTAAAGGTCAAAATGGTGCCAGATTTGGTGGGACACACCTGCACTCAGACAGGTGAGGTAGGAAGGTGAGTTTAAGGCCCATCTGGACCACAGACAATCTATCTAACTACAAACTAATAAAAACTGAAATTTGAATCACCCTAGCATCCATAGTGTTGACATATTGCCCAGACCTATATTAGTGCTTTCTGAGGTCACTTTCAGAGTTCACAGAAGGAGAACAGTATAGATGCTGAATGACAGAGTCAGAAAAAGAAAAAAAAAAAAAAGGCTCACCAAAGTGACCACAAACAACATGAGTTAAGCAGAGCTAAGAGAAAGAAAAGGCAATCTGCAGCTAAGGCTCAAGAGCTGAGCCCATTTGAAATGAGAACTTAAAGGTGAGTATGTATGGAGTTGAGGTCCTAACAGAAGAAAGTCAAAAAGAACAAAAGAAATGAGGTCCCACCTGCAGTGTGCAGGGGGACAAGTTAGGTCAGAGACCCTGACCCTTGTCAAGACTGTTGGGAAGAGTTTAGGAAGGCCATGAAGACCATGAGTCAGCTTACAGGTGTCTTCCCATTCTTTTCTGATCGAGTTGTGATGTCTCTTCAGAATATTTCCTCTTGTATGACTCTGCCTGGAAACCCACTGTAGGGAACTCTCCTACAAATTGGCATGTAGGAGTTCCTCCCACTTTCATGGGGAGTCAAAATGATCCTTTCTCACTCTCAACTACAGATTCTGTTTTCCACTTAGAGAGGAAATTGGATGCTGATTTCAGAATTGTTCTGGGTTCAACTGACTTGTTTCCTAGGATCAGTGACAGATACCCCAGCCCATGACTGGCCAAGTGTCTGCTTTTACCTCTCCACAATCTTAACTTTCTTCAGCCCCTACACCAGGTATTCTCCTTAGCTGATAGACACTTGTGTGTTCTGAATAAGCTGTTCCCACTCTAACAGCTATTTATTCTGAGACTGGAACCAAGAGGCACAGATGGAGACTCAAATTCCCTGCTCCTTGCCTGCTCTCCTACTGCCCCTGGAGAGACTTTGGTAGGATCTGGGGCTGTAGGTAGCTCTTAGAAGACATAACTTCCCAAAGACTAGCTATAACAGTCCTTGAACAAATCCTCAGGGAAACTCCCAACTGCTTTCTATGTTTCTCTTCCTCCCAAAGGGAAAACAGGTTTCCTAGTAACCTGTTTTACATTGGAGCAGATTGCCAGTGGCTGTCCTGGTGGTGGTTTATGTTCCAGGAGCTCCCAAAGAAAACTGTATGTAACCAAACCCACAGGTATACAGTGCAGCATTAAAACAATCATTAACACCGTTTTCTCACAGTACTTAATGAAGGCGGTGGCCAGTGTAGTCATGCTATAGTGTCATCAGGGGCCCTCTAGGATGGAAGCCACAGCTAATAGAAGCTTTTAGAACCCTGCTACTCCCCTGTACTGATGTGGAGGTGAATAGTTGAATGTTGAGTATTACCTCCCATTGAAAGCGAAAGTGTATCAATCTCAGGCAATTAAAGGCAATCACTTTGGTTAGAGTTACCCCCAGGTATTTTAAATTGTTTGTGGCTATTGTGAAGGTTGTTGGTTCCCTAATTTCTTTCTCAGCCCATTTGTTTGTTGTATAAAGAAGGACTTCTGATTTTTTTGAATTAATTTTGTATCCAGCCACTTTGTTGAAGGTGTTTATCAGCTGTAAGAGTTCTCTGGTGGAATTTTGGGGTCACTTATGTATACTATCATATCGTCTGCAAATAGGGATAATTTGACTTACTTCTTTGTTCCCCTTGATCTCCTTTAGCTCTCTTATTGCTCTAGCAAGAACTTCAAGTACAATGTTGAAGAGATATGGCGAAAGTGGGCATCCTTGTCTTGTCTCTGAGTTTAGAGGAAATGCTTCAAATTTCTCTCCATTTAATTTGATGTTGGCTACTGGCTTGCTGTATATCGCCTTTATTATTTCTAGATATGGTCCTTGTATGCAACTTCTCTCCAGAACTTTTAGCATGGAGGGGTGTTGGATTTTGTCAAATGCTTTTTCCGCATCTAGCGAGATAATCATGTGTTTTTTTTCTTTCGTCTTGTTTATATGGTGAATTACGTTGATATATTTTCATATGTTGAACCATCCCTGCATTCCTGGGATGAAGCCTACTTGATCATGGTGTATGATACTTTTGATGTGTTCTTGGATTCGGTTTGCCAGTATTTTATTAAGTGTTTTTGCATCTATGTTCATGAGGGAGATTGGTCTGAAGTTCTCTTTCTTTGTTGGGTCTTTGTGTGGTTTAACAATCAGGGTGACTGTGGCCTCATAGAATGAGTTTGGCAATGTTCCTTCTGATTCTATTTTGTGGAAGAGTTTGAAGAGTATTGGTATTAGCTCTTCTTTGAAGGTCTGGTAGAATTCTGTGCTGAGACCATCTGGCCCAGGACTTTTTTTGGTTGGGAGATTTTTAATGTATGTTTCTATTTCCTTAGAGGTTATAGGACTATTTAATCTGTTAACCTGATCTTGATTTAACTTTGGTAGGTGAAATCTATCAAGAAAATTGTCCATTTCACTCAACCGAAGAATGGATTAAAAAACTGTGGTACATCTACATGATGGAATACTACTCAGCTATCAGAAACAACAAAATCATGCAATTTGAAGCCAAACGGACGAAACTAGAGAAGCTCATCCTGAGTGAGCTAACCCAGACTCAGAAGGATGCACATGGCATCTATTCACTTTTAGTCAGATTTTAGCCATATAGTACAAGATAACTATACTACAACCAATGTACCAAAGGGAACAGGAACATAGACTTTTTTCCTGTCAATGAGACACTTTGCCCTAGTTGTGCTGCCTTGTAGGCCACCAGTGTATGAGGAGGCTCTTGGCCCACATATGGCTGCTGAAATATGGTGGGGGACTGTTATGTAGGGACACTCCACTCCAGAGGAGTGTGATGGAGGGGATAAGGGGTAGAGGGTGGGAGGGCGGGAATGGGAGGTGTGGAAAGAAGACATTATGATGGAGATGTAACCTGAAGTAATAAATAAATATTATAAAGATAAAAAAGGAGAATCACTTTGAATGTCTGCATTGTTATCAATAACTTGACAGTTTTGCCTCTTTGAAATTCAGCCTTATTTTTCAAGCTGAAGCATAGGTAATTGTCAATTCAAAACTTGAAAGGGACATCATCAGCTAAGAATTGAGCTCTGTTGGACTGCACCCTCTTAACAGATTCATTGCTCCTGGTGGAAACAAACAAACAAAAAGTGTTAAATTTGAAAGCCTGTCATTTCCAAAGTGATATTAACTACTTTGTTCAGAGTTCTTAAAAGTAAAGCAATGCTTTATAGACTATAAACAGTTATGAATTGTAGTCTGCGTGTGTGTGATCATTATCTCCATTTTAAAAATAAGAACTTGAGACACAGAGAGTTCCTTTCCACTGTGTGCTTCCTTGGACTATTTGTACTGTCTCAGTAGATTCCTATGGGTATCCCGTACCTTCTCCAGACCTGCGTAGCAGAAGTGAATAATATTTCAAAACAAGTCTTAAATGTTATTTTTCTCCTACATTCCTCTAGTCTATACTTCTAGCAGAAATGGATTCTACATTTTTCTTGACTTTGCACATTTTTATTTTATATAAAAGCATATTAGTCTCCAGGGAAGTTATTTTGCATATTGATGTTTGAACTCATGGAGTCAATGAGCAATCCCATGTGCCTTCACCCATTTGAAAGTATTCTCAGAATCCCTCTTGCAACACATGTGAATCTAATATTATTTTGCATTCTCTACTTGATTACCCAGTATAAATTCTCAAGTTGTGGTTTATGTAAATCCCTAAAAGACTTTATCAATATTTGCCATATGGTGGGCTTTCAGCAAGTATCTATGAAATGCAATTTGCTGGAAACAATTCTGGATTAATCTGTGTCAAAGCTAAGAGTAAGAGCTTGTCCAAATTAGGTATCCACATACGGGGAGCTCGGCTCATGGGTCTTTGTCTCCCATGTGGACAACTCAGGATTATGATATGAATTTCCAGGCTCTACAAAGCTTCTACTGTTATAAAAGGGTGGTGGATGACAGGCAGGAGAAAGTAAATTGCCAAAGGTCATACAACATTGAAGTCATACAGCCACTGAACTGTGATTCAGATCACCTTCACACTGGTGCAATATTCTTTTTACTACATCATGCTGACACAAACTGAGCAACTGGTGACATTTAAAATATCTGCCATCAATTTTTCTTGTCCTAGAGTCCAACAAATTTTCCCTTGTAATGTATCTGGAAACTTTAGAATAAATCAGAACCCAACTTTAAAAAATACAGCTACTTAGCAGATTTTAAAAGCAGTTTCCAGGTTTTAATGTCTATCAACTGATAAATCATTAATAAAAATATGTATTTACGTAATGGAGTATTATCTAGCAGTTAAGAAAATTTAAGTTATGAAAGTTTTAGGTAAATGGACACCAAAAATATACTATTCTGAGTGAAATTTAAAAAAAAACTCAGAAAAGACAACCTTTGCATACTTTCATTCACTTGTGGATGTTAGCTTTGAATCTTCAGATATGTGTGATTCAATTGGAAGAGTCACAAAAGGGCAGAGAACTAATAAGGGACCATGGGGACATTGAAGGGAAAAGAGAAAGAATGAAGAGGCATAAAGAATTAAAGAGGGAATAATGAAACAGAAAGGATTAAATTGGAGTGGGGGATAGGATGGCAGGAACAGAGGAGAGAATACTGGGAGGGGACAAAAAGCATTAAACCTTTTTAAAAATGCCACACTACTATAGAAATGTCATAGCATATGTACAACACATATAAAAAAGAGTTTAAATGGAGTTACTCTATAACAAGAGAACAATGTTCCTATTAATCGCAGGCTAACAAATAGAGAGCCTACTGCCAGGGATGGGTTACTTATTTGCGGTTGTTGGTGGGTTGGTGTTCCATAGACCACCCTCAAACATTATAGTCTATTGCTATTGGTTTTGTTTACCCTCCAGAATGTGAGATTGAAATGCTATTTCTGAAGATACCACATACTTGATGCATAAAACATGGGGAAATCATGTTGTCCTAGAAGCTTCATCCCTACCAGATACTTTTCATAGGGCTAGAAGGTGCTATGCGTACTGGTGGAGGAGAAAAATAATCATCAGCTGTGTCCTGCTGTGAACCTTGTAAGCTACAATAATGACTGACCCAGCAAGGACACACCTACTGATGCAATAGTGGTATAAACATCATGAGAATAACTAACCACATTTCCATTTGATTTAAGTCTCACTTCAAAAGATGAAGCCCAGCCCTGGCACCATTATTGGGCCAAGAACATGTGACTAGACAGAATATAGGCCCCAAGGGAGAACTTACAATGATTATTCTGCTAAAATTCCTAGTCACTTAACTTTTTACCCATATATTAAGGCAATATTTAATTCTCATCAGGGAATCTTCTTTTGGCAGTGGATGGCACTTAACACAGAGGCCAGTTAAGAAGCATAAAATAAGAGATTATAGAATGCCCAGTCTTAAACAAGACATTTATGTCATACCTTTTCCTCCCAAGGTTTAGGGATCATTGTGAAAGATGGGGAGAAATCACTGGAAGAGTCATAGATGGTGAGTGATTATAGGGAAACAAAGTTTTCTAGACACAGCAGGCCAGTTTCACATATGAATTCACAGCAGTTGAGAGAGAGAGAGAGATACAAAAACGCCATTGGCTCAAACCAAACAAAAATCAGGCATGGATGGTATGGATAGCCACAAAGACCAACTTCTACCTAAGGAGCTGTTGAGGGCGAACATGTACTGGGAGAGGGAGAATCACTTTTCTTTAAGGGTGTGGACCCTGGTAGTTTGGCCACCCTCCACCAAAAGTCAGAACGAACTGTACTTGATAGGTTTAAAGTAAAGAGGATATAAATTGGGGTGGTAGGGAAAAGTAGTGGGTATAGGAGGAGTTGGCAGAAGGGATGAATATGATTAAAATACACTCTATGAAATTCAAAATGAATAGATAAAATATGAGAGAAAAAAACATTTTCCATTTAATGGAGTCTTTGCTATCATAGTAACTCTGCTCAATTATTCATAGGCGGAGCATGAAAAGCAATTTTTTCATTCCTATTGATATTATTGTATACCCAATTCAATAAATCTTTGTTAAGGCAACTTTAATGTACATGTCTTCTGAAGTTTGCAAGCATAAGTTTTAAGGAGAGATTGCTTTATTGCCAAACTCTTAAGCACAGCTTAATGATTTTTGAGTGTAAATTGTAAATATTGTTGCCTCAATAAATAGGTATATGAGGTGTTAACTAGCATAATTCAGCTGCCACAATGTACAAATATAAAATATCAACTTGTACAGCGTAATTAAAGATAACTAATGATTTTTTTTTAATTTGCAAAGAAAGCCCTTGAAACTTTTTCTACAGAAAACAACCATTGCAGCTTATCTTGGGGGAGGGGTCTAAGATCACAAAAGTTTAGTATTTGTTAATTCACAGTATGTGGCCAAGACAGAGAAAGCAGTAATTGCAGCACCAGAATCTGAGCAAATTTTCCCTGAAGGCATATGTCCATTTCCAAGATGCCAAGAAATATAGCAGCAAACATCTGTTAAAAGATTTAGAAAGCTAAGCAGAGATTACACTAGCCTCATATTAGGAAATGAAAATCAGAGTGGACCCTGCTAAGGAGTTCAGCAACCTGGCACCTGAAATAAAGGTAAATTATAAAACTGAAAGTAGAAGCACTTATGGGATAAGAAAAAAAGATAGTAATGTGGCCCTAAAAATGTCTACACTTATTTTGGATACAGATACAGGAAAAAATGCAATGTAAAGAGAGATTTCCAGGCTGATTACCAAAATATCAAATGATGCCTTGCTTCAAAGAGATACCACTTAATTACCAGGACACAAACATAACTTACGTTAAAAAACATAGAAGTTATAGCATTCAAACCTTAAGTCAAAGAAAGCTCACACAGATAAAATGGAATTTAATCCAAAGTAATGCAGAGGTTATCAGAGGTAAGGAAGAATATTCCATAATAATAGAAAAGCAACAATCAGAAGACAAACAACTCAGGAGTGGAATGTACTTAATTGCACAACCTCAAAATGTATAAAACAGAAATTGTCTCCAAAGAAGAAATAGAAAAGTTAGCAATCAGAATAATATATATTTAGTCACTGATAACATGATGAGACAAAAATAAATAAGGATACAGAGGTTATTAAAATCGAACTGAATAGTGACCTGTCTCATTCACACAAAACACTACGCACAGCCACAACATAAAACATTTTTTTTTTCAAATGAGCCCAGGAGATTCACAGAAATTTACCACATCTTGGACAAGAGTCAAAAGCTGAAAATATCAAAATGCGCCATACAGTAAGCTCTGTGACCACAGTAAAATTAATCTAGGAATAAACACTGAAAAGGTAGGTTCAGTAATTACACGAAGCCTAAAAAACTGACCTGGTTCCCAACTAGAAGCTTTAACACTACTGACTACATGGTGCTGGAAAGAACTTGGCATGCTTCCAGAGGAGAAAAGTAATCATTAATATCACTCATCTACAAATCCCACAACCTACAACAGTGACCTGACAGCCAGATATCGGTGCATTAGTGACACAAATGTCACTGGAGTAACCAACCACTTTTTTTTTTTAAATTGTATGTAAGGTAAACTTATGGATCTATAAGAGGGAACTGGCAACTTGAACTTAGCTATAAAATAATTCATAATTTATACCAATAGTTCAGTACATCATCCAGCCCCTATTACAGAAACTTCTTCTTGTAGTAGATGATAAATAATACAGAGACCCTCAACTGGTCAATGTGAAGAGATTGCAAGGCTTAGCATCCCTCTCAGCTAGTTCTCCATTTAGCTCTGTGAGGGTACGCTGATGGGATGGTACTGACCTGCCTGCTTGTTTCATGTAAAGGTACAGAGGAAGCATGAATGTTCCTGTTTTCAGTGTGAAGGGATATCTTTTGTTCTGTTTTGTTTATTAAGAAGAGGCCAATGAAGTTTAAACGGACATGGTAAATGGAGAGAGATACAGTGGGAAAACATAGATCTCTGGTGCATTCCCCTTGGACATGTTAGGTGCTCCACAGAAATAGAGCAGATATGTACAAAAGCCAAGATCCTTCGATGTTGAGGCCAAATATAGATAAGAATAAAAGGACAGTGTGTTTAAACCCAAACACACAATTTTAAGATGATTGTCAAATAAAACACATTCTTTTTCAGAAATGTTTCACTAATTACCTGATACCTTTGCCACCAGTCTTTGATCAACAGGAAGATACAGAACCAAAGTCCTAAAATAGCTTCATAATTATTTCCTCCTCACTACATCAGTTCTTGTTGCTGGACTGGCTTCTGTTGAATCTGGACCCCATGACTGAATTAGTCTGAGTAAGTTGGGCCAGGCCTTCTGTATACACCTGGCATCACACTTCTACTTCTTAGTGTTTTGATGTTCCATCTTATAACCTAGTGGCAAACTTTTACCTTGCATACAACCCTTATACTCTAAATAGGATTTTTATTTTCTTTTTTTTAATAAATGTCTTTAAAATTATGATGTCTTTATCCATATTCTTGGCTCAGTCCTAAAAACTTCTTAATATATCATGCTCAAATATCACAAAATTACACTGACATCAAATTTATAAATTTCTTTACTAAAATATATTAACCATCTATTGTACAGAAACATTGTGCAAAGTTTAATGGATACAAATACAAATTTTGTATAGTACTTGCTTTCTGGAGAGCAAGGTGTGTATGAGACACAGATATTTAAACAAAACACTATATTACTTCCTAATGAGAAGAGAAGAGGATACTACACAGGTAGTGTGCTAGCTGTGTGTGTGTGTGTGTGTGTGTGTGTGTGTGTGTGTGTGTGTGTGTTCGCTTAGTTAGAAACCTCAGCAGAAAACAGATCAGACACCAAAGAAGACGAGTGGCC
>CAJQZJ010031868.1:4847126-4860780 GCA_907164525.1 Lophiomys imhausi
TGAGCATCAAAGAATCTCCAGTGGGAGATGATTGAATTGGTGGTAAGTCTTTCTCTTGGCAAGAAAAACCCCTGGTTTTAACTGTAGACAGACTTCTGTCCAAAAAGGACAAAACTTGGAAGCAGATAAGTCAACAGCCTAGCTCTGCCAAGACAGGATAGGTAAGTCCTTCATAATTCCTGCTCTACAATCAATGTCTGTCAGAGAAATGGGGCCAAATGGATGAAGATTGATGCTGTAATGTATGGAGAGAAAATGGGAACTGTCCAGGCAGCCACTGGTATGTCATTTCTTAATTTTGGAAGCTGCAGGCCCTGCACTTCCTAAATAATCAGATATATTTATCCCTCTCAGGTCTCTGAGGTGGTAGAAGAATAGATAACTAGAGTCTCATAGCTAAATTTTGAGTTGTTTGGGAATCAAGAGGGTGTTCTGGATCTCAGAAGATGTTTTTAAAATTGTGACTCAAGTTAGTATGAAAGCTGAGTTAGATATAGAACTTTAAACTCATGGAGATGGTTAGATAGTAGAATGTTAAAGTCAGGTGCCAAATACATATGGACTGGACATTGGGAATGTATGCTAAGCCATATATCTCTTATAATTGTGGCCTATTTATTTCTGTTGTTTTGTATTGTATTTATAATTATAAGAAAAAGAACCATTTTTTTGACTGAAAGGGAGAGCTGTTGGGGGAAAAAGAAATACCTTAAACTAAAAAAAAAAAAAAAAAAAGAAGGGAAGAGGATGGGGTGTTGAGGGGGAGGAGGGTGGAAGGGTGGGACTGGAGGGGGGAGTAGGGAGGGGATTGTGATTGAGATGTAACTTGAAGAAATAAAAAATAAATTATTTAAAAAAATAAAAAAAAACTTATGGATAAGACATTATGTAGCTGTTATCTGAAACATAAGAAGGAATGAGCCAGGCACTGGTTATGGGCTACATTCTCTGCACTTGTTGCTCTATGCTGTACTTGGGCGACTGGTCAGAGGCTCATGAGCCTTTGAATAGGTCATAACTCTAATCTCTAGCATGAATGTTACTGGTCTTCCCTCAGGTATTTGGGCAGCTAAAGAATGAGGACTCTGACAGTGCTCATTAGCCTAGCATCAGATACTCTTTTCACATCTTTAATAGCATGCTGGGAATGTAGCTCACAGTAGAGAACTTGACTAATATATATATATATATATATATATATATATATATATATATATTATATTAATTATATTATATTATTATATCTATATAACAAGGCTCTGAGTTTTGATACCCAGATTTGCCCCCAAGAACAGAAAAAAAGGTTATAATTTTCATATAAAATGTAAGTTTTTATATGAAAGATAAGCAACCAAACTGAGTGTATCACAGGATCACAACTGTGTCCCTGTTCAACCTCAGAATACCCTGTTCTGTATAATTAGAACTTTTAGGAAGTGCTCCAGGGCACTGCCATATCAGATCCCATAGAGCTGTGGTAAGAGGGTTACAATCAGAGGAGAGGGATGACCCAGCAAGAAGCTGGAATGTCTGAGATCTGTGGAATGGAGCCCATTCTGTGCACACCGAATCCTGCTACTGTGTTCTTGGCTTTAATATATTCATCCTTTCAACCCTAATCTCCTTACAGGCTTCGTGAAAGAGCAGCCATCGTACTATACTGCTGCTTTTAGGGGTTTTCTACACATAAAGCCTACATTCTTGTTCCTTTGTTTTGAGATAGGGTCTCATGGCATAGCTCTGACTGGTCTGGAACTTGCTATGTAGACCAGGGTGACGTCAAACTCACAGGAAGCCATTTACCTCTGCCTCCCTGTGCTTGGTTTAAGGGCATCATCACTCTGCTTCAAAGCTTACTTGTTTTTGGAAAGTCCACTTTAAATACAGCCCTCAAATCCAGTTATCTTGAAGTCCTGGTGCCGTCTTTGAAGTTTTGGTTTGTATAAAAGCAATACCATTTTGTGGTATTTTTCTGAAAGCTTTGTGTCCTACTCAGGTTTGTTTGGTTTTATTGTATTTTATTTCATTGTTATTCTCTAGAAGCTTGTTTGTTTTCTAACAAGAGATAGAGAAAGGGTGTGGATTCAGATGCTGGGGGGTGGGGGGAGAGTGAGGAGGATTTTGGAGACTTTGGGGGTGAGGACACCATAATCAGAATATATTGCACCAAAAAAATCCATTTTCTATAAAAGAAAAAAATAGAAAAAAAGAAAGCAAGTCTTAAATAATAAAAAGAAAGATATGATGACCATTGTTTTCAGAATAACTTTCAAAAATATTGCAAACACCATTTGTAGCTCCATCACCTTCTTATAGAGCATTATTGTCTACTACCTTTATGTCACCTCTATGTTTAGTCCATCACTTTCAGCTTTCCTAGGAATGGGGTTAACAGAAGAAGGGAGCTCTTCTGGTCCCTGAATGGGATAGGATAGGACAAAATTGCCAGAAAGGTAGTAATAAGCAATTTGAGCCTGTTTTGAAATGAGCATAATTATATTTTATTCATTAATAAATAGACATATACATATATGGACATATTTAAATTTACTTTATGGAGAATCTGAAGACAGATAGATATATTATAGGTTTCCAAAGTACTTTTCCTGATAATTTGTAATGGTATAAAAGTGGTATGCCAGCTTTGATGAGGGTAATGATTATCTGTAAGTAGTATGATGTTAATTTTAATGAACTTAAATACAAGTTCAAGTTGTATTTAATCTTAAAGCTATGTTGCAAGTGACTATGTTCAGGGGTCATTCCTTAATGGTAATTTAGGGCAGTATTTCTTTTACCCCTGTGGCAGACAATTGGTTCTCCTCACTTTGCTCAGACCTTATAAACCTTGGGAAAGAAGTGAGGAGAAAATGGAGGGCAAGCTGAGGTTGCTATAACTTCCCTTAAGGTCAGCCAGCAAGCTAAGGCAAAGGAAGGAATTAGAACTCACACCCCTCAATTTTCCAGGCTGTTGCTTAATCCACTGAACCCCACTGCCTTTGACTCTGGGTATTAATAGAGGCTGTGGAACACAGATTGTTTGAACATATGGCAGAGAGGATGAGAAGATAATACTCTGTGGCAGATTCATTTCTGTAGACAGGTGACTGCGGAGGCTGTTTTTCTGCACAGGATTCAGCAAGTGAAGCGTTAAATGCATTTTCTTATTTTTGTCTCCAAATGATACAGCTTTTCCCCTTGAGTGAGATCAATTTCTGGATGTTCTTATTGTCAAGGGAAGCTGGTGGAAGTGAGGCCAAGGGTGCAGGCCTCCCCATAGGCTGTCGAGAGGAATAAATAAGGCCCATGCACAATACCCTGCAGGGTACCTGGAGGGCTGCCTAATGACCGGCCAGTTCCACTCCTTTAGCACACAACACCTGCGGTTGGAACAAGGAATCAGAAATTGGCCTCGGATCTAGACGTTCTGTGGCTCCTTAGCAGTAATGTGTGATATGGTACACATTTAATATGCCCTAGTTACTTCTTTCGTTGCTATCACTAGATGCCACTGAGAATCAAGCCAACGGCTGCATACAATGCTCTGTGGGGGGAAAAATGTTGTTTACTCTCCTCTCAGATTCTTTCTTGTAAGGAAGACAGCGTGTTGGGTTTTTAAGGAGGGAAAAGAAATCAGAACATGTGAGACAGTGACCAACATACCCAAGGCATAAGCACTGGAAGTGTAAGGACTTTAGGTGTGAAGTAAGGCTAGGGCTTTCTGATCAAGAGGTGACTTTAGGTTCAGGGTGCCTTTTTTTCCTACCTCATGTTGCATATTTGACATTAAAAGGGACTTCCCTTGAAGATATGTTTGGAAATTAGGGAGGTTTGGAAAGAGGAGACAGCTCTAAATCCCTGATTTGAGAATGACTGGTTTTAAAACAAAATGAAAAAGTGCACAACATGAGTGTTGGCTGTGCCCAGAACAGAGCTTTGCATCACACTCGCCCAGTGGCCGAGTCCCTGGTGGGCCTTAGTTTATGCATCTATGATGCGAAGTTAATAATTATGTCCTCACAGACTTGTGATGAGGCCTAATTAGCTAGCACAGAGAAGTGCTTCTCATTTGCACCGGTAGATGGTAGGCACTCACTCAGAAGGGCTGCTGTTATAAAGTCATCAGTACAATTGTTGTCTACTATTAGTATACCTATTCTAAAAATTGTGTTGGGATTGCAATGGTAAGATCTCTGCACAAGAAAAGAGAGAGCAAACAAATTTCTGGTGGTGAAGGAGGGAGTTAAGACAGGCCAGGTGGTCTTTCAGGGTATAGGGTATAGGGATACGCTGAATGGCTGAAAATGCCCTCTACTAAACTTGGGTCTGTCTCCATCTTACTTTGTCATTAAACTGAACCCCTCCCCTAAGTTTGTAATGTACAGGCCTAACCTTAGATGGCGACTGTATTTTGGAGTATGGCATTTGAAGAGTAATGAAATTTAAGATGAAGTCAGAGTAGACCCTCGTCCAACATAACTGCTATCCTCCTATGAGGGAATGTGGACTCAGAGGCCTACAGATGGAAGACGAGGTAAAGATGCCTGGAAAAGAAAGCCATTTACAAATGGAAAGGTCCTAAGAAAGCATCCAAATCGGTGGTGAAAAACTTCTATTCTTTTTTTTTTCTTTCTTTCTTTTTTCATTTTTTTGAGACAGGATTTCTCTGTCTAGGCCTAACTGTTCTGAAATTAGCTCTGTAGACCAGACTGGCCTTGACATCCAAGATCCACCTGACTCTGCTTCCTGGGAGATTTAAGGTATGCACCACCATTGCCCTGCTATATTGTTAGTTCTTTAAGCACCCCAACCACCATTGCCCTGCTATATTGTCAGTTCTTTAAGCACCCCAGTCCCTGTGGTACTTAGCTACCACAGAACTCGTGATGCTTTGAGAATTTAGCTTAACAGCTTTTCTTTACCCTCTGGAGCCGAAGCCTGCCATTGCCCTGGAATTCAAGTCGTGTTTCTCCCTCTTCATGCAAGCGTTGGCATTTGCTGAGATCTCTCAGACAGGCCCCTAAATAGGTGCTTTTATTTTCTCAGCTGACATAGTCAAACAGCAGTTCCTGGGTGCTGGCCCTGCTCTTCTTGGAGAGGGTGTAATGGCATCTCCAGCATGCTGGCATTGTCATTGAGCTGGCCCCTGGACATTGCTATATTCTGCACCCCCAGGGGTGAAAAAATTAGAAGCATATCAACCAGCTTCTTATGATGCAAAATATTACCTGCAAAAATACTATCCCTGGACCATTCTGACATCAACTGCTAAGGAATGGCAAATACAAACAACATGGAAGGTGTTTTCTTTTTTTCTCTTTAATCTAGTGCACCCAAAATGAAGCAGCTATCAAAGCAAGCGCCTCTATTAGCTGTCAGGTCAGGGACTTTGATCAGCTGGTGTCAATTACCTGAGCTGGGTAATATCTCCCCAGCTGTGGCCCTCCTACTGGCCAAACTTGACTGCTCTGTGCAAGCCACATTAAACCTGTCTGCCATTCATCCCCCGGCCGCCTCTGCCACAGCAGCTTAGCAACAGAGCCAGCATCACCAAGAGGCAAATACTCTTTTCCAGGGGCCAGGATGCTGAGAGGTGAGTGGGGTGGAAAAGAGCAAGATTTAGGCCATTAAGCAACAGGGTTTTCTTGTAAGACCGTTCATATTATCATTTCTATGCTGATGCGGTTTTCAGCCCCCTAAAGTCAGAAGAGGCAGCAGAAGATATGGGGCAAATCATCAAATCACAGCCAGCAGGCAACCCTCCTCCAAACTGGACAAATTGGAGGACACGGCCAGTTCTCAGTTTTTGCTTTGCAACTCCGTAGGGTGGGCTTGGAGTTTTCTTTAAGAAATCATGAAAAAACACAAAGGAAAGGACAAGTTGTGTTTTTACTTTTAGACTCTCATAAAAATTTCAGCTTGAAGCAAATTCACAGTCTGTGTCACCACAGAGTTAGCTAATCAAGCCCCAACCCCCACCTTCATGCTGCCAATGGACCCATCAGCCCCTGGAAATAGGACCAAAAGAAACTCAGTAGGTGAACCCCGCAAAACAGTTCAGCAGCAAATAATCTACACTAGAACAGAGAACCTTACTTCCTGAAGCTCACCTGCCTCCTCCCTTCCTGGCCGCTAGCTTTACAGATTGCTCAAGGACCTTGGCAAATGTGGGTCTGGTTGGGCTTCTGGCAATAGATACTGTACTTCCATTTGAAATGCCCCCCTCCTGCTGTTCTTAAGTAGTACTGACAACAATAATAGGTATTTATACCAAGAGAGTCCTTCAGAACCTTTATTAAATCCTTTCAAATATACTCTCCTGCTTCCATCCAGCAAAGATAATATGCTTTGTGACAAGCATGGAGGAGAGGATGGCACAGTTTTATTTATTTATTTTTTGGCCACTGGAACCACCTGTTGTCTAAAATAACTCCATTCATGTCTAGACTCTGACAGATGCTCAGAAAAGAAACTGGCCTGCAAAGTTCTTTGGCCCAGCAAAACAGTGGCAATGTTTTTAAGAAGTCATGTAAACCTGGCAAAGATACCGAAATGATCAACTAGTTCAGACAGAGACTTGACATTTGTGTTAGAATAGCAATCAAGTGGCCACTTGGTCTTAGTGTGAAATCCTGAGATATAGAATTGTCTCTTCCTCCTGTATACTGGCTCTCATTTAATACTATGTTTTCCCTTCATATGCTAAATAAAGCTTTTTTCCCCTAGTTCCATTTAACCTTCCCCCTCTCCCGCCCAAGCAATGAGAATGACTGTGGTTTCTACAGAACATGGCAGTGTTAGAATAGTAACATTTTCTTCCTGTTTTATTATAACATTTGGGAAAATTCTCTAGTGCTTCAATATGGGATTATGAAGACAACTGACCATGGCAAAAGAAGATCCAAATCAGAATCCCAGCTTGGTCAATTACTACCTTGTAAATTGGGAGAGCTATCAATCTCAAGACCCACTAATACAATGGGAATAAAATTGTGTTTCTCCAAGAGCCTTGTGAGAGAGGTAAAGAAGAAACTATATGCGGAAAGAATTTGTAAGTGGTAAATGGCAACACACACATAAATTGTTTATTTGCTTTTTAACTTTAGGGTTACTCCTTGGAAAATTGTCTCAGGGTGGGTAGAAAAGAAAAGGGGGTAAGATCATGGAAATTTAATTAGATCCATAGGACTTTGCCTTTGCAGGGCAGATGGAGCCCCCAGCCCTTCGGATTTCAGCCCATTGATATGTGGTAACTTAATATGCAAATGACAGGCCTCAAAGGGCACCCAGACTCCACATGTGCCAATTAATCAAAGGAAACATTCTCACCCTCTAATTCCACTAATTAGAGGATCATCCATAAGCTACTAGGTTTCTGAGCTACTGAGGGCTAATAAATTTGCAATAAATTATGAGTAATACAGCAGTCAGGGATTAAATTACTGCAGAGTAATAGATTGGAAGGAGGGCTGTTTATCGATCAACATTATTTTTTCTTCAATTTTCTTTTTATTTTCCATCTTAAAAGCTTTGAACATCTTGATTATAATTGAATATTTTTCTATCTAAAAATCATAAAGTATTATTTGAAAGTCATTAAGGAAGGCACACCACCAGATGAAAAGTCTGAAGTGACCACAGATAAGAATACCTGATGTATAGAAATATCAGTTCTGCTCAGATTATTCAGTTGACTTCATGTGATTTTCCCCCTGTGCTACTGAACTTGACAAACTAGTTTACAAATTTATGCCAAAGACTCAGAGTCCATGGATACCTAAAAATGCCTGATACAGAGTAGTAGGATGTGAGCAAGAGTCTTGATTTAATTGCTAATAAGTCTACTTATAAATGGCAGGCAGGTGTGTGCTAACATGTACACAGACCTAGAAACAATTCAGAAGTTTTAGAAAGAGATTTTTGACATGGAGGAGGTCTTCTACATGACAAAGCTGGCACTTTTGAAGATCAAATTATTAGATGGAGACCACATGGAGATTACTGGCTTTAGTTTTACAGGAAGAAACAAGTGGAATTGAAGCCATTCCCTCACAATACAGAAAATATCAAGTACTATCCAATGAAATATGTAAATGCAAGAAAAAACCTGAAAAATCTTTATAAAAAAGTTACAGGAATCCATTATAACCCCGAGACAAGGAAAGATTTCTTAAATAGCATAATAACATGTTTAAAGAAGTTTAAATTCTAATGAAAAAAAAAAAAAAACTAAACCAAGTAGCAAAGCAAAAGACCATTTCAACAGCCCGCTTTTGTCTACTTCTAGGTGGGTACTTCTATGTAGTCTGGACTCATTGAACTCCAGGGTTCAAGGGATCCTTCTGCATTCTCTCAACTGCTATTTGTACATCTGGTTTACCTTGCTTGCACTCAACAAACATTCTAAAACATAGAAAGTTAGGACAACAAGTAGAAGGCACCCTTCTGTTTTGCAACTTGTATAATTAGCAAAGAATTTGGATTCTTCTAGAAGGAACACAAAATTCTTATAAACCTGGAGAAGACAATGTAAAGATGGGAACTCTACATGACTGTTTATAATTAGAATAGTTGGTGGTATACAGTTTTTAAGATGACATACTATTTACAATGAATAATTTTGACAAAACTTTAAAATTTTGATTATTTCAAGCTGGAGGGGATGACCTAATGGTAAAGTATTTGGTATGCAAAGATGACAACCTGATTTTGGGTTGCTAGTACCTACATAAAAGTCAGGCATGGTGGTACATGTCTGTAACAACAGAGATGAGAGGCAGATAGGTGGGTCTAAGGGACAGTTTAGCCAAAACATCAAACTCTATGTTCAGTGACAGACTCCATGTCAAAAAACAAAGCAAAGCATTCTGGAGAGATGGCTCAGCAGGTAAGGCTATAATGCTCTTGCAGAAAATCTGAATTCAGTTCCCATCACTCATACTGGTAGCTTACATGTGTGTGTAACTCCAGTTTGAGAGGATCTAACACCATCTTCTGGACTTTGAGGGCACCTTAACTCACTTGTGTGCATGCACACACAGACACACACACTTAAAATTGAAATAAATCTTTAAAAAATAAGGTAGAAAATGACAGAAATCATCCAACTTTGAACATTGAACTCTGGTCTCCAGATAAGCATACATGTACACACATAGACCATACATGCATGTGCAGTACACACACATTCAGGAAATCTGAACATTTCAGGCCTTCAAGTATTGCAAGTATTCAGAGATACAAAATGTCACTGTTCTTAGGGATATAAGCTAGCACAACCACTGTGGGAAAAATTGCTAATTATTTGACAATGTTTCTCATTCTTTTTTTTTCTGTGTAATAATGGGTTCACGGCCAAACATAGTAAAGATCACTTTTCCCAGTTTCCTGAGCATCTGGAAATAGCCATTAAAGTTTGGGCAAAGGGTGTGTGCTAGTTTTTTGTCAACTTGACACAAGCCATGATCATCTGGAAAGAGGGAATTCCTTTGAAAGAATACCTCTACCAGATTGGTCTGTAGATTAGACTAAAGGGGCATTTTCTTCATTAAATATTGCCTTGGGAGAATTCCACTGTGGGCAGTGCCACCCCTGGGCAGGTGGTCCTGGGTTCTACTAGAAAGCAAGCTGAGTAAACCATGGGGAGTAATTAAGTTTCTCCCTATCTCTACTTCAGTTCATGTTGCCAGGTTCCTGTTTGAGTTTGTACCTTCACTTTCCTCAGTGATGGACTATGGCATGGAAACATGGAAATATAAGCCAAATAAACCCTTTCTTTTTATTGTTGCTTTTGATCAGAATGTTTGATCACAGCAGGAGAAACCTAACCAAGACAGAATCTAATAATACTGGTGTGTGCATCCTTTTAGAAGCATCCATGTGGCGAGCCAAAAGGCCACAGCTAGCCAGAGGTCTATAAACCATTTGGGACCTTGAGGACAAAATTTGTACATACTCAATGACCTCTATAATAGAAAGAAGGTGACTGTGTGAGTAGGTGGCCATCTATAGACTATGCTGTTGTAGACTTCTTGAACTTGAAATATATATATACATATATATATATAGTTATCCTATGTAATATGTAAATTATTGTGACTCAGGCTTTGATACTCTCAGAAGCCTACACTAACCCACCCAATATATCCTTACTTAAGAAAATATTTCAAAATGTTAGAGAGATATCCTCCAATCTGTCAAACTTCTCTTCTAGTATATGTACTAAAGTGTTCATAATAACATAGTTCTAATGCCAAGTACTTAAACTATCCTAAAAGTCCATATTTGGACAAATAGCTTCTTTGCAATGCTCTTATTTCTTGTACTTCTCATCTTGACCTCAATCTTGAAAGCATCCATAGCATGACAAACTTCAAAAATGTGCTGAAAAAGTTTACAACTGGGATTCCTAAACAATGTTTACTTGGAGATATGTGTACATATGAAATTTAGAAGCAACAGTAACACAATAATAATTTCAAACTTGAGGATAACTATCTGTAGTGTAGAAATGGGGAGGGACTGCAATCAGGAGGGACACATTGTAAACTTCAAAGAGATCAGCAAGGCTTTATTTTTCTAATAGTAAGTGCTATGGATAGGAATAATTTTCTTAATTTCATGCTTAACTCTCATGAATATTTTAGATATTATTTTGAATGTGTGAAAAATTTTACAATTATTTCAGGAAAAAAGAGGAGACAGGGTAAAACAGTGTCCAGAGGTTGCTCTCTGTGAAGCAAACACATCTTGTAGGAGATAGGAGTTTAACTCAGACATTTACATTTAAGCATAATTTATATGATAGGGGGCTTCTTTCTCTGATTTTAAGCATGTGAGTGATTTTCAAGAACTCAAAACACAAATGGGCAAGGTGGCACGTCACTACAGGGGAGCTTCTTCTGAAGCTCCTGCCTGAAAGCAGCAGCAGCGTTACAACTTCCTGTATCACTCACTGTTCCTACTTTGCTACCATCTTGTCTCTGTGGACAAACCAGGTGCCCTACATCCTGACACTTAACTAGCAGTTTCCTGTCATGCTCTGCTTTCAATACAAAATCTCTACACAAGCTCTTGTCTCATAGACTAATTCCCTCAACTGGTGGATCCCCTTTGGATGGTTCTAGAAATTTTAAAAGGCAGCTAGAGGATAGAGGTTAGGCATGTGGTCCAAGAAAGCATACACTGAACCTTCTGAATCTGCAAGCCAAACAAATGAAGCAACAAAGGCCTTCATTTCCTTTAGATGTTCTGTAACAGTCAGAAAAAGCCAATGAATATCAATCATTATCTCAGCCCTCAAAGACCTAGTGATGTGGATGTCATGTTAGTCTTTTATAAGATCTGTCAGAACCAGGGCTTAGTGCTGGGAATGAACTAATCTTCTCACCGTTAAGAAATGGCTCTCATTGCCTAGATTCAAATGCAAATCTGTTTCCAAACTTCTCAAACTGTACATCCTACTTGCCTTTTGGTAGGCCTCACTTCATATATGATTATTTAGATGGCCTGCCATCCATTCAGTTGCAGGAATGTGCACCATGGCCTCTTGGAAGCAACATTCTCAGGAATGTTTGAAAGGGGTAACAGAAAAAAAAAGAAAACAGTGAATATATATGACTGGTGACTGACAGTACTTCTGAGAGCGTAGAAGATGAGGCACAGAGAAAAGATGCAGGGCATCCTGAAAACTTGAAGGCCAAATGATTGAAAAGAGAAAGGAAAACAGGGGACTAGGCAGAAAGGAAAAAAAAAAAGGCTCAGGAGAATGATCAGAATATAGCAAGGCCATCCTAAAAAAAATTTATTCCCAGAAGTCTCCTTTCTCACATGGAATAGGTATCTTGTTTTTTGAAGTGAGTTGGATAAATATGAAGAAAAATTTGAAAAGTAATTTGAAGTCCATAGAGCAAACACCAGGGCAGATTGTTTCCCACATGTAAGCCTTTCATCCAGAATGCTTTAAGTTCTCATAGTTTGGACAGTTGTTATAACAGCAATGATAACGCTGGCTAGCTAGTGTTTACCTGTTGGTGGAATTTATGTACTCATATATTTGCCATGATAATTTCATCAAGTTTACATATTAATTTGAATATTTCCATTTGTTGGTTTACAAAAGTATAGTCTTCATCCAGTCCTTGGACCTTAGTGTATTTGGGGCATGCCTGTTAACAAGGTACTTTTAGGCCAGTTCTTGATTTGAGTTCTGTATATCTGAATATTTTAGCTGTGCATTTGAATGTATATATCACAGATATATGTAGTCATTTCGATGGGGTGTGAAAACACAGATCCTTAGAGTGGGAACATGACACTTTGTGCTCACAAAATTTCTTTAAAAATAGAGTATTTACCTACTTATTAAGGGAGATTATTTTGGTACTGTTGTTTATCAGGTACTGGAGGTGGGAGAATTCTTCCTCTGAATTCAATGATGTAGGTGTGGTCACAAGAAGTATTATCTATGTGCATTATGTATTTTATGCTAATCTCTGTGCATTATAAATCATTTAATCCTTTTTATTTTAATGGCATGTTACGAATGTTAAGGATGAGAGAGAGGAAGGAGACAGAGTACAGGGAACATTTCATTTAGCTTGCGAAAGCATGCCAGGCCCAGAAAATTCAAGTGCCTATTCATATCAGTGGGAGTCAGGAGAATTAACCCTGTTGTGGGGGAATAGATAATTTGTGTGAGGGTAGAGGAAAAGCTGCAGAACAGTGAAGATGAAGTAACAAAATACTTTATACTCTTCTTTTGAAAAGTTCAAAGTTGTCCTGTAAACCAACAAGGAATGGAATACGATGAGAAATGCCTGTGAATGCTTTTGTTTGTTTTCTCAAAAACTGCAAAATGAAATGGGAGATCAAAACAAGATGGGATATTTGTACATTAGTGGTCAGAATAACTATTGTTAGAACTTCATAATGAAACTCTTTAATTGTGTTTTATGTTATCTTCAAAAGTCCTCAAGGGGAATACTTTCCTTTTTGTTTTCAGGATAGTCAAAAGATTCTGACTAGTACATGAAAGCTAGTCCCCTTATTTCTGATGTACTGATTGACGTGTTATTACTGAAGTTGTGAAGCCACTTCTGACTTAAGTGTCACTCTCCTAATTACTGTTAATTTCTTTTCTCCTCAATGTCAGTATTCTAGATAACCTCCTGTTAGCTCTCCTCTACCCTTTTGGTGTCTCAAACACTTCATTAACTAGACCACTAACTTTTTTGGCTACAGTTATTAACCCCATTGCATGTTATGTTTGTAATTAATCAATTTTATGGTAAAATGTTTAATAATAAGTTTCACATCTTATAGTAAGTACGTAATAAATATTCAGATGACACAAATGCTGGTAAGGATGTGGAGAAAGAGGGACTCTTACATTGCAATTAAAACTGGTGTAGCCATTATGGAGGTCAGTGTTAAGTTTTTTCAAAAAACAACAACAAAATGGAACTACCACATGACCCAGCTTTACCACTCCTGTGTAGAATACACCAAGACTCTAGGGCAACATAACACAGAGGTACTTGCATATCTATACTTCTTGTTGTACTGTTCACAATCACTAAGAATTGCAGAAAGATGGATAAGGAAAATGTGGTATATATATATATATATATATATATATATATATATATATATA
>CAJQZJ010031868.1:4861035-4933275 GCA_907164525.1 Lophiomys imhausi
GTGTGTGTGTGTGTGTGTGTGTGTGTGTGTGTGTGTGTGTGTGTGTGATGTGTGTGGTGTGTGTGTGTGTGTGTGTGTGTGTGTGTGTGTGTGTGTGTGTAGGTTAGGAAAGGGGTTTGTGAGACTGGAAAAAAATTAGGTAAGGGGAAGAGAGGAATAAAAGGGAATGATGGAATTCATGTATCAAAAAAGCAAAACGGCACCATTTGAGGGAAGAAAAAAGCAACCAACAGAAAGGAGTTTGAGGGATAGGAGGGGACAGTAGAGGAGGGGGCTGAATAAGAACAAAGTAAAATCCTATGTGTCTGTAAAATCCCATGATGAAAGCTATTATTTTGTATGTTAATTTAAATATACAAATAAATTAATATCATTCAATAAAAGGTGGGAAAATCAGATCCAAGCAGTGTGTGATGCTTTGAACAGATATGCCCCTTCGTAGATTCATGTGTTTGAATGCTTGGTCATAGGGAGTGGCACTACTAGGAGGTGTGGCTTTATTGGAGGTGTGGCATTGTTAGAGAAAGTCTGTCACTGTGGAGGTGTGACTTTGAAGTCTTAAATGCTCAAGCTAAGCCCAGTGTGAGACACATGCAGTCTCCTCTTTGATGCCTGTGGATCAAGAGTTTCAGTGATCATGATGTCCCTTCACAGCAATAAGACCCTAACTAAGACACAGTGCTTTAGTAGAATGGGACCTCTTCAAAAATGCATCCAATTTCTGTGTTCTATGACTGCTTCTGTGAAGACATGTCTTCGGAAATATTCATGGCTATATAACAACAGATGTCATACATTCTATACATCCAGTAGATACAGATGAATTAAATAACTTCAAAAATGTACATTTAATTCAATGTAGGACACTAATCAGAAAGCTCTCCCAGTGAGGGGTGGAACACAGAAATCTATGAATATAGATTATATAATTATAATTATATAACTATAATTAATTACTTAGCTTCTCATTATCTGGAAAACTTCAAAATTTTGTTTCATGATTAAAATTACATTCATAAAGAAGATTCAGATTGTTACCAAAAATCATATTAACAACATTCAACACTCCTAAAGAAACTGTGGGTTAAGAGAAAAAAAATGACAAAATTAAATCACACTATTTAGAGAACATACAAAAGTAAATCATCTAACTCTGAAAAGACCATGCTAGAACAAAACTTTAGAGCTGCCACTCAACGGAGAGTTCTGGGACATAGAGCTGGAGCTACTTGGCTAATAGAGCAATATACCAGAAACATGGAATTTTGTTTTGTGTGTAAATGCTATGATGGGGTAGTGTTAAACATTTTAAATGTTAATTGGTCCTGTTTGCTGTATGTTACTTACATTGACTCTGATTAGTTAAATAAATGCCAAGGCCTGAGATTGGGCAAAGACAGAAAAAGGTGGGACTTCCTGAGATTAGAGCAGGAAGCCTGCGCTTTAGACAGGGGATTAATTCATTCCAGCCAGGACCAGCAGGAAGGAGGTGCACACCATGGGTTTGAAAAAAGAGCCTCATTCCACATGACCAGGAACATTGGCATATAGTGGAGAATTGCAGTCCAAGGGGACATATGTATATATTGGGTCATATTAATGGAACAGAATTAAGAGCTAGCTTAGATGGGATAGGATTGCACAATTCAGGCCAAGGCTTGTTAAGATTAACGTGGTGTCTGTGTGTGTTCATTTATAATGTCTGGATCAGGATTAGCTGTCAAACCAATTAATGATAATATAAATACTGATTAAACAATTTAATTAATTTTTTTACAATGGTACTTAAAAGAATGACCTAAAGAAACAACACCTTTATTAGTGTCTAATAAGTTATTATTAAGTTTTTCCTGGTATTATGCTTTCAATGAAGCCAGGGGTCAAGTTGCTTATTTGAAAGAACAATAGCATTTATGGTATTTGGTTTGGACTCAAGAGTTGGCTTAGTTGTCTATAGCACATGCACAAAGATGCACACACATACACATAATTAAAAATAAAATAAATCTTTAAAAATGGATTAAGGTTTGAAACACTGACTTTGATATTGAACAAATATAGAAAGCTATGCTCTTTGTAGTAATTAATGAAACCACACACACATCAGCATGTTTACTGGTAAAAGTTTGGAAACAGTAGATATGTAATAGGATAATTATGAGGATTCAGCCTGATAATGCCAAGTGCTCACTTTATCTTGAATTATATGCTATTGTCTGCTGGAGCCCTCAACTAAATACTCCTAGGAACAATGAGAAGGAAGAACATTACTGGTGAGGAGGGGAGAATGAATAAACGAATTGAGACACTCAGAAGGACATGTTATAGTCTGAATGCAGCATTAGATCTTTGGAAGAGAGAGAAAGGAGCTCTGTCTGGAAATGTGGGACATCACCAGATGGTAGAGGGTGTTAAATGTTATTTTAAGGAGTTTGGATCTTATTCAATGGATAATAAAAAGCAATTAAACATTTTGGAGTAGTAGAATGACATGATTTAAATTGTACTTTAGGAAGATTAATTTGGCAGGAACGTATAAGGATAGATTAGGGAAGAAAAGGGGTTGATGTGGGAAGTCCTTCCAGGGGAATAATGGTACATGTGAATGAACAATGTTGTCTTCAATTAGACTGGTAGTGAAGGTAAAAAGAATAATGGTAAGTTCAGGCTTGACATATGATTTATAGGTAGACATGGTAAGATTTGGAAATGAAGGATATGGATGAGAAAGAAAGAAATAAAAGCTGTTTGAAGACTTTACAACTTGGGCATCTTGAAGTATTCTCAAACCATAAGACATTTTCCCAGTGGATTATGGGATCTGCTTAGGATATTTTCTGTCTGAGGTACAATCATGAGAGACATCAAGGGACTTTATAGCAAGATATTGAAAATAAAGGTCTGGAACTAGTGAAAGAGGCTGATGTTAGCATTTTCTGATTTATAGTGAAGACTGAAGCAGAGGACTAAAGCAGAATTCTGCAGAAATCTTGTAGTTTGAAAACAGGGTGAACTGAAATCAGTTGAGAGTGATGTTCTCTGACCACTCTACTTCAATGAATCTATAAAGGTAGGAGTCTGATAAATGGAAAGATGTGGCAGAGGAAGGAGATAATGGTGTATAGACAATGATTGGGATGATTCATTGAGATGACTCATTCAAGAATAAACAGCTTTGAAGTCACCAAATTATCCTACTTCACTCAAAACAGAGATTTCTAAACCATAAGCCATCTGTGGTAAGCTCTGCAGTATTCTACACATTGACTTCTCAAAAAGCCCTTCAACAGTAAGTTTGTTTCTTCCCACTTCTCTTTTTTACTCTCTTGTTTTTCTTCCTTCTTTTCTAAGATTACATTTCAAAAGTTGATTGGAGCACATTCCAGTGATTCCATTTGTAAAGAGGCCAAATTAATGCATTAGAACAGTATTCTTTTATGAATTAAATCATCCTATATTAATTAAGAAATTTCAAGTTCAAGGCCAGCCTGGCTTACAAAGTGAGTACAGGACTGCTAGGACTTAGTACACAGAGAAACCCAGTATCAAAAACCAACCAAACAAACAAAAAACAAAACCAAACAAACAAAAATAGAAATTTAAGATTTGATGACAGACCTAATTGGCATTATTTCTGAAAGGTCTTTGAAATGAATACCAAAGACCCAGTTCTGAGAATTGAATGATATGGCTTTTGTTTTTAAGGTAAGGAGATTGTAGTTGTGCTATTTTTGTAGCGATGTCCTTCAGGATAACTTTGGTAACTCATAAGTCTGTTAAACATTGGTTTCTGGAAGACATTACAATGGGTGTAAATAGTAGTTTATCACTTACAAGATTCATTAATATATCAAATTATCATTTGTTAATCACAACGATGACAGAAGGTAAACATAATCCCCATTTCCAGATAAGAAAACTCAAGGTCCAAGAGAGTGAGTGACTTGCAATCCTTGATCAAGATCCTTCACCAAATGAATCACCTTTCACACATGATTATAAACTATTCACTGACACTATGCTATAAAATTTGAGAACCAAAACGTGTCTAAGAAAGACAGTTTGTTCCTTTTACATGGGGAAGAGAAATATAAGGAGAAAATGAACTCTGGAGAGCATGATTGTTAACTGTATACTTATTATGTAAGTACTCCATATCTTTTGGAGATAACTTCAAGGTATTAAATACCCTATATTTCACAGATCAAAAGGAGTTACTAAAGACTAGAGTAAAATAGTAGCCATAAAAGAAAAATGAAAGAAGAAAATAAAAATGATGATGAAAAAGAATCAAAGGGATGAGGAAGAGAAGGGTGGGTAGGAGAAAGAGGAAGAGAAGGTAAAAAAAGAAGAAAGAAAGAGAGAGACAGACAGAAAGAAAGAAAGGAGAGTGGAAGGGAAGGAAGGACAGAAAGAAGGAAGGAAGAAAGGGAGGAAGGGAGGAAGGGAGGAAGAAGGAACAAAGGAAGGAAGCAGAGAATGGAGGGAAGAGAGGCATGGGGTGGAGGAAGAACAATGACAGAGAAAAACTAGGACAGATCTTACCTTTGACCTCATTCTGGTCTTGATTGCAGCTTGGGCTGTTAAGAAGTTGAATACTGCTATAGTACAAGATGAGGAGAAGGCCATTCTGATTTTCACAATTAGTAAGGAACTGATGATGACCAAATTTAAATGAAATCAAAGTATATAGATAAGATGTTGAAGTCCGCCATTTTTAAAAAAATAGCACAAGAGACATTAGAAATTCATTTATTGATAGAGAAAGCAATTATTTTAAAATATAATTAAAAATACAATTGAGTTTCATGCATTGAAAGCTAGAGAACAAATCATGAATAAGTGAACACTGGAAAGACAAGAAGTGGGATATATAAAAATAGGCTAAGCTATTTTCTTTACTAGTATTTAAATTATTGTTAATTGATCCAGTGGTTGTTAATACTTAACCTGCCATTATAAATGTGTACACACAGACACCATGTGGATTTTAATAAGCCTTGGCCTGAATCAAGCAATCTTGGCCCACCCAAGTTAGCTCTTAATTCTACTACCCAAATATGACCCCATATATACATACGTCCCCTTGGAATGCTATTCTCCATGCTATGCCAACATGGAATGACGTACTTTTCTCTAACCCATGGTGTGTGTCCTCCTTCTTCCTGTTCCTCACTGGAATGAGTTAGTCCTCTGTGTAAAAGGCAGGCTTCCTGTTCTAATCTCAGTAAGTCCTGCCTTCCTATACTCTTTCTGTCCAGCTGATTGGCCATCAGTGACTTTTATTAACCAATCAAGAGAATGCCTCAGAAGGAGTAGTAACCAGATTCCAGCATTGAAATCAACTTATCAGGAGCAATGATATTAGACCTTCCCTCAATAGTGGTATAATTAAAACAAGGCAAAGAACACAAAGATGGAGAGATGAGGCATGATGAAGAAAGACTCAACAGAAGAAAGGGATAAAAGGGAAAAAGAAGCCAGTTGCTACTTGGGCATCTCCACCAGTTCTAGACAAAGCTTTGCTTGAGCTCATATACATTTTGGAAAGAAAATCTTGAAGAGGTGGCTGGGAAGGTTAACTATTGATGTCTAAAAGTTCTAGTTTATATGTCAGAAGGAGGTGGGAAGAAGCCAAGATAGATGGGATTTACAACTGTGGAGAAAAATGTGTGCCAGTCTTAACATAACCAATATGAAATATCTACCAGATAGTTGGAAAGTGTGAGGTACAAATATTTCTGAGAAGAAGTAGATATTCAGTTGATATTAGGAAATGTGGCTGTGATGGCTCTGTGGCTCCCTTTAAAAGCACAGTTGGACCTACGAACATAAATAGAAATTAGACAATGGCTGCTATCCAGAGTGAGACCTTTCTTCATATAACCTTGGAGCATGCCTCCAGGAGAGACAGATAAAACTTTGTTCCTTAAAGTCTCCAGAATAAAAATGGACAGTGGAGTTGCTTTGAATGAGAGAATTTCATGAGCAATTATTCTGATCATCACCTATCTGGTTTCTCTAGAGAGAGAACAGAAATAATTTTTTAAAACTATGGCATGTTTTTTTGTCAATACAAATACCTCTTTATACAGCAGGCATTTAAGAAATGTGAATGTGTATTAGAATGATTGAGGGTCTTCAGTGAGGCTTATGGTTTTGCTGTGTAAAGACACCCTATAATAGCTAACATACTTATTTTTACTATTTTCCTTATGTAAGGTGTTAAGTTAAATTTATATACTCATAGCTCTATTGTTTTTTCTCTTTTATTCTTCGATAAGATTTAGAACCTTTACTTTATTGATCAAAATATGTATCAGAAGCCCCTTAGATTTTTAAAAGTTTATCCAAAGTTTTGGAGAGTTTGGGACATAAAGGATAATAGTTTTGTTTGAATCCTGGACATCGCTCTCCCCATTAAAAAATAATTCCTTCATTTAAAGTGTAAATTTTTTTCCATTTAGTTTCATAAAAATGCAAAAAGCAAATTATCAATTTCTCTATTAAATTTAGCTGTTGAAATTTTTTGGTAGTTCTAAATTTTTTCACAGTTCCCTGAACTTGTAAAAAGCTAAAGCTTTGTAACACTGCTATATTTTCTTCTGGATTAAAAGAAAAATAACCCCATAGTTGTTCCTTGTTCAGAGTTTGCTTTTTCATTAATCTAAAATGAAAATATTCTTAATTTCTAAGAATTCTGGGACTATAGCTGGTAGGACATGTTTATATGTTTATTTTCACCGAGTCCATTGAATTCTGTCCATAGAACCATAAGGGAGCACTTTGAAAATAGCAGGCTAGCTTTTACAACTCTTGTCACCTTGCATAATTATTGAGATCTTTGGGTTATTATCTGTGTGGGGTCTTTTGATATTCAGCCGCCTCTGCTTTCCATTTAAAGGAGACCTTAGTCCTGTGACTTCAGAAAGGACAAACCCCAAGGTCCCAGCTGCCTCCCCTTTTATCCCCTAATCTAACTCATCTCACTCAACTCCTAAGGCCACATAGCTTTTGCTGTTCTCTGTTGCATGAAGTGGCCTTTATGCTTCAGAAAATTTAAAGGTCATTTTCCTTTCTTTGAAATCTCACTACATTTTGTTGCTTACAGTGTCAGTTCCAGTTAAAGCAAACAGAGAGGTGAATTGTTATTTCACTAGTGATAACCAGAGCTGTGAGGAGTATATCTAAGAGGTTTTTTTTTTTTTTTTTTGAACCTGAGGTCATAGTTCCTTGGATCCCAGGCTGAGCTCTCTTCTCATTTAAAGTCCATAAACTATAGCCCCACAACAGCATTGTGTTCCTGGGGTGAAATGAGTGTTGTGCCATAGAAACTGTTGTATTATAGAAAATACATCTAAAAAGAAACAAGCTCAAGGGCCAAATAGAATGCAAAGCGGAGAGGCATTTTGGATTCTCCGAAACAGATTCTCAGAAAGATGGCAGGAAACTAATGCCCACTAAGGATTCATAGTCAAATTCCTTCTGAAGCAATTCATTAGACATGTTTACAAAGTCTTTTGTAATAAAAAGGCAGTAGGCATTAATATAAATTCATTTATTTGGTTTGACTTTGCTTTTCCCATCATTGACCATGTGATCTTATAAAAATTGTAAATCTTTAAAGGCACAAAACACATTTTGCAACCTTATTAACCCTTCCATTTTTTTCTGTGGAATTGTCCTTTATCCATTATTTTATGATCTTATTATATATCTCATTGCTACTTTTCATCTATTCTCTAATAATAGCATATTACTAGGCAAATGTAAGGAATACTGATTGGCTAATATCTACATGATATGAATTCTGATTGGCTAGTTGTTCAGAAGCAGGAAGGCTACTTTAATTGTGTTCTACTAGTCTTATTTACTTTTTCGGTTGATGTGATAAAAATATGTTGACAGAAGCAATTTAGCTAATGAAGGATTTATTTTGGCTCATAGTTGGAGGCTAGAGTGTGTCATAGTGGAGATGTCAGGGTGGCAGAAGTCTGAAGCAACTGGGCACATTGCATCCACAGTTAGGCTTTCTCCTTTTTATGAAGTCCAGGACCAAATTCCTGGGAATGGTGTCATCCAGTCTGATGGATCTTTCTACAGCAGTTAGCCTGGTCACAATAATGCCTCATAGGCTTAGGCACATGAAGAGTCTGACCTAATGTAAATAATCCCTCTTAGGTTTGCCTGGATGCTTGTCTTCAAGATGACTCTACATTGTATGGGGTTGACAATATTAACAACCACCGTGTCTTAGTCAAGGAAGACTACACCTTCCAACTACTGATTTCTGAAAGCCTCTAAACAATGCCACTAACAAACAAAACCATGTTCAAATTCTATCAAAAGCACCCTCATTTTCTTCTTCCAATGTTCAGGGAAGAAATCCATCTATGTAAATTACCTATTCTCTCTGTGGCACCTTTCTCAGCATGGCTTCACAAGAAAAACTACCATATAAACAAAGAAGCTCAATTTCTTGGTGACTAGGTATGTACCAGTGTTGATGACAGAGTCTTTGGCAACAAGAAAGCAGGAATTACAGGTTCAGTAAGTACATATTCTATAATCACTTGTGCTATGGGAAAACAAACTTTTCGTTAGAAAAGAAAGATATTTGGAGAATCAATGTCTTCGTATTTTATTACTGAAGGAAGGAAAGACAAAAAGGAAAGAAATGTTTACAGACTGGAAGTCAGGAAGACAAGTGCAGGAAGTGTGGATGATGTGGCTGCAGATCGGCTCATGAGCAACGGTTTGATAAGTTCTCTCATTTCCTAGTTTGGATGCTGATCTCTCAATCATCCGGATTTCTGTTATTACCCCACATTGATTTGACACTTCATCTCATGTTACAGGGATTATTTACTTAAATACCTATTCATTTATTACAAATAAAAAGTGATGAAAATTCTCCAAAATGCTCACATTTTTTCTTGAAACCGAGGCCACAGTCAACAATAAGAACCTAGATGTCCTCTGTGTCCACTTCATCCTCACTCTGGCTGGGGTCTCAGCCGAAGCCCTTTCCCATTCTTCTTGTCCCTGTTTCTAGTGACTCTTTCTGCAGTCTTCCCTTGTGCCATCCCAGCTCCCTGCCTCCTGCGGTCTTAACTTGTACTGTTTCCCCAGCCTCTTCAATTTCCAGCAGTAGTGATTGTATTTTCCCTTGTTCTCTTTTTATCTCCCTCACTGTCACAACCAGTTGTTTTTTTTTTTTTAATTTTTAAATGCTTACTCCTTTTCTATTTATTTGCTTGTCACTGTCTGTGCTGGCTGCAGTCTCCTCCCATGGGCACACCATTATCTCTTTTCTATGTTTGTCTTAACCAATCATTGCCCACAGGGACATTTCTTGTTGTTGGTTTTTTTTTACCTCAGTCATAAGGCAAAAGTATGAAGAGTTTGCCAAAGAGGCCAGTTGAGATTTTATATAGAAGTGATGCTATGCAAATTCAAACTTTTCTGTATTCCGCTCCTTTCTTGATGCCTCCACCAATATAAAAATACAATTTTTTAAAAAGCCCCAATTAAAAGCTGCCTTTTTTTTCAGACACTAGAAGGAAAATGTAGTGGCTCACTGTAGAAAAAGCTCAACATCCATGTGGCTTTAACAGCACTGATGAAGAAATGAATGACTAAGTTATGAAACACATTCTGATTTTGGGTTTTCTTTTCTGCAGTAATAAGTTTTCTGATAATCATGAGTGTAGTCAATAACTAGTCACACAGAGCACTGCCTACAAGGAACGTTTTCCTTGAGAAAAAAAATTAGTAAGTGGATCCACAGCAAGTTACACAGGGAGAAGGAAGAACACATGAATAGGCAGAACTTGGGAAGACCAGCCAATTATTAAATTATAAATGGCTCTTCAAATCGGGGTTTTCAGAGATAAGTATTGGATAGGCAAAAATGTCTGACTTTGGATATGTGCAAGGGCAAAGCCAGAGTATGCTGTCTATCTGCATAAGGCAGTGATGTTAAATGCAGGCGGTGGGAAGCTACGGATGGTGTTGAAATGGAAATGACATATGGCAAGACTGTGTTATAGAACAATCACTTGACAGCAGTGTAAAAAACAGACTGGAGGAATGTCAGACAGGAGGGAGGAAGCTCAGCTAGGAGGATCTTGCAAGAAGCTAGCCAAGGCAGAAGAGACAGAAAGAAAGCCATCAGGAGAATGCAAATAGTTCAGGGGATATTTACAGCACAAGCTTAGAGACATTTGGGCAGTGGTAACAAGTAAATGGGAAGAGTCTGTGATGGAGAGGGACAACTCTGGCTTGTGGGAAAGAGGATGCCTGTCTTTTATAAAGAAAGAATTCAGGAGTAAAAGCAGATATGAATGGAAAATAGTCTTTCAGTTTTGGGATATTGAATGTAAATTTATTTGGAGAATTATAAGCGGAGGTTTCTTTCTTTCGTTCTTTCTTTCTTTCTTTCTTTCTTTCTTTCTTCCTTCCTTTCTTTCTTTTCTTTTGCTCTTTCTTTCTGTCACTTGGGTGTCAAACCCCAGACACAGGTATGATAGAGATATTTGTTTAAGTGAGACCATCCAAGGAGAATAATTACAATATAAACCATCATTTACTTTTGTGTATCTTACAACAGCTCAGCATTTATTAGCGGTCCACACTAGATAGAAGGAGATTAGGGAGATAGGTGGGCACAGCTAAAAGGAAGAAGGAGCCTTGTCCAAGGACTTGTATGTTCACTTATGCATTTAATTGATAGTTTTATATGATTCCTGCTAAAATTTAGTCAATTGTTGAGACCATAATAACACCTATGGATTGGAAAGCCATTTCTAGTATAGCTTCTCTGAAGAGTAAACACTGTCACCGGGCAGAGGGAAGGACTCATGGCAGCATAATTTGCAAAGTGAGTCATGTATCGAAGTGTCACCATGACTGACGTGTGAGGCCTTTGCCCAGGCTTGGGGAAAAGGCATGCAACTTGAGTAAAGTGAACAGCCTGACAGCAGAGTGCTTCCCAGCGGAAAGTGGTGTAGTGAGTGGAGCTGTGAGTAAACACAGGAAGTGTTGAGGACAGGTTAATGAAGACTGAGCTTAGAGCACGCAGGATCATAGAAACAGCATGGAAGGAAGAGATGTTGCCAGGAAGTTACAGCTTCCAGAGAGTTCTCATTTGCCAATGATTGTGGTCACCTGGAAAAATGATGGGCTATAGAGATTCTGAAAATATGAAATGTTCAGTAAAATTTAGGGCTTATCGTGACAGCTACCATTGAATATCCCAGGTAACAAAATACCAGTACCAGGAACCGAATGCTGATCCAAGAACGCTGTCTGAGATGGTACCAGTTAGCAGTCGGTTGACAAGTTACTGAAAGGTTAGTAGCCAGTCAAGGACTAGATGCATCTCTGTGATAGGAAGCAGCAACATACTGAGGGGAATCATTTAATGGTGAGACACACGGTTGGGCTTCACAGTCACTGTGGAGAGCATGAGAAACATAGAGCATCAGTCCGTTCTAAGACTGACAGATATGAAAACACTAGAGGGTACAACCTTAGGGGAATACAATTGCAAATGCAGTCTTTCATTGACTGAAACATGGCTTCTGGTGCATGATTGTATTTGGTAAATGTTTC
This sequence comes from Lophiomys imhausi, assembly GCA_907164525.1. NCBI lineage: Eukaryota > Metazoa > Chordata > Mammalia > Rodentia > Muridae > Lophiomys > Lophiomys imhausi. Next base: position 4,872,652 of record CAJQZJ010031868.1, read on the forward strand.
CTAGCGCATTATGGCCTGCCTTTATAACCAGTCTTAAAGATGGCTCCAGTGTTGCTGTATTCTGGTACTTATACTTTACAACCATGTTGTCCTAGTTCTGGCTTGCATGACCAAACAATATGTGGCAGAAACAATGGCATGTTACTTTCAGGCTGTGTTAGCCTAAGGCCTTCTATAGTATCTGGCTTTCTGTGGTCCTCATGATAGTGCAGCAAGAGGTTTGCATACTGACCCATGTACCTGGCGCTCGCTCCCTTTCACTTTCTTTAGAGAAATGTCTTGAAGAAGCCTGGCTCTGAGTGGCTCCATAGAGAGGCTCCTTTGGGGGAAAATCTTGAGATTTCAATCAAGCTTCTACAACTACTACACCTTCTGGGTAAACTTGGAAGTTGACTCTCCAGCTCAAATCAGTTCTTCTGAGATAGTAGCTCCTGCTGTTCCACCGTGATCTTGTAAAGACTCTGACAAAGAATCAACCATGCACCTTGCTCCTGGCTGCTCAGCTCACAGACATTTAGAGCTAATACATGCTCCTGGTTAAGTTATTAACTTCCGGATCAGTCTATTACTCAGGAATATGTATCTAACTAATGGATGAGCAAGGGAGACGATTGGCAAGTTTGGGATTAGAAGCCAAAGGGAACAATGTCCAGAAGTTTGGTGCTTTGAAAGGTACAAAAGCCAACCGTTTCTTGATTCCAAACAGTAAGAGATGGTGTTATAATAGACTAAGAGTGACAAACAATCAATAAAACCTGTTCATTAATTAAAGAACTCAGGGAAAAGATCTTGTTATTGGGAGGAACATGCATAGCAAGCATGAAGCTGGCTGGAAAGGCAATGTAGGCTTTAGGAAGCAAAGGATGTAAAACATGCTTGCAAACAATTCCCAAAAGGAACACTGACCAGAGTTAATGGTACCTGCCACTGATTATAAGCAAATGTATCAGTCTACTGAGAAGCTGAGGGAAAGAGATCACCAAGTGTTGTGCTAACCTAAACACCTAAAACAGCAATGTTTGGAGGAAAATATAAAATTTGAATTTCATATAATTGAGAAGTTATATAAAAATCTTAATTTAAATCTTTTTTAATGTTTTTGAGACTTTTGTACACGAGTGCCAAATTTATATCATTTCTGCATTACCCATCCCCCGTCTAACTCCTCTCATGACACCCTCAAATTATGACCTTTACATTGACTAATATTATTACATATGCGCACACACACACACACACACACACACACACACACACACATACACACACACACACAGCCTCTGGGCTCTATCTTGTTTGGACACCTCACAGTAAACTCTGCATTTTACCAGTTATGGATCTCGGTAATGACCTCCATCTGTTGCAAAAAGAAGTTGTTGGGTTTTTTTTTTTTTTTGGATTAAAGATGTAATAAACTACATTTATCTGTGGGTATAAGGGTAAGTATTTAGAATGCAGTTAGAAACTATTTTGGTTTAGGAAAATGGAAGTAATAGATTTTTCTTTAGGTTCTATGAACTTCATAGTCATGGGTAGTTAGCTAGGTTTACAGAACCAGGTATGAAGCCCATCTAATTGTGCATGACTTATTTCCAATTAGAAAGCTGTTGAGCTGTGATTACCTGAAAGATAAAAGTGATACTATTGAACCATTGGAGATATTTTTCCAGTAGATGTGTTTGTGTGTGTGTGTGTGTGTGTGTATGTGTGTGTGTGCGTGTGTGTGTGTGCTTGTCTGTGTGGGTGTATTTTAGATGTGTGAAGGTGCCCATGAATGCCAGAAAGAGTATCCAACTCCTTGGATCTAGAATTACAGGCAGTGGTTAGCTGCCCAATATGGGTCCTAGGAACCAAATTCAGGTCCTCTAGAAGATCAGGAGATACCTGCTGAGCCATCTCTCCAACCCCGTTGTATATGTATTTAAACTTCTGGACATAATTAGAAAACAATGAAGCAATAAAATGTACCCTCTAAGAAGAGTATAGTTCCAAGATCCCACTTCAGATATGATGAAGGAATGGCAGGTAAGTGATAAGCCCTACTCCCCAGAGGGAAGACTTAAGAGCACTTCAAAGGGGAAAAATAAGTAAGAACATAAAATCAAAGGCAGACACCAGTTTTATATTACCATTAGATTGAAGGGGGGCCTTTTATACTGATCAGTACAATCTCAGAATTTCTTTGCCAAAGACTAGTATGTACTTCCCATTCATCCTTTTCACTGGTCTATTTAATAATTACATTGTTAGGTGTGCAGACAATTCATTATTTTGCCTCTTTATTTATTGGACGAGGTCAGGGGTTAAAATTGGCCTTCATGAGTAAAGCCTGAATTTGGGGGATGACTATGGAATCTGAAATTCATCCAGTTATTTTGTTTCTTCCTTTGGGGAGAAAGTAATGATATTGCATTAGAAAAAAGTGTGTGGTTCTCTGAAGGCCATATGGGTGACTACAGCAGAGAAAGTGTTTTGCTTTTTCCAGTATATCAGTTCCTGTTCTTCCTGAGTTGAAGCAAGAGTCTATTTCTGAGCTTCGTCTGCCATGAGATCAGACCCCATGAATGAGCTCTGTCTAATATATTGTGAGCATAAATGGAGCTTTTCTTCCAGCTGAGGTAATTATAATGATGCCAGCACTGACCTTTCCCTCTTTCTTAACTCAGTGTGTTTTCAGACCTTGAAAGCTACAAGGTAGAGAAGAGTGATACTTTTAAGAATATAAGATTGCTGTAGGTCTGCTTTCATTCTGGCAAGCAGCTACTGCTTGCCATTGTATTAAATGATGTTTATGGGATTTTCAAGGACTATAACTCAGGATACGCTAGCTCAGTTGATATAACTTCCTTTTAATTTTCTTCTCTACCTTGTACAGGGAAAGTACAAATATCCACTAAGTGACTATCACTGCTTGGGCTAACATCCAAAAGTTTAAGAAGGGGCTGGCAGTTTAGCTCAGTAGTAGACAGCTTGTATAGTAAGACCAAAGCCTTGGGTGTGGTTTGGACCCCCCCCGCCCGCTGCCAAATCTTAGGAAAAATTGAAGAGACAATGTGTGTGTGTCTGTGTTTCACTGATACATGATTTCTTTGTAAACTTGTGTATCAATACATCTGCTATTCCTTGACTGAGTCAGAATATAAAACATATTCTTACATTCTTTATTGTAAGCAAACTATTCATTGCCGAAATCAGTTGCCCAATTTTTAGTACATATTTTCTTTCTTTTTTTATTGTTTATTTATTACTTCAAGTTACATCTCCATCACAGCCCTCTCCCTCCACCCCTCCCAGCCCCACCTTCCTACCCTATCACCCTTTCCCCCAAATGCATAATTCTTTTTTTTTCAGTCCAACAAATGGTTCTTTCTCTTATAACAATAAATAAAGTACAAAACAACTGAAATAAATAGGCCACAATTATGAGAGTTATATGGCTTAGCATACATTCTCAATGTCCAGTCCATATGTATTTGGCACCTGACTTTAACATTCTACTATCTAACCATCTCCATGAGTTTAAAGTTCTATATCTAACTCAGCTTTCATACTAACTTGCGTCACAATTTTAAAAACATCTTCTTAGATCCAGAACACCCTCTTGATTCCTAAACAACTCAAAATTTAACTATGAGATTCTAGCTATCTATTCTTCAACCACCTCAGAGACCTGAGAGGGATAAATATATCTGATTATTTAGGAAGTGCAGGGCCCGCAGCTTCCAAAACTAAGAAATGCCATACCAGTGGCTGCCTGGACAGTTACCATTATCTCTCCATACATTACATCATCAATCTTCAGCTGTTTGGCCCCGTTTCTCTGACAGACATTGATTGTAGAGCAGGAATTATGAAGGACTTACCTACCCTGTCTTGGCAGAGCTAGGCTGTTGACTTACCTGCTTCCAAGTTTTGTCCTTTTTTGGACAGCAGTCTGACTACAGTTGAAGCCAGGGGTTTTTCTTGCCAAGAGATAGGCTTGCCACTAATTCAACCATCTCACACTGGAGATTCTTTGATGCTCATCTTCTACTTGGAGTAGAATAGGGTGTGCTATCAGGAGCTGACATGTCTCGATATCAAAAAAAATCTTAATTTAAGAAAACATCTTTGAATGCCATATTCTGTAGATCTCTTGGGGTTTTTGAAGACACCCTATCTATCTCTTGTATTTAGATAAGCAAATGTTGCTTGTCTCTTAGCAACTTGATTTCTGAGTAGCTTAGAGAATAACTGTGATAGACTGTCATAGTAACTAACAAAATGACATGCTTGCATGACTATGAGTTTGCATTTCTTAATTATCCTAAACAATTTATGACGGTTGGTATCAAAAGGCCAAAACTCCACATTTCATTTTTAAGCATTACTAGGTACAATACCTTTAAGAAGCATTACCCTTAATTTTGTATCAATATACAAAGATCAATACCAATGGGGCCAAATATAATCGTAATTTTGTATCAATATACAAAGATCAATACATATGTAGCCCAATACAATCTTGATTTTGCATCAATATACAAGGGTCAATACCATTGTGGCCAAATATAATCTTAATTTTGTATCAATATACAAAGATCAATACCGATGTAGACCAATACAATCTTAATTTTGCATTAATATACAATAATCAATACCAATTTAGCCAAATATAATATTAGTTTTGTATCAATATACAAAGGTATAAGGGGCAGGGGAACACATCTTTAATCCCTTCAGTTGGGAACCACAGGTCTTGATCCCAATACTTAGTATGCACAGACAGCCACATAGGATCTGGAAGGATTTAAGTTTAAAAGCTACATACAAAAGGCATGCTCAATGTAAACAAATTGTCCTTTGAGATCTCAAAATATATACACTAAAGGTTTGTTTAGCTCCAAAATAAAAAAAATAATTTCTTCTTTAATCCAGATTGAAAGATAATACTCTATATATTGTCAAAAACCAAATTTGCTCCAGGAAAAATATTACCAGGTCAGGTAATATTTTTTTGCCCCCTCCCCCCCCAAAAAAAAGGTAATTGCCCCAGAGTTAGGATTAGGGCAGGGCTCTGTTCTTATCTTTCCAGGAGACTTCAAGCATCCATTCAAGGAATCCAGGGACAACTGGACAAGGGAAACCTCAGCAGAAAACAGATCAGACACTGAAGAACACGAGCGGCCCAGACGATCTAGCCTTGTAGACTCCCTCAATAGCTGTTTCCTCAAAAGCCTACAACCACAACTCAAAAATCACTAAGATGGTTCAGCTCCAAAGACTGCTCCAGCCAGAACTTCAGTAAGGGCCTGAAGATCAGCTTCTGTCTACAAACTTCTTAGGACATCTAAATAGCTGAGCACAAAAGGACTGAACATCAAATGATTCTATTAACATTTTAAACCATTTTTCCATCCCTATTTGGGCCCCAAAGAGGTTTACTATGTCCCAAATCAGCAGGAAGTCATTTATGAGAGTGATGTCCCAGGCCCAGAAGGTGGGGACCCCCCTTTGGTTATTCGATGGATAACAGAAAATTTTGTCATTTAGGGGAAGAGACTACAAGCTGTTAAATGGTCGAGTTAAATGGGTTTTGGAGGTTAAACCTAGGGACTTCTCTCTGTTTCTTTTCTGTATCCTTCTTTCTCTCCTATGTAGGAGTGAATAGACTTGAGAAAAAATGGGACATAGACATAGTATAGAAAAGATAAAAAAAAGATAGATTATTGAATAAGCCCTTATACCTTTGTATATTGATACAACTTTAATACTATATTAGGCTAAATTGGTATTGATCATTGTATATTAATGCAAAATTAAGATTGTATTGGACTACATCAGTACTGATCTTAGTATATTGATACAAAATTAAGAATATATTTGGCCACATTGGTATTGATCTTTGTATATTGTTACAAAACTAAGGGTAACACTTCTTAAAGGTATTGTACCTAGTAATGCTTAAAAAGGAAATGTGAAGTTTTGGCCTTTTGCTACCAACCATCATAAACTGTTTAGGATAATTAAGAAATACAAACTAACAGTCATGCAAGCATGTTATTTTGTTAGTTACTATGACAGTCTATCACAGTTATTTTCTAAGCTACTCAGAAACCAAGTTGTTAAGAGACAGCAACATTTGCTTATCTAAACATAAGAGATAGACAGGGCATCTTCAAAAACCCCAAGAGATCTGCAGAATATGGCATTCAAAGATGTTTTCTTAAATTAAGACTTTTTTGATATCGAGGCATACCAGCTCCCCCTATTCCATTCCAAGTAGAAGATGAGCATCGAAGAATCTCCAGTGTGAGATAGTTGAATTAGTGGCAAGCCTATCTCTTAGAAAAAAAAAAAAAAAAAAAAAAAACGTGCTTCAACTGTAGACAGACTGCTGTCCAAAAAGGACAAAACTTGGAAGCAGGTAAGTCGACCGCCTAGCTCTGCCAAGACAGGGTATGTAAGTCCTTCGTAATTTCTGCTCTACAATCAATGTCTGTCAGAGAAATGGGGCCAAACAGCTGAAGACTGATGCTGTAATGTATGGAGAGAAAATGGGAACTGTCGAGGCAGCCATGGGTATGTCATTTCTTAGTTTTGGAAGCTGCGGGCCCTGCACTTCCTATATAATCAGATATATTTATCCCTCTCAGGTCTCTGAGGTGGTTGAAGAATAGATAGCTAGAGTCTCATAGTTAAATTTTGAGTTGTTTAGGAATCAAGAGGGTGTTCTGGATCTAAGAAGATGTTTTTAAAATTGTGATGCAAGTTAGTATGAAAGCTTAGTTAGATATAGAACTTTAAACTCATAGAGATGGTTAGATAGTAGAATGTTAAAGTCAGGTGCCAAATACATATGGACTGGACATTGAGAATATATGCTAAGCCATATAACTCTCATAATTGTGGCCTATTTATTTCAGTTGTTTTGTACTGTATTTATTGTTATAAGAGAAAGAACCATTTGTTGGACTGAAAAGAATAAAGAATTATGCATTTGGGGGAAAGGGTGAGAGGGTAGGAAGGTGGGTCTGGGAGGGGTGGAAGGAGAGGGCTGTGATGGAGATGTAACTTGAAGTAATAAGTAAACATTAAAAAAAAGTTGTAGTTTCTCACTGCTTTTAATTATAGGACATGGTAACTCCAAGAGAGAAACTCTAAAGGATCTCCTGCACTCTAAATACAAACTTTTGTACCTTCATTGTAGAGAAGCAACTTTCCCCTTGGTAATCTGGATCATTCAAGCCTCCTAACAGTTATTCCTTTCCTAGCCTGTTTGCTTAAGGGCATCAGAGGCCCAAAATGGCCAGAGTGAAGTCTGAGTTTCCAGTTCAATAGAATTTTTATTGTGGCAGGAATGTTCCCCTTCTGGAATCAAAACTTCTGGGCAGCAGAATTTAAGGTGGCAAGAACAGGAAGCAAAAAATTTCCTAGTCATCTACTCGGGGTGATAGTGAGTGTAACCAGTCTCCTTTTTGCCTCTTGATTCCTGGACACATGAATCATGGCCGTGGGAGAAACTGTGTAATTTTTGGATGTAGATTCAAAGAATATACTGCCTTCTGAAGGACCCTGCCCCAGTCTTCCAGGCTGCTATCATCTAATTGACATTGTAATTGTTTCTTTAAAATGTCATTCCCTCTTTCTGCCAGGTCAGCTGTTTTGTCATCGTGGGTAACATGGTATCATGTGGTTTCCAAGATCATGGACTCACTGTCACACTTCTTTGCCTATGAAGTGAGTTGCTTGGTCAGAAGTAATACTGTGTAGAAGATCACTATGGTGGATAAGGCATTCTGTAAGTCCACAGGTGACAGTTTTGGCAGAAACATTACATGCAGAGGAGACACATTTATAACCTGAATAAGTATCTGCTCTAGTAAGAATAAAGCATTACCTATTCCACAGAAGAAGCCATCCAATGTAATCAACCTGCCACCAGGTCACTGGCTGGTCATCCCAGGAAATGGTACCATATCTGGGGCTCAGTGTTGGTCTCTGCTGTTGGCAGATCTGGCATTCATCATCAAATGTAGCCAGATCAAGCATTGGTGAGTGGCAGTTCATGCCCCTCATGCATAACCCCCATCTCTGCCACCATAGACACTTTGTTCATGGGCCCCTTGGGCAATGAAATGGAATGGCTGAGGAAGGAGGCCGGCTGTCCACAAGGATGGACCATCCTATTTACTTAGTCATTGAGCTCCTCTTCAGCTGAAGTCACCTTTCAATCAGCATTTACATGGGATACAAGTATCTTCACATCCTTTACCCATTTGGAGAGATCTCTTCACATTTTTTCCCAGATGTCTTTCTCACCAGTTTTCCAATTGTCTTTTTACAAGTCCCTGACCATCTAGTCAACCCATTGGCGGCAGCCCATGAATCAGTGAATGACCACACATTTGGCCATTTCTCCTTCCAAAAAAAAAAAAAAAAAATGTATGCCCAAAGTTCCGGGCACTGAAAAGATTTCCCTTTGCTGGTGCCTTTCAGGGTTGTCCCAGAAAGGGTTGGAATGCTGCAGTAGTCCACTTCTGAGTGGTGCCTACATAACATGCAGAACCATCAGTAAACTAGGCCATAGTCATTTCTTCTTCAGCAAACTGATCATAGTACCCAGTCCATGAAGCTATGGGTACGTGCTTGGCAGTAGATGACATTTTACCACAAGAGGAAACCATAAATATTTGGGCAGCTTATTCATGTAACTTGTTTGTGCCTTCAGAGTCTGCTCAGGCTCAATCACATATATACCACTTCCATTTGACATCCTATTTTATGGCTTGGTGGGTAAGGTAACATGCAGCTCATGATAAATAGTTTAGAACACATGGTAACTTAGTGGCCTGTTATCAAGCGCTCAGTTTCCAATGATCCCCAGTTACAGGCCAAGAACTTGCTCTCATAAGTAGAATAGCTGTCTGCAAATAATGGTAGAACCTTGCTCCAAAATTCCAAAGGTCTATTATGTGATTAACCAGTAGTGTCACCTCAAAGGCTCAAAAAAAAAAACATCCCTATCTGCTACTGACACCTCAAACACATGTGGTAGGCTGGGTCATATGCCCCAAGTGGTAGTACATCCTACAAAACAGGCTGGACCTCTTGGAAACCCTTCTGTTACAGGCCCCTAATCAAAGGTAGCAGAGTTTTTAATCACTTGGTGTTTGGGTAGGAGTAACCCAAGTGAGAGATATGCTGTCTCTCAAATCCAAATAGGCCCACTAAAGGTGCTTCTTTCTTGGTGAAGGACCAGGTGTAATAACTTATCCTTCGCCTTCTAGGTAGTGTCCCTGCATACCTCACACCACTGACCTCCTCAGAACTTCACTGAAGTAAAAGGCCTTTGAATTTTGGTTGGATTTATTTCCCATCCTCTGATGTGGGTAAGTGTTACCAAGTCCAAAGTGGTTGCTACCTCCTGCTCACTTGATGCAATCAACATAATATCATCACTACAGTAGACTACTGTGAAATTTTGTGGAAGAGATAAGCGATCAAGACCCCTTCCAACTAAGTTATGACACAGGGCAGAAGAGTTCATATATCCTTGAGGTAAAAATGTAAAAGTATACTGGTGGCCTTGCCACCTGAAAACAAATGTTTCAGGTAGTCCTATGGATAGGTGCCAAGAAAAAGGCATTTCTAGATCAGGAGCTGCATACCCTCTACCAGGAGATGTGCTAGTCTGCTTATAAGGACACCACATATGCTACAGTAGCTGCAATTGATATCACTAATTCATTGAGTTTTTTGAGGATCAACCATCATTCTCCACAATCTATCAGTTCTCTGCACAGGTCAGACAGGAGAGTTAAAGGGAGGTTTAGTGGGAACCACCAACCCTGAATCATGAAAGCTCTTAATGGTGGTACTCATTTCTGTAATTCCTTCAGGGATGCAATGTTGTTTTGATTTACTGTTTTCCCTGTCAGAGGCAACACTAAAGGCTTCCAATGAGACTTTCCAACCATAATAGCCCTCACTTCACTAGTTAGGAAATCAATGTAAGAATTCTGCAAAATTCTGAGCATATATATTCCAATAATATATTATGGAATTGGGGAAATAACCACAGGACGAGTTCTGGGACACACTGGACCTATTGCAAGTCAGACTTCAGCCATTAATTACCTGACCTCCATAAGCCCCTACACTGACTGGAGGCCCACAATGTTTTTTGAAGTCTCCTGGAATCAGCATCAATTCAGGACCAGTATTGAATAGACCCCAGAAAATCTGATTGTTTCCTCTCTTCCAGAGTACAGTTACTCCAGTAAAAATTTTTAGGTCCCTCTGAAGAAGGACTGAGGAAAGTCTAACACTGAAACTCTTAGGTGTTTTATCAAAGTCCTCTCTCAAGGAAACCTGCCCTTCCCTTCATTCAAGGTGTTCTAGGTTTGAAAATGAGTCAAGTCTGGAAATTGGTTCACAGGCAAGATTCCCTTTTGATACAGTACAGTTTTCTTTTGTTTGGGTAAGATTTTTTTTCCTTTGGATTTTTGAGACAAATTTCTCTGTGTAATACTCCTGGCTGTCCTGGACTCATTTTGTAGACCAGGCTGGTCTCAAACTCACTTGACAGGCCTGCCTCTGCTTCTCAAGTGCTGGGATTAAAGGGGTGCACAACCATGTTCACCTTATACAGATCAAACAAAAAAAATGCAATAGGCTTCTTATCTATTTCATGCCTGGAATCTCCCTGATTGATTAGACAGTACCTAATGTCCATATGAGTCACTTCACCATGAAAATCACTTTGCCTGTGCTGACTTTAAGGGCCAGATAATTATAGACACTGCTTTGTGGATGCTGCCTATTGTAATAACTGAAATCATGGTGCCTTTGTTTATTCAAGGATGCCAACTGGCCCCCACTATTCTGATTAAACCCAGTTAAACCCATTGGATTTAATTATCCAACTGAGCTGCAACAACTCCCTAAGATTCAGCCCAAGGAAAAGGGTAATAACAAAGCTCTTCAGATGTGCTGGTTCCCCCTCACCATTTTCTTATAGAATTAGTTAAGAGCATGTCTTGTGGGCCTTCCCACTGTGGAGGATCAGGTTTTACAGAACATACCCATTCTAACATTGCAATTTATCTGAACCTTAAAATCTTTTCATCAACACTAAGCCAAAGGACACCAGGCATCTCCTTTTCAGTACCCATCTTTCAACAAATGCTTCAGCCAACCATTCAAACAAACATTTGACATGTTGTTTAATTGTGCTAGGTTCCATATTAAACTTAGAATTTCCACTCTGTGGGTCCATATCAATCTCAGCCTGATCCAGTTTTATGTTCTTTTCACCCTTAAAGTCCATTCCCACATATATTTCCCAGACTTCTGCTTGAATGAATTAGAAGATGTATTGACGATTTGGTAATGTAGTGTTTCTTCATGGACTACACTTTTTATCTTCCCTTTAGGAGTCTGTTTAGCCTTTATTCTGGTTATAGGATTAGAAGCAACTATTGGTGGGCCATGAATGATATCAGTATTGCCTTGCCTGGCGTTTCCTTCAGGAAACATCACTGTTGCTTTAGCAGACTATGAAGGATTCATTTACTCAAGAAAGATGTAAAAGGCAATATTTCATGCAGTGAGGGTGAGGATCTCTTCTGAGGGTGGAGAGAGTACTTCCTAGGTGAGATAAACCCTGGAGAGTTCTCAACCTCAATAAGGTGCTCCAACATATCTCCATCCCAAGTCGCAGGATCCTGTTCTTTACCAGCACAAGCCTTTACTTTAGCAACTAATACCCCTCAAGGCTGGGATCTGAACTTTCTTTGTAATTCAGCCAAACTTATAATGAAGGATTTGCTTTGACTTGTCACAGTTTGAGCTCTGTGGCCCTGGGAGAGAGTATTCTCTTCCAGGGCACAAATAGAAACCTTTAGACTGTTCATGCACATTTGGAGCATGCAGTTTTTATCACTGAGTTTGTTGTTGCACTTCATTGTATTCTGAGATGCTTGAAGCAGGCTAATTTTATCACAGAGAACTTTCTTTTCCTTTGTGAATTTGTACGGTAATCTAAGAGCAACCAAACAGCATCATCATTTTTCTTATTTTTCCACAAATTGTCAAAAGTTTTATATACAGAATTACCAAAGCTGTTGTCTCTAATCAAATGCATCTATCTTCTTAAGCTTGTAAAATAATTCATACCATGGGCTTTCAGTACTCTCCGAGGTTCCGGGGAGACTTCAGTAACTGTAGGTGTGGCAAATTGGAAAGTCTGTCCCAGGTACTTGAAAAATCCATTCTTTTATTTATATTGTTATAGAACCACTATGGTACCAAAATCTGCATTACTCACTGTTCTCTAGAAGAAATATCTATCATACATCTATCTATCTATCTATCTATCTATCTATCTATCTATCTATCTATCTATCTCTATGTATCTATCTATCTGAAATACAACTATATATATATCATATATATGAGAATTTATTAGACTGTCTTACTTGGTATATTCCAACTAGTTCAACAATGACTGTCTATCAATGGAAGCTCCAAGAATCCAGTAGTTCTGTCCACGAGGTTGGACACCTCAGTTGGTCTTCAGTATACACCAGAATCCCAAAGAAGAAGGCTTTAAAGCCAGTGAAGGAATAGACTTGCCAGTGAGAGCAAGAGCAAGCAGGCAAAGAGTGAAAGTTTCCTTCTTCCATGTCCTATTTCTGGTAATATTTTCTTTTCTCTTTCACTGAAGCATCAGCCACCATGGCTATCCTTTGTATTCTCTCATGACATACTCACGAATAGGGGTTCTCAACCTGTGGGTCTCAATACCTTTGGCAAATCTCTGTCTCCAAAAAATATTTACATCATGATTCACAACAGTAGGAAAATTACAGTTATGAAGTAGCAATGAAAGCAATTTTATGGTTGGGTGTCACCACAACATGAAGAACTGTATTAAAAGATCACAGCATTAGAAAGGTTGAGGACCATTGTCCTAGAAGATACTCCTTTCTAAGAAGACATTGGTAGTCAGACAAAAATTAGTATTAAATTGAACTTTAGTTTGTGCTAATGACAAAGCTTTATACTACAGTTGAAGTTTGGCAGTGGACAATGAATTGTATGATGTGACTGTTAACTTTCAAAAGAATAAGTAAGGCTTCATTAAATTCTTTGTCAATCTGCAACAGTAGAAATATATTCTATCAAGAAACTGGATGCATATGATCTGTCTCCTTTGTCTTATTGAAGGATAAAAAGAAGAGTGACTGTTATCTAGAATTTCTTGCTACAGCCTGGTACATCTTTATTGTTGGTAATCCAAGCATGTTTTATAAGGTCTTTCAGTGTGTGTATTTCAAAGAGGGAACCATTGTCCTTTTGGCAAAAAAAAACTTCATTTCCAGAGTTATTTTCTTCAATCATTAGATGACAAATAAACTGGACAGAGACAAAACATTTTATAGATCTTTTAAGTCATTATTTCTTGCCATGATAGGCAAATCAAAAGAGCACATTGATGCTGGTGACATGACAAAGAGCACATTAGAGTGACTCAGACTAAATCCACAGTCCTCTGAGGGCCACCTGGTGCTGCTAATGATCAAATGGAATGTCTCTTCTGAAGGGAGGACTCTAAAGTAAATGGAGGGAACATGCCATGCAAGCTGACATTTAGGGTTAAGAGCCAGAGAAGCTCCTGAACTGAGTACTTTCAGATGTTGAACATGAGAGATTCAGGTGATGATGAAGAGAATCCAGATCTTCACTACCCTGTACTTCACTACAGTGGGTTGAGGAAACATTCCCTCATTGATGCCTCCTTGAAATGTAATCTAGTCAGTAAGACAGAAATCTCCCAGCACTTGAGTCTTATTTGTCGTAATTATGCATCTTTAGGGTTTCATAACTACCAATTTAATCACTTGGCTGTTTAGGAGGCCATAACAGGCAATCATGATAATAGGTTTGGTATTTGGCGGGAACCATTTAGAGCCCAAGAGCTCTTGCTCTGAGCCTCTTGATACTACTTCAACTTGACAGGCAGCTCCTGATTAGCACCCATTGGAAAGCCTTCAGTAAAAGACTAATTTCTTTCCAATAAACTCTCTGATCTAGGAGGAGGCATCTCAGTTCACACACAAGGTCAACACACAAGAGAACTTTCCTTTAGAATGTGTGTACTCCCTGTAGCCATCCACAGAACAGTCTGAATGCACCAATCAGCTCCCATTGCCTCAGGAATTCCAAATGTAGATAGGCTCTAATTGATTGCTGCTGAGGCACCAGCAAGTCCAAAACTAGCTCTGCTATTCTCACTGAATGATTCTGGGAAATCTTCCAGCTACATGTACCTAAAACACCATTTTTCTGTCATGAACTGTGTTGCCAATAATTTGTCACACTGACATTATAAGGAACAATGAAAATCCCAGAGCATTAGTTTTCAAACTTTACTGGACAGAAGGATCACAGGAAGTGTATGTTTTTAAATGAAGATTCCCTGGAGCTTATCCCCAAAGGCTCTTGTTCATTATGTCATGGGAAGGGCCTAGGAAATGGCATTTACAAGCACCCCACTGATTTTGAGACAAGTAGCTCTGGATCACATTTTGAAAATATTGTACAAGTGCAATTACTGGTAGCTTGATGACCCAACATAAAGGTACCCCAGTAGTCTATCTAAATGTATTGTTAAATGAGTTTCTTACTACTTCCTTTTTCTGCCTATGCCTCCATTTCCTCTAACTTTTTAAAGAAAAACTGGGTTTTTGTTGTTGTTGTTTTGTTTTGGTTTTTCAAGACAGGGTTTCTCTGTCCTGGAACTCACTTTGTAGACCAGGCTGGCCTCGAACTCACAGAGATCCACCTGCCTCAGTCTCCCAAGTGCTATGCCCGGCTTAAAGACAAATTGCTAATAAACATTTGAGGATATATCAATAATTTTCAACAATGAAAGGCATAGAACTTTTTGCTTATGGTAATTTTAATAATGGACTGAGATTAGACTTTGGAATATTTTGCCATGGCCATGGGTCATAATACAGTAGTTTGAGCAAGAAACATAGGCTGAAATACCATAGAAAGTACTTAAAACACACGTTACAGAACCTTTGGTAAAATGCTTTATTCTTTTTTAAACTAAACTCTGTGACATAGACATTGTTTGGAATTAAGGTTACCACATAAGATAAATTCTCTTCAAAATGACTTTAGGTTTTTAGCCACCTGACCTTCTAACTCACAGTATCCTCATATTAAAATAACAGCAAGACATATCCTATATTGCTCTATAAAAGTATCTGTGTACATACATAAATGACTTAACAAAAGTGTCTGACCCAGAATAGCCTCATATCATCATTATAATCATCTGAGGTTTCAGAAGAATGTCAACACACACACATACACAAATATATAATTGTAATGTGTAGCCTCTAACCACTTCTCCTAACCCAGTCTTCTCTACTAGTAGAGTAACAATAATAAACTAAACAAAGTAAGAACTCCATCTAAAGACAGACTGTCACCCTGAGAACAGCACTGTGCTGAGGCTGGAGGCTGACTCAAACCCAGCAATATTGACGCACGCTCAGAAAGCAGGAGTAAGTCAACACCATGCTTTAGGGTGAAGTAAAACATCTGCATCTGCCTGCTTTTGCCTCACCCTGTGACCGTTCTTACATATGTCAGCTGGAGTTTCTTTCCTCACAAATATCTCAGTGTGCTGTTCTGAAAGGAAGGGTCATGCGGATAACATGGTCGCAGGAATTGCTATTTTATTTGTCTCCAGTAGAGTTTGAGAAGAAAATGTGCACCACACACAATGTGTTGTTATGCTATATTTAAAAGGATATGCTGGTTGAAGAATGCTATTTTTCATCCTAGAGTAGATGTCCCTAGTTCTCAGCTCCAGCACTGGACCCCCATTAGGCCTCATGTGACAGAGAGTCGCACAAATCAAGATGGTATTCTAAGGCTACCTTTACAATTAGCACGGCTGCTAAAGAAGGTAAGAGATGGGAGGGTGGGGAGTGGTGAACATAATGAGCCCAACCAATGCAACCTGCTACAAGGTGAGATGAATGTTTTGAGCTTGTTTCTGTTCCAGTTGTTTTGTTGTCTGGAGATCATGTTTGGGTTCCTACATGTGAGAAGGATGGTGTGTTGCATATACATTTAAGTTGTCATTGCAAGCCTGATGATGCTAATGACTATATTTGATCATTTGAAATATCAGAGCAACATCTCCTAATATAATGCAGTTAAATGTAAAAATTTGATTCATTTAACATTTTATTTCTCAAAAACATTTTTTTTTGTATACTGATGTTTTTCTTCCTTTGTAGAAACAAAGAGAGGATGGCAATATAGTTTACAGCGATGATCAGATGTAAGGCTAGGGTATGGAGAAATTTAAAACAAAATGGAAAATTTCTTGGGATGGGTTATAATGAAATTAATTGAAATGACAGCTCATTCATGTTTCTGCTGCTTTAATGAATGCTATCTTGAAAGCAGTGGTCTCCTTCGGGCTCTTGCTCTCTATCCCCCCATTACAACACTGAGGGCTTTTCCTTAACTCTCTCTGGCTGATGCTGGGTGTATGAGTGGTAGCCTACCGTTTCCCTTTCATTTGATTTTATGTTTGTAAAAGTTGCTCATGGTCATCTCTCTGGACTTCATTGAGTTACTTCTAAGGTGGGCATAATTCTATATTTACACACACACTGTAAGTGGTTATTCACATTTATGTGAGTCTTGTGACTATAAAGTACAGTAATTCTTGGGACAACATAAAGGAAAAGTAGCCAAGAATAACTTCCCTAACTTTTTCCATTTACTCCTGTGATCTATAACAGATTTCTGTGTTCAATCCCAATGTAAAATTCAACACATCCTCCTGAACATGTTTTCAAAAAAGTCCCTATTTTTCTTCATTATTACTACTATGTTACATATGTGTGTCTCTCTTCTCATCTATAATTAGTAAATCTGTGAGAGTGAATTTAGTATTTCATAAAGGAATCAGTTTTTCAAATTTTCTGTTTCCTTTTTCTGAGTATTTGGATAAAGTCAAGATAATTTTAACATTAAATGATTAAGTCAATAAAATTCGCATATTCTTTTGAAATTTGTTCAGAAAATTCTGAATCATGAAGGTTCATGTTAATTTTTTTTACTTTTATGATTATTTCCTTTGTATTATTAAAGGAACTCATTTTATTTCTTATTATAAAATGAGCATATCCTTTTTGTCCTTTTCTTTGGAAACTATGAGAATTGTGGTATAGTGTGTTTTCCTTTAATAAACAACCTAATGTGGGGGAAAACATGATATCTGTATTAAATATAAAGTAATAATGCTACTTTTATATTTTTATAGGCCTACTCCCTTCTCTTCTGCTTATCCTCATGATAAATGTGTGTGTGTGTGTGTGTGTGTGTGTGTGTGTGTGTGTGTGTGTGTATATATATCCTTAGTACTTAACCAGCGCCACTGCAGAATTGCAGCAGTGATGAAGGTGAGGACACAGACTTCCTGGACAGAAAGATGACACCTCCTGATCTCAGCGGTAATAGATTCAGGGAAATGGAAAAAGGAGCCAGTTTCTGCAGAAGAACAGGGATGGGATTTCTTGAATCTACTGCCTGTGCATTTGTGAGCAGTGACCAAAAGAGACGTCATAATAATGACCTAACCACCACCCTTAAATGTGAGGAGTGCCACGGAAAGGAAGTTATGATGATAAACTGACCAACATCCTCTAAAACATGGTTTTATTCAGAAACCCATGGGGCATGTGGAGCTCTTGCCCATAAAATTGTTTATTTATAAAATGAATAATCTTTGCTTTTGTCATAGTTTTTACATTCTTCTAATATTTTCTTAGTCATTGTAATTGATGTATAATACAGTTGAGTGATGTTTGGAATATCTGTGTCTAGCTAATGAAAGGTAGTTCCCTTTCAGGAAGGAGTAAGTCATTAGTGGAATGTCTTGGGGTGTTGGTGGATGAAAGAAACAATCTCACTGTAGTGTAGTGTCATTAATATAAAGTCCTCACTTTGAGAAGTAGGATTTACACTAGGATTCAAAAAGGAATTTGGCTAGAGGTGATCTTTGTCTTTATTTTCTTTGCTTTAGTTGTTCTGCAAGGATTCACTGCCAATTTCAGCAATTATCTTCCTATTCTACATAAGTTGGGATTGAATTAATGACAGGTACTTGGTTGGGGTGTTCTGAGGTGATTGCTTCCAAGAGAATAGTTTTATTTCACATCTCTCTTGAACAAATGTACCAGATTAGATATGACTGAGAGAGTGTAGATGATGAGGTATGCCACACTTTCAGAAGCAAATGAGAACAAAGTTTTAGGAAAGCCTTTCTAGAAGCTTCTTTATACTGCACGTCTCCCATCTTTGCTCCTGCTAGCTCTTGATAGTTGATGACTGTTAGTTTCTTCCACATTGCATTGGTTAAGGACTTTTACAAAATCTGTTCTTTAAAGATAAGAGAACAAGACGGTTCAGTAGCCAGGGACATTGATCTTGATTGTACATGTGTGTGGGAGTGTGGCCGCTTGAATGTGCTAGTGTGCAATGCTTTTGTTCCTATCAACAACAGGTAATTAAAGATAAACACGATCAATATCCTTGTGTCTTCCAGAGCTCCATCATACTTCATCTCCAGCTTCTTCCCCTGAGTGACTGCGCTGGCCCCAGCATTTCTTTTTCCTTTTGGAACTCTAGTGTCCATCCTCTCCCATGGCATCCAGGATCTGGTTTATCGATTTCCCCATGGAAGAAGCTCCCTGGGTAGAATCTGCTGCTGCTGATGTGAAAATCATTTCAGACCTCAGAGCGTTAGTACCCTTTCTAACTAAGGAATACCATATTCTAGAAACAGGATTTGTGCTTTCTCTTTAAAGACCTAAGAATAATTTCCTGAGGGAACTTAGCTTGAGACATAATATATTAATATCTCAAACCACAGATTAAACAAATACCTGGGATAAATTTATTATGATTATCACCTAATTAGTTAAAGTAATACTGTAAAATACATTTGAAATCAAAGAAACTTATCTACAAAAGCCAAATTAAAAAACAGCAACATGGAATTTGGGATCTGAATTATGGAAAATGGATTCCTAACTGATAAAGTGACAAATCTAGTAGTACCAGTTAAGGACTGAAGTTAAGCTGGGTACCTATAACAGACTATAATAATCAGATTATCTTGTGACAACCAACTAAACCAATTCCAATTACAAAACCACAGAATAACATTAATAATAAGGATGATCACACATCAAATCCCTAGTTATGAATTATTGATAGACTAATATCTAAAAATGAGTTTAACTCTAAAGTAACTGTGTAGATAATCACCCTGCCATTTTTAAATTCAAGATGGTTTCAGAGCATTGATGTTTTGTTTTTTCGGTTTTAACTAGAATTTCAAGAGCCTTGTCTCAGTATAAGATTTCAACAATAAAACATATCTATTAAGAATGAAGCTGGCTGGGGTGGCACACGCCTTTAATCCCAGCACTCGGGAGGCAGAGGCAGGCGGATCTCTGAGTTTGGTGCCAGCCTGGTCTACAAAGTGAGTCCAGGACAGCCAGGACTATTACATAGAGAAACCCTGTCTCAAAAAAAAAACCCAATAATAATAATAATAATAATAATAATAATAATAATAATAATAATAAATAATAAAATATGTTAAGAATGAATGTAACAGGGACAAATACAACATCTTTCCCATATATTGTAGAAAAGTTGTAAATTCAAGATGGGAAATACATGGTTCATTAGCCCTTTTATGAACCCAATCTAAAGTTTTGGTTGACTGTGATTTCATCGCCAGTGGCATGACTTTGGGGAAAAATTAAATCCTCATGGCACTCATTATTTGAGGTTAAATTCATATAATTTGTGCTTATCATTTATTCATTTTTCCTTTTATTAGTATTTGCTCAGGAAAGGTCATTTACTCCCCTCCCCTCAAGCTCCCTTCAGTTTTTACAAAAAAAAAATGCACATCTATTCAATATCATGATGTAGATGGCTCGGTTAATGCTGTCAGCCACCACAGTCTCCAGCCTCTAACACGGAGCCCTGCTGTCATCTACAAATGTGTTGTCCCGCATCCATATCAACCTATATCTTGTGGGGATACAGTTAGGTCACACCTGTGTCAAGGCCTTCCTACCTTTCCCATTCTTTTCCCACAGAGATTAAACCAAACTATACTGCCTGGGCTTTCACACGGCAGGAGAGAAGGGAAGTGAGTATTCTGACAAGAGCAATATACAGCATGAGGAATGAGCACAGGAGAGTCCCAGGTGTTAGACATGCCTATCCAGCCTGATGGGAACCGCATACTTGTGTGTAGAGAAACCCCAAGGAAAATTTACTAAGGCACATTCTATTAGATTCCATACCCAGGAGATTATGTTTCAGTACTCTGAAGTAAGGGTTAAAGTTCTACATTTAACTATGTAGAGACTGGTGGATTCCATTGTTGTTCATCCATTTAATAATTAATTTAATATATATCTTAGATGGAAATACATCATGGTCACCCTTCTAAAATACAGCAGTGTCATTAAGGGGGTGACTATAAATATGATGGACAAATAACATCACATCATGTTATTATGGGAGGTGCACAGTTCTGTAAGACTACAGATAAAAAAGCCATAAATTAGCACACAATAAAGTTCCAAATAGTGTCATTGATGTAATGAAATAAAATAGCACAATGGAAGAGGAATGTTAGAGACAGAGAATGAAGGTGACCAGGGCCAGATTTCTTTAGAATATTTGACCTGAGGTACTAATAATGAAAATGATATGTGTGCATACGTGCATGCTTGGGTTGGTGTGGGTTTATCTAGTGGGTATGTTTCACATGAAACCAACAGCACAGAAAGCAAAGAAGATGTAGCAGGACTAGTGCTCTGAGCTAGGCAGGGGCTTGGTGATGTTGAATAATATAAAACAGAATGGAGCAGCTATGGAAGAGCTTTTCTACAGTGAGACTCTGGACATCTTGAGCTAATAATGTTCATATGGTAAAGGTTTTCCAAGCACTTTAGGATTTCAACCATGTCCTTGGCCTCACCCCAGTAGATAGTGTATGCAGCACAAAATGGCTCCAGCCATTCAAAAATGACTCTTTTAATGAAATATCATCTGCAGGTACTCAATTTGATACTTAATTATACCAAAGAGGAAGAAAGACAATGATCCAAAGAGTAGGGAAAAGTAGAGAGTAGATAAATTACCTTGGTCCATGATAATCCCTGGTGCTTTTCCAGTGAGATTCTGGAAATTGTTACAAAGTGTTAACTGGATTTAGAGAATGCTGTGGAATGTTTCTTAAAGATGTTATGATGAATGGGTGTGGAACAGAGTAGGTGGAAAGCAGAAGCTGGGATGCCTGTTGGTGGGTCAATGAAGATCACAGCCAAGAGTGTGGGATTGTAAGATTAAAATATTTTTAGCAGCAAGAATAATGATGACACAAAGGATTCAGCAAATATAATGCAGGGTGCCCTGACAAGGCTCACCTACTCACTAGATGATACTATGAAAAACAAAGATTTTTAGTGCTTCATACTCAGACTATATGGCATGGATAATCAGCATTGCCATCATGTGGGAACATAACCTTTTATCCCATGTTCCCAATGATACTGAATTGGAAACCCTGCCTCCTTGCCCCTAGAGGCATTGCAGATGTGACTGCTAGGTCACATGTGCATCAGTAGGTGGCAGAGAGGAGAGAGGCTATATCTGCATTCAGTATTCTGACCTATGAACATCTGAATGAATAGTAGCCTAACATTCCTGGGGAAAAAAGCAAGTTGGATACAAACACCAGTTTGGCACCATGGGGTAGCCTGAGATGGCTACCAGACCAGTACCAAACAACCACTAGATGGGCTCCCAGAACAGGCAACAAACCAGAAACTAGAAGAACTCTGCCAGGCCCTGGATGTGGGGGTTGTGGGTGAGCCAGCACTGAGAGAGTGAGTGTGGGAGAGCCAGCCCTGCCTTCTGTCTGTTATATGGTGGTGTTGGCTAGGGAGAGATTCCCTCCCCTTATTTTTACCCTCACCACCATTGGCCAACAGGAAATCTGGTTTTGATGGGGTCACAAGAGCAGGAGAGATGTCCCTACCCCTCACATGTTGCAGTACTCTGGAGAGCAGGCCCCACACCTTGCCTGGGTAGCACATTACAGCTGGTCCTGGATATGGGAGTTATGGGTGAGGCAGCCTTGAGGGAGTGAATGTGGGATAGCCAGCCCTGCCTTTGGTCTGCCATGTGGTAGTGTAGAATAGGGAGGGATACCCCCCTTCCCTTTTGCCCTCACCTCCATTGGCTGACA
This sequence comes from Lophiomys imhausi, assembly GCA_907164525.1. NCBI lineage: Eukaryota > Metazoa > Chordata > Mammalia > Rodentia > Muridae > Lophiomys > Lophiomys imhausi. Next base: position 4,895,021 of record CAJQZJ010031868.1, read on the forward strand.
AGAGAAATGGCCCAGAAGATATTACAGGGGAGGAGAGCTGTCCCTGCCCCTCACATGCTGCAGCACTTGGGAGAGCAGGCCCTGCACCTTTCCATAGTAGAACTGGCCATGAAAGTGGGGGCTGCAGGTCCAGAACCAGGGCTTTGAGTTGGCCCACCCCAACATCTACCCAATGGATGAACTGCTGGAGTGCAAGAAGAGAGGTCAGTTCCACAACCAAGGACTTCAGGATCTTCATGACACAGGACAGTTACAGCATATCTGAGAGGAGTTCCAGTGAGTTTTCAGAACTGACAGAGTAGCAGAAATCAGGGGCCTTATACCAGACCAAGGAATCATTGTAATAAACATTTGCAAGCAGAATGTGTGAACAAAGGGGAATATTGTGGGACATACTGAAATACACTTGCAGCTTCCACAATGAGCTTGGACAGATTGCAAGAGTGGAGGGTGGATCTGGGGGGAAGTTGGGAGATTGGAGAAAACAGGGTACATGATGTGAAATTCACAAAATAAAAATTTTTAAAAAGGAATGAAAGGAAAGGAAGAAAGAAAGAAAAGCCTAGGTTGTTTTCTGTTTATTTATATGGAACTGGATGTTTTGAGAGAAAGTATGGTCTATCCTAGGTCCTACAGATAATCAGGGGAAGAATCAGAACTGGAACGCTCTTTCTCTTATTATCCCGGTTCAGTTTCGACTCCAACAGACAGTTTGCAAAGGTAACACGTTTCTCCTGTTATAGTCCTTAATTACAGAACTAGGGATTGCAACTTTGTCCTTTAATTCTCATAGGATAAAAAAAGTCACCCTTGAAAAAAAAAAAACTTAAAGATTGACATTCCTCTAGGGAAGAAGAATGGAATGGTGTCAATTTAAACCAAAGGAGCATTTAAAACCCAATTACCAAGAATTGTGACCGCCTCTCATAGGGCTGGCATCTTCTCGCAGCTCAGTGTGTTAGCACTGAACATACAAAACAAATCCCTTCAACAGTGATGCCAGAATTAGGGTATGGGAGACAGTGATGAGGCTTTGAGATCATCCCCTGCTCGGAGGGCTGTTCAGAGGCTATTCAGTGGCAGAAATCTTCCAAATCATAAGCAGTAGGATTTGAAATGTGAACATTTTTACATGTTTTAGTATTTTTGCCCTATTGTAAAGAGAATTTGTGAATATACATGGTGGTACATGTCCATGCCTTTTCTTTTATCAGTCTCTTTTGTGGCTAGCTCAGACTTGCTGCTTCCTTGCTCCTCAGGACTGTGGACCATTCATCAAATTCTCTTTGGCTTCACACCTGAAGCACAAAGTAGGTAGTTACTATCCCTTTGGCAGCTCCTGTAGACAGCTGAGATGTGCTTACCCCAATATGTGGACCTCATCATATCATAAACAAGAGAGGCTGATTTATGGACAAGTTTGTGGAGGAGCAAAGTGATTCAAACTTGTAAGGCTTTTTGGCAAGTTTTGACATGCTCTCATTCATAGGAGTACCAGGACAACCTGTCTTCTTAGAAGTCTGGAAGTAATTTGCTGAAATGCTTCTGACAAAAGGTGGTCCCAATTTTGTAGCCTTAGCAGGTTGAGAAGGGACAGATAATCCATGCCGAATTATGAGCCGACTGGTGTGCAGACAGACCCACCACAGGATCACACAGGAGGATGAATCAGAATGCCCATTCAGGGCTGGATATGAAGTTACTCCTCTCAGGAGGGGACTGGCCCCTGAAGTACACAGCTTCTGTCACTGCACAGTTGTTGTCTGCCATTAGCAGGTTCTTGACAGGAACACGTGGCATTCATTCCCTGTGCTTCTTAGAGAGGGGAGCCAAGTAGGTGTGTGTGTGTGTGTGTGTGTGTGTGTATGTGTGTGCGTGCATGCATGTGTGTGTGTGCGTGATGGTAAGAGTTAGAAAAGAATAAAGAAGATTCATCATAGTGAATTCAAAACTCATATATTTGCACAGAATTGAGGGAAGCAGAGAGGGTTTTAGTAATATTTTCCCACTTGGTATTAGGGACTTCTGGTTAGTCACTCTCTGTCTCTAAACTTCATTTTCATTCTCTATCTGTTAAGAAGAACAATAAACTGTGACTTCTAGAATACTTGGTAATTACAAAGTTGCATGCTAAAAGTCACATTGTGGGGATCATCTCACTTAGTTTTCACCAGACCATTCCAAAAGAGGAACTATTCTTAATGCTTTTATTTTTCTTCATGAAGAAACTTGAGAGATGAAGGTTCAGAAAAATTTCCCATACACCCTGTCAGGCAGTGTGTGGGTATGGTGGGTTGCTGGATTCAGGATTCTATCCTAGATTGTGGGAATCTGGAGTGACCCTGTGTCTAGTACTTGACCTCTTCCTGTGCTGACATCCACTCTATCAAGTGCTTGGGTAGTTAGTCAAAGAAACATGCACAAAAGCATGTTGAAAGCTGGTGGTGAAGACGTTCTCAACGGCTCTTTGCCTTCTTGGTGCAGACATATCTTTAGAACTATTCTAGTCAGTGGGATGTAGTTACATACAGCGTAAGGGCAGGGCAGAGTATAATGGGATGCTACCTCTCCCCTCAGGGAACTTACTTTTTGTCAAGCACTGGGAAAAAAAAATCAATGTATCATTTATAACTGTGTTTCTCAACCTTCCTTAAACTATGATCCTTCAATACAGTGCCTTATGTTGCTACTTCAGAACTGTAATTTTGCTACTTTATACCTGATATGCAGGTTTTGCGATATGCAACCCTGTGGTAGGGTCTTTGACTCCCCACTGCCCAGGGGTTGTGACCCACAAGTTGAGTACACATTTACCATGCTAACATTAAGAACATGGTCACCAACTGACGGTAAAAATAAGAATTTCTAGCCATGCTTTAACTGAGGCCAGTGATAGTGGTTTCTCAGCTCAGTATTTACGGAGTCTCATTTAACACCATTCTTGAGACCTCTTTTACATAGCTCATGCTTTCTCTCTCTGAAATTTCATGAGAAATACCAGAAGTGGGTAAATCTTAATTCCAAAGCCGCTATGCAGCTTTCCCAGAGTTGTAGTTTGACAGACACAGCAGAGGCAGTGTGTGCCCACAGTAGGTGATGACTTTTCTGCTCTGCATCTCCTGGAAATAATATGGCTAGAGGTACTTCCCAAAGGCACTCACATCCTGAGTGCATCTTGGATCATAAAAAATAAAAGTACAAAATTTTTCAAAAGGAAAAAATAAAAGCTTCTTTTGGTATATTTTTCATTACATTTGATTGCAATACAATGCTTTGAATATCAATCATCAGTAATAAATGTGTTGATATCATTGATGAGATACCTCAGCTCCTTATTATCTCCCGTTATTACCAAATAAGACCTTCTTCAGAGGCATGCTCGATTACTTTTGTTTCCACCAAAAAGCTCAAACCAGATTTTACATAATTCTCTGGCTATGCACAACTCCAAGAAGTGAACCAGTGCATTAGCTTAGTGTTGCTGTAACAGGACATTATAATATAGTGGGATTTTTAAGAGTTATTATCTGATAGCTCTACAGGTTAAACAGTCCAAAGGGAACTCTCCTTACACTAAGATCAAAGTTTAGTGGACTTGAACTTATTTTGAAGGCTTCAGAAAAGAATCTGTTTCCTTGTCTTACTCAACTTCAGGAAGCTGCCAGCTGTCCTCAGTTTGAAGTCCACCTCTGTAGAATCTCTAAGGCTCTTTGTTGATTATAATCCTATTCTCATCTTCTGCCTTAAGATGACCATCTTGCATATGTCTGATATGAATTTTGTGATTTTACTAAGCTTTATTTATCTAGCCTGGAATGACTTTTTCATATAAAGAATTTGTACTACTTCTCATATATGCAGAAATATTCACCGATCCTAAGAATTAGATCATAGATATCTTTGGGGATCCACTGCATCATCTATCACAATCTCCTCATCAATAGCCATTTCAATGGAGTTCTCCATCTCACTCTTTTCTCTTTGACTTTGATTGTATTCAAACTATATTCGCTTGGTGGATAAGCTGATCCTGAAATATAAATTATAGAACTCCGTGAGGTCAAAGGAATCATATTCACATGTAGTTCTACTTCACTCCGTCAGATTCTCACTTTGTCCCTGCTCAAAGACTGCACATCCCAGTAGGGCACTGTGTATCTTGTTAGCACTGTTACCCAAAATGAGGTATTGCCAGACTTCAGTCTTTCAGAGGTTCAACTTGAAAATGGGAAGAATGTGGAGTAAGACTATGAATGGAAAGTAAATAATGGAGAATATTTTCCTGATGCCAGACATTAGAGAACTCAGGAGAAGGTTAGGCAAAAGAAACGAGTCAGAAAGCCAGGATGAGCAAAGTGCTGGAGGCCATCTGAGAGGCATCCAGATGTGCTGACGTGGCCACCTTCCCAGACACACCAGGCTCCTTTATATGTCCCTTATACATTGTAGACGGAGTGGGACAACAAACATGAGAAAAAGGCTTGACTGGAGTATACCAGAAAGCCTGCCCAAGGGGTGCAGGCTCCAGCTGTGAGGAGGAAGCAGCCAGATGGGAAGAAATTCCTTGAGGTTGAGCCAGAGCAGAGTTCTGTTTTTCAGCTCTCAACAAATGTCCTCTCTGCCAACTGTTTGTCCTCTACTCATTTTGTCAGCATGCTCCTGGATTATGTTGAATTTTTTTTTTTTTTTTGTATTACATACTTAGGGACTACACTTACAATTCTATCTGAAAAAACCATTTGGATTTAGATAGGACACCTGGCATATATAGAGCAAACAGCACTCAAAGAATCAAGGTCTGTCAATTACTGGGTCCCTGATTGGTGATGACCAAGACAAGTTTCCTTACAACGAAAGCCCTGAGGCAAAGGAAATGTCACCATTAATTATGCTAACTAAGTTTGGGTTTATCTCATAGGCATGGCCGCTTTTTGACTAGTGCTTTAACATATAGACCACACATTTTTCTTTTGGGAATGTTAATACACCATCAACAATAAGGACTACCTTTATTGAGTGTTTCCAAAAGGAGGTAAAATGGAACATGCTTCATAAACACTGTCTTTAACTCACACAGCAGTAATGAGGAAGTCTTATTTTAACCCTGTTAAGGTTTCTATATAGTCCCTGCATGCAATGATTGTTATATAAATACAAGAAAGGGAGGGATTTAGACTTTCAGTGACAGAGACACAGAAGAGAAGGCTAAGAGAGGATAGAGGTAGAAACTTAAAGAGATGATATGCTAAGGAAAATCATTATCCAGCAAAACCTAAAGGAGGTAAGAAAGGAGTCTCTCCTAGGACACAGAGTGTGGTCCTTCTAATACCTTCTCTATAGACTTCTGGCCTCTAGAGCATTTACAGAATACATTTCTTTTTAGTTGTTTTGACCCATAAGCCTCTGGTAGTTTGTTGTGAAAGTTCTAAAACTCATACACACATGTTATTCTGGCAGAAGAGATAACAAAATAATTTGAGGAACATTGTTACAGAAAACAGTATGATTGATCACACCAATTAGGTCTCAGAATGAAGTTTTACACTTTAGTTTCTTACAGATCCAAACTGAGGGCTCATAAACTATTATAATATTTTTTTGAAAAATGAAAACATCCATTTGGCATTCAAGGTTCCAATATATTTTTCACCATGATCAAAGGGTTTTCTTTCAAGCTCATGAATAGAATAAGCACTTGGAATCACTGTATTTTCAGGGTGAAAAATTCAACAAATGCCAGCAAATTTTGCATCATAATTGCATATTCATAATTCCTATGATTTGAGAAACACATTTTCATCAAATTATTGAAAATAATACCAAGTTCATATTTAATTTAAGCAAATGTGTGTGCATGCATGTAGGATTTAGATATACCTATATTAATACTGTTTATTACATAGTTATTTTTTAACTTTTGAGATAGGGTCTCACTATGTCACCCCAGCTGGTCTGGTACTTGCAGAGATCTGCCTACCTCTGCTTCCCAAATGCTCATATTAAAGGCAATTGCCACCACATCTGGCTGTATATTTGTTTCTTCTAAAAGTTCAACTAAGAGAAAGCATGTACCTAGAGTGTCTACTGGTACATGATGGTTTTACTCTGACCTTCACCAAACCCAGGGATTACCTTTGGCATTGCTCTCTGGTCCTGATATGTGAGTCATAGTTGGTTATTTATAGAATTCTGAGCATGGGTTGGAACTAAGTTACAAAACTCTGAGGAATATCTATGGGATAGTTGGCTTCTATCTTCTACAGCAATTGGGCATTATGGGTGTACAGCACCTTGGATGGCATGGGATTCCATCATGGTAGAACAACTGAAGGCAGTGAAGTTGATTTTGAATGGTAGTAGTAACAGTAGCAATGGTTCGTAGTGATAGGTACTACAGTGAAGGGAGAGACCAGAGTAATCATTTTGGCTTGTCCAAATCTCACATAGGTGTCCCATAGAAAAAATAAACCCCAGAGAAGGGGAAGTATGCCATCAACATGCTTCATTTTGGGAATCTGTTTGATTTCTGAATGGTTCCATGTTAGAAAACTGAGGTTAAAATAGATTTTTCAGGATCTGCTGAAAGACCTCTTGTTCTCCATTCTTGTGCAAGTCAGGCCAGGTACAAGATGCAGTACTTACAGGGAGTCCATGGTAGCAGCCCTTTATCACTTCCCCATCACAAGTTACCCACTCTCACACAGCATGATAGGATAAGATTATGAGTATCCCTGCTGCCAGACATTTCCTTGGCAGAACCATGCTGTTGACTAGGAGTGGAGTGCAGTGAAGATTCGCATACATTCTCAAAGGCTTAGCAATATCGCACACTGGCTCAGCGGAGCCTCAGACCTACTCTGACACACAGCAGCTGAGTCAGCCTGCTGTAGAGAGCTTAGAATGCCAAAATGTTCCTGGGGGAATTATCTCCTCTTGCAGTAATCAGTAACAGCACTGTCAAGGGGAGAAGTTATAGCTATTTACACATATGCGAAGCATATTTTTTTTCGTTTTAGCTTTGGCCTTGGTGTGTTGCAAGGATAATTCAATGTGTTTGGAGTTCTTGGAAATTATGGAGAAGTTATTCTTGATTAGCCTTATAGACAGGACAGCTGGACTTTGGGAAGTCGACAAGCAATAGGGTGGTAAGTCCCTTCCCATTTAGTTTCTTCATTAAGGCTGATTATTCTGAGTTTAAGGGAAGTTTTATCTGCAGAACGCATTCAGTTCCAAGGAAACATGACACTGTGAATCTGTGACCCAAGCTCAGAGAAAGCCAGATGAGCAAGAAGACAAAGTGGTCACCACCATGAAAGCAGATTTCCATCATGGACTGAACATTGGTCTCACCAAGGCCGTATGTTGAAGTACTAATGCCCAGTGGGATAAAATTCAGAGGTAGAACTTTTTGTAGATGAGACCACAAAAGTAAGGATTTTGGTGAGGAATTACTGGCCTTTAAAGAGAGACATACCAGACTTTTTTCTTTTTTTACTGTCTCTGCAATTACAAAATAGTCACGAGGCTCCTAGAGAGATAACAGTCATCATCCACAACCAGCCAATTATCCCTACCAAAATTCAACCATGCTAGCAATCGATCATGGATTTCTACTGACTCTGTGGTATTTTATTAAGGCAGCCCGAGATGGCAAGTGTTATAGTGACTTGATTCTTAAATAAATGGACTTACTTTGTTTCTTTAGGTAGTTGGTTTGCAGCAAAAAGTGTACAGATTTAAGCATAATTACTACAATTAATTATTTTAATACAGAAGCTAAAAATATCTTTTACTACTTAAAAAAAAATCTAACAATGCAACTCTGTCTTCTCCCAGATAGTTCCCAAAGTTACCTGGTCACCATTCCAAACTCCTTAAACTGCCCATGCATACTTTTGTGTCTATAGCAATTGATCTCAAGTGACAGGCAGCGAAGTCCTCAAGCACATCCGCCATCCAATTTGGGGATATATAATAGTCTTGAATTTTCAAACAGGTTTCCTTCTTTAGGAGATGAAGAAAGGTGAAGTAAGAACTGTCTCTTGAATTGTCCTCTGAAATCTAAGTCACTACCATTGTTTCCTTACCTGGCTTTTTCTGCCAACAATGTCTGAAAGCCTTAGCGACCAGGACACACACACACACACACACACACACACAATGTTTCAAAAAGAATGATGTCTGATGTCATTCAAGGACTGACATTTTGGGTTTTATTACTAGAATACCTTGAAGAATTAGATCTGATTTGCATTGATATTTGCACGTTGAATTATTAAAGGATTTTTTTTTGTACTCTCTTTCCTTCATCAGATTTTAACAGTCCAGTTTCAGTTTAGCGATGGTGTGACTTCCCACGGCCTCCTGTGTTTTTGAATTCTTGACCAATTGAGAAACATACCTGATTTGAATCTTGGTTGATGAAAGGAAGGTTAGAGTCTCACAAAGAAGTAACAAGGAACTTCTTTTTCTACCCCCTCTCCTCCCCAGCAAAGGAGGTAGTTTCTCTCTACTTCACAATGACAGAGGTTGGCTTCATTGGCATGTCTTTTGTGTGCAGTTGCGACCCTGTCTGAGTTACCTATTGAAATTTCTCTGTTTTATTAGGATGAATTGTAGCTTTAGTGTTCTGGGAGACTTGTAAATGAATATGCCAAGAGAATGATGAGGATTTCAGAAAATGTGTGCACATTTTAAGTGATATGTTAGCCTCAAACATCATTAGAATGTAGATAGAAGATGACAAAGTGGGAAATTCTATTCAGTGTTACTTCCAAGTAACTCCTCATCTAAGGTGATAGAAATCCAAATGGATGAAATATGACAGTGAATTTATATATCAAGTAGTTTTATATATGTATGTGTGTGTGCACACACACAGTCACTAAAACATAAGAATCACAAATGTTCCTATACTAGCATGGTGCTTGGTAGAGACAGCCCATGACCCTGACTATGTCAGAAAGATGTCTTGTCTTTAGAGGTAGGCTCTTCCAAGTTTATCATGCATTGACATCACCCCAAGAGCTTATTAATGGTCACATTGTTGGGCCCCACAACTAGAGTTTCTGATTTGGGTGAATCTAGAGTGGGATCTAATAATACACATTTCTAACAAGTTTCTCCATGTTTCTGCTGGTGATAGTTTGGGGACTGTCCTGTAAGAAATTCTGTTACAGCAATTTAGTCCTGTAATTTACACTGCAGCTTCAACAATGATGATAACAACAGAGAGTAGTTGAGAAATGTGATATCATTAATAAATCACATTGATATGCTTTATCACACTTGTGGCAACAGAAGAATCCTGATAGGCGAACTGTTATTCATATTTTGTAGATGAGACATAGGCATTCTAAAGCTCTATATTCCAGCCATAAAAGTAAATTATGGATACCAGGGACCTGAACTCGGCTTTTCAGAATTCAAATTATGTGCCTTCTCTACCACATCCCGCCTCCTTTCAATCTTTTATATTTGTGGAGAACTTTCCATTTTTCAAATTCCTTTCATATTCATTATCTCGTTTGATCCCTCCAAGCACCAGTGTGAGGCAGGCAGGCCACATATTATCGTCTACATTTTGCAGATAAAGCTATTATAAAACATGACGAGAAAAGTGGCTACTGTCTTTCAGATTGCATTTCCTCATACAATAGACTAATTTTTTTCTTCCTGCAGTATTTAGCAGCAACATATGATGCAGTGAGTAGAACACTAGAGGACAATGGTTCCAGTGACAAATACTAAGTGGTATAGTATCATACCCCACCCCAACGATTTTTCTTTTTCCCAGTGGGCATGAATTTGGAAGGGGGAGGTGTAAAGACCCAGTCAGGATGCTTTCTGTAGCAAAGTGAGGACAAGTCATTTATTTCTGCAGTTTAGATGCAAAGGAAACAGCGTTCTCTGAATTTGAAGATTCTTCCCCTCGAGCTCAGGGCTTTTCAAGGTAAATATGCATTCAAACCATTTGGGGCTTTGATAGGCTGCAGACTCAGATGAAGGTGGTCTAGGCAGAGACCCAATATTTTTGCATTTCTACAACTTCGAGATGATGTCAATTCTAATGACCAGTAGTCAACTCTAATATGCAGAAATAATCCTATTTATCAAAACTATATTTTTAAATATTTGCATATGCTATCCCCCCAGTGTCCTTGATGAAATAAAATGTTAAAAATAAGAGATGTTTTAACAATATCGAGTTAATTTTATGTGTATCCTGAGACTTACTAGGTGTTCCTTTGACTAGGCTATTTATATACTCCAGTACCCTCTAACCTCCTTTGCCATGAGATTCTGAATGATGCTGGTGGGCCAGCTCCGCCTGTGCTGTGTTCATTCTATAGACACAGAATTTCAGGCCTCAGATCAGGCCCACTGCACATGAATACTCATTTTAATCATTTTCTCACAGTATTTTCCAAAAACATTAAAGTTCCATACACCTTTCTTATAGTGTGTTTCAGCACTCCTGTCTTTGAGATAGATGATCATCCTGGTCAACTGACCATCACCACATTTGGGGGAGTTTCACTTCCACAGGACCCTAGGTCTCCCCAGGAGATGAGGTAACATGGAGGAGGCAGTTCTTTCTACTCTGGGTAATTTTGGTCATCAGCTCGTTTGTGGCCTCGAAGCTTCCTCCATCCCACCCGCAGTACAGTACGGTCCCAATAGAGTGAGATGCTAATGTATTTGTTGACAAAGGAAAAAAGTCCTTTCTCTGGCATTAAAAATCTAAGGAAGAAATGTCAGAGTGCCAAAGGTAAGAGAGGGACGGTAGTTTAAAGATTGATAGATACAGTGTAGAAAAACTATAGTGTAGGAAAGCTGTCTTTAAATCTCAAGTTTAAGCAGGTAATAGCACAGAGTCTGATTTTTTTCTCATAGTAAGCACTTCACTTATTTACTGACAGATATTTATTGAGAATTTATCCTTATTGAGCCAGATACCAAAATGGGAAGTGAGGACACAAAAATGCTTCCTTTCATGAGGAAAAGAAAGCTAAAAGACAAGCAAATGTTTAAGGCAATTACTGAATGAGATAATTGCTGAGAAGTAAAACAACAATCACTGATCATAAAAGAGCGATAAATAATATCGAAAGATAAGACACAATAATAAATATTTCAGAGCACACTCCCCAGCCAACGGGGTAACGATGCAAGGCACATCAGCTTGTATCTACATACATGGATGACTCAAAGCAAAAAGAACGCAAATAGAACCTAGGAAGAGAACTTTCATGAAATTTCCAAAATCGTTTCAGCAAAAAATTAATGAAACTATTAGTTTGAGTAGTAGCTTTGTATGTTCTGTATATTGTTTATAGTTTAATTTATTTCCACTTACCCTTTGTTTATTTAGCACTATCAAGTAGTGTCTTGAGAATAGATACATGGGTAACAATAGCTGGTAAACTTTTCAGGATCTTACAAAGGAGTCTTGGCGAGATGGCTAGTAGGTAAAGGCTCTCCCTACTATGAATTTGATTCCAAGAACTCTGGTGGAAAGAAACAGCGCCCACAAGCTGTCTTCTGACTGCCACATGCATGCTATGGCTTCTGGACACATGCTTGCATGCACAGCACACTCACACACACATACACACACACATGTGTGTGTGCGCACACATTCATTCAGGCACACACAAATGAACATAATGTTAAAAAGTCTTACAAACTAATGAAAGATGAATATCCAAGTAGAGGAAATTTTGTGAATTATATGATGCTATGTTCTTGGACAAAGAGTCATGCTGAAATGTTTTCAGTTTTTACTGGCTAAAGGGTGATATATATGGAGTGAATACTCATGCTTCAAGGAGAAAACTGAAATCTGAACAAAGAATATTCTTAAATGTAAATTGTATAATCTGCCACATATATTTGAATGGTTTGAGGTTCAGAGGTGTGAGAAATCAGTTGGGTTAGGGCTTTAGTGCCTTGCTAAGTGGTTTGAGCTTTATTCCAAAGGCCCTGGGATATTGGAAATCAAGCAAGAATATTAGCTTGATCATTTTATATTGAGAAATAGTAGTAAGGAATCCCATCATAAAACTAATGAATACAGGTGACAGAAAATATTGGTTGAACTGCACCATGACAGTGACACGGGGAAAGAAGAAAGGATTCAATTACTAACAAAAACAATCAAAGCAGTATGAAAAATTAATCCTTGCTGTGGCAACAGAAGAAAGAGGAGCTAGGATCACTTGCATCTTTCTAGCTTATACAGTGTTTAACTCGCTATGAATACTTAAAAAAAAAAAACAAAAACAAAACAAGATTACACTACGCATTTAGGATTTTAGGGTGGGGCCTGGGTGTGGAAATCAGAACAACCACATGAGAGTCTGTTCTCCATCATTCTTCCATCAATGAATCACATAGATCGTTTCAGGTCACCTTATGACATCTCTCTTAACACTAATCCTCTGGCCCTTATCCCTCTGAATTCCATGTGTTTGTACTGGTTTCCTGGGAACTGAGAGTTAAGTATATACCTGTATATAATTACAATGCATTTATCCAGATCTATTATTCATCTTTTTCATTAATCTCCCTTCCTGAGCAGAGCACACAGGTGTGTGTCAGACCATGTATGACATTATGTAATATAATATATACACTTGATATCCTATTTATAAGTAAGGTCCTAAAAAATTTATAGTATTATTTCTCTTTTTTTCTGCATTTTTAGAGAAAGAAACAGAATATTAAAAAGGAAGGTCAAATTGAGTGTCTTCAAATCGAGGGATTTAAGCATGAAAAATAGTGTGACCAGACACTATTAACATCACGGTTTTATACAAAGATCTGCACTCAAATTCCCTCAGGCATGCCCAGCCCTTGGATGTGCTGTGTTGTAAGCCTAAGTTACTCTTTCTTCCTCTGTTTTCTCAGACAGGTACTATTCATTTATGAAATCTAGCATAATATCCCCTCAGGGAAGTTTTGCTGCCTCTGCAGTTTTGCTATATGGCCCTGTTTTACGGTCTTATTGAATGCCATAATTTTCTTTTACAATGTATGAATCTAATTAAAGGGTTATTCATGCAATCATTAGTTTAATGTTCTGATCTCTTGTTGAACTATAAGCTTCATTTGTTCAGGGACCATGTCTGTCTTACACTTCAATGTGTCTTTTTTTTTTTTAACAACAGAGCAAGCACTCTAGAAATAATTCTGACCAAGTGAACAATTTGTGTGTGAGGGCAGGATGAATCTGAACACAATTCTCTATTAATGGATGACTAATTTGGAAACCAATATTCCAGTCAGACATCAGGAAAAGAAAACCCACAATATTTTTCTTTATTTTGTTCTTTTGAAGTAAATATGGAAATATTAATTATGAATAATGTATGGCACAAGAGAAAGAAATTTACATAACATGTTGCATCTCTATTCTGCTTTGAGTAATCAGTATGGAGGCAGCAGGCTTTACCAGGGAAGTTCGTAGATTTTTCTCTTCTACATCCATATGCTGCCAATGGCTACTCAGTGGAACTTTGGGAAGATTCATAGGATAAAAGTACAGAGAAATAATTTTATAGAATTTCAATCACAGATCACACATATTCTCTGTGATAAATATAAGGGCATATTAACTAACATGATATCTTAAAAGGGAAGATAATAGCTACTAGGAGCAAGTACTTCAGGAATTTGACTTAAAGTAATGAGTTGAGTTTAATGTTGTATGTTTTCCAAACCCATGTAGCAAAATATTTCTTAAGTGAATTTTCTATTTCCTCTGTTGTTCTCTCTTTGCTTCTAACTGGTCAAGAAAATTACACAGCACCTCATGAGTTGATCTCAGCCTAAGGGGTGAAATCCTCTGTGTACTTTTTGAATTTTCCAGGGAGAAAAAGCTACCAAGGCTGTGAAAACCTTTGTAGAATCAAAACACACACCAATTCTTTCTGCATATTTAAGCACTCCTGACATCCAAGGAGCACATGTGAGAGAAAGATTTCCCTATGACTGCCAGAGGCAGTTGATGATAAGAGTTACATTGCTCAAGAAGGGAAATCAAACATGCCAGAGACAATGCATGTTGCAATGCAGTAACCCCTGGGAACCGCGGGGCTATGAGAGTCTAACTTCATTTAGGGGAAAGATAAGTCATATTTAATAACCACATATGTGACACTCATTTCAATAATATAAAATAACTGAAAATGAGAACAATTTAAGAAATCAGAGTTATAATGCTGGTCTGTTCTTCAAGTGAGGTGTTTTGATTTTGAATATATAGAAAGCTTATAATACTTCCAATTTCACTCTTTAAAAACTTTGGCAGTATAGTTGGAGCGGAATCCTCCAGGATTAAAAGAAGGAGAAACAAAATGATCTAACCAGAAATTCAAACAAAATACTGAATTGAGATAATAATCTTTTCAAAAATTACCTCGTTCATTTTTTTCTTCTTTGTTTCCTTTTCATGCCATCAAATGATGAGTAATCTGACATTTGTGACTCTGTGCATGGCACCTTAACCTTTCAGGTCTCTGTGTCCCCCTTGGCATCTAGCTAATCACAGGTACGTTTCCTCTGGAAGATAGTACCATTCTGTTCTGTGAAAGGCGCAATTAATAATTGAGCAAAGCTAGCTGCATTTTCACCATCACATGACAGTGGTCTGCAGCCAATTCAAAGACAGGCTGCACTGGATTGGGTAAAAAGATGAATTTTCCCTTGTTTCAAATTTTCAAAGAAACACACACACACACTAATTTGTTTTATAAAAGAGTAGGCAAATCAAGTTCTCATTCTTCTCACCAAGCAGATGATTTTGGTTAAGTGATTATGTGGTTATTAAGGCCTTGTGTGAGAGATGACAGAGTATGCTTGAGAAGTGCAGTATGTCTGTTGTAAGGGGAAGAGTGGTTTGCTATTGACTGCAAATACATCAAGGAGTTGTTCTGAGTATACTAGCATATGAATGACCCAGAGACAAAGCCTGCATATACAACCATTAACAAGCAAAGAAGAAACCTGACACAGGATATATACAAAACCCTATGAATTTAGCAAAATCTTTGTGTCTCTGGCTATAGTCCTAAGCAGAAGTGTATACATTTTAATTTAAGGGGCAAAAATTGACATATTTCTGGCTTTGTGAGCTAAGTGCTTTTGTTGCTATTACCAGAGTATGCTATTTTAGATCAAAGACAGTCATGTATCAAATGCAAATAATGCAACGTGGCTGTGTTTCCACAAAATTTTGTGCACCTGTACTCAAGTTTGAAGTTTATACACTTCTTTTTGTATTTAAAATTCAGAATTCCTTTGATTATTTGCAACCATTCAGGAATGTTACAACCACTATTGCTGACAGACAGTGACTGTATGAGTGGGCCAGATGGAATTTAGCCCACAGGCTATAGCATGCTGACCTCTGGAATTAGCTATTGAGAACTTTTTTTGAGTTCATTAATTTTGTAGTTGGTCCTGAAGTCAGAGTTTTGGAAGTACATGAAATACTGTCTTTACTATGCAAGACATCACGGGTCCTCTGTTCTTTGTTTTAGTTCATTACAGAAACCACACTCTTCAGGGTTTAAGACAGATGCTTATCATCACATGGAAGTTTGCTTGATTCAGGCATATAGTATGCCAACAAACAACAAAGGTCATGATGGTTGCATACTTTCTCAGAATTTTTCTAAAAGTGTGGACTAAAAGGGAGTATTTGCAAGCTCAAGGGAACAATATTATTTCCCTCCTGAAAATCCTATTTACTACTCAAAAATACACCAAGAGAAAGAATGTCTTTCTATTAATATGGCTGCTTATTGATCACAGCATGACTATAAATTCCCTTTTTTAATCCTATGTGTTTCATTTTTAATCTACCATTTGTTCTTTGAATGACATTAAAAGATTAATAAAATATTTGTATAAATTTAAATTTAATTACAAAATATGAGACAATCTAAAACTAATGGTATGAAAACAGGAATGTGGTTTGTATATGAATTTGAGGTCATAAACACCTAAGAGGAGTGTTTAAAATCAATTTTTATTAATCTGTAATTTATATATAATAATTTATGTTCTTAACAGATTGGTCATAAATTGGGTGGTAAGTCTACCAACAGTCAATACAATGAAGGATTCATGATAATTTATATTAGTTCTCTGCGTCTATTTAAAAGAAACAAACCATTGCTTGGACAAGTAGAGATGTAGAATATAAAGAGGTAAGTTTCTGAAAGAGGCATTTCAAAGAGAAATTATGAAAGGATTTAAATAAGTTTTCAATAACATTATAGTAAACATGATGATTTCAAATGTCTTTATCAAAGTATTTAAATATAGGATGATATTTTAATACTAAATTGACAATAGGCAGAAACAACAGAGTTATACTTGAGACCAGGTAGGTAGAGTATGTTGGGTGTAATGTGAGTGTTCCAGGAAGGAAGTACTCTGAGGAATTAATTTATTTCTGGAAAAGATGTATAGCATCTACAAGACCATGTTTCTGATGACTATTTCTGTGTTTCTGCCATGTGAGGCACAAAATGAGTCTGTGAGGAAATGTGTTTGATATTGATATCCACAAATCAGTGCTTCTTATGGTGCTTTTATATATTATTCATAAATGATGGAATACATACATAAATAAGGATTGAATTTTGAATAACATTTTCTTAAGAGAATAGAGGTATCTAATAACAATATTTGCCTAAATAGAAAAACACTTTACAAAGTTGACCCAAATTTTTCCTGGAAATTAATTTGGATGTCAAATGAAGGTCTCCTATTATCTTAACACAAAAATGAAGAAATATTTAGAAACACTATTATCATATCCTACCCTGGTCTCAGGATGGGTCTAATTGTACACCTAGTATTATGTGTGTTCATTGGTATTCATTCCAAAGCCAGTTACCTTGGAAATTAAGTGTTTAAACATTTTATAGAGAAATTAAAAGAGACTATCAGACATAAGCTGGTTAAAATGTGAGAATCTTTCCTTAAATGAGTGATTTTGTAAGAATAATCTATAATTGATTTATAATTAACTTGATAGATTTTCTTTTCAGAATAATCAAAGAGCAGGTAATATTACATATAGATTATAGTATTTATAAAGACACATTTTTGCATATAAGAAAATGTATTTTAAACAGGAGGAGAGAATACAACTAATTAATCCTGAATCATCTGGTAAAATGCTTAAATATGTTCATAAACCAGAGAACCTTGGGACCTAGTTAAGATGAGGGTAGTAGAAAGCTGGAAAGGCACAGAACACATTCTTGGTAGGTCATGTCATGAATTTAACTGAATTGCTGTCATAATGTGGACTCAGTGATATACTCCCATAGCCTGTTTCATGCCTGGAAATCATCACAGATGTATATACCAAGTCCAGGAATTAGGAATCAGAGATATTTTTGTTCCTAATTTCTTCACATGGTGCTGCAACAAAGGTGGAATCTACATAGGAAGCTAGGGTTGAAAATGACCTTTAAAAAGTGATGTACAATAACTTATATAAAACATTTCCCAAAGACACTCAACCAGCAAAATGGTATATAGTTTAGATATATACTTTATTTTTATACTTTATTTTTCAAATATATTTTAGTTGAAATAAACTATATGACTTCTCCTCCTCCCATTCCTCCCTCAGTCCCTCCCACACCCAGTGCCCTCCAGTTGATAGTCTCTTTTTCTTTGTTACTGTTACACACATTGGATATATGTATGTATTTGTATTATTTAATCTTCTTATAGTTGTTCACTTGATAGTCTATTTTGAATGACAATTTTATGTATCACCATTTTTAAATAGGTTAGATAGATGATAGATAGATAGATATAGACGTAGAAACAAATATTAGTAAGTTGCTTAAAGAGATGAACACATTAGCAAAAGCAAAAGATGGGAACCCTAAACTATAGCATTTATACTTATAGCAGTGTTCTGAATTTCAATAAAACGATGCACATTTGCCTGTTTGATTCTATATAATGTTAAATATTATGTGGCAGCTAAGAATCTTGCTTACCAGTTGGTGTAAGGTGTCTCCAGGTGATAACAGGTTCAGGGCGACCATTGGCCATGCAGACCAAGGTTACATTGCTGCCCTCATTCACAGTGACATCCGAGGAGATGTTGGAGATCTTTGGTGGAACTGTACACAGAAGAAAGTGGGATATATAATCATGCCAGTAAAAACAAAATGCAGCACAGCAGTGATCATAAAAGTGAAGTTGGTACATTTCAGACTTTATTACAAAATTCGAAATTTCATGCTAAGTAGTCAGGATACTTTTAATTTCCATACTTACCTGTTTGCTTTCTAAATCTCTCTAGAGATACTAAATCATCTATGAAGTGAAAATAGTTATCAGTATGACCATCTGAGTACTGTAGGGAGTATTTAAGATGTGTATGATGAAAATGTATTAGCTCTTTTTTGGTGAACAGATTAGAAGGTTTGCAAATTCTTAATAATTTTACAAAAAACTCTTATCATCATCACTTGAATTCATTATTTCATACATAACAAAGAATATAATTCAATGTCCAAATACAAAGGAAAAAACAATTTATATTTAATATAAAATAATAGCATTGTGCTAGTAAAGTGTGGTATTCACATATAAAATTCATAAGATAATCAATGAAGTAGAAAACTTCTACATACACTATTTGCTACTTATATTATAACAGATTAGATGAGTTAAACTGAATTAGTGGGTACTGTGTTAAGTGAGTAGACATTATAATCATACCACAGCACTTATTTTTAATTAAAAAATTCCATTAATGATACCACTAACAATTGAATGATAAACTAACTTTAATTAAACATGTATATACCATGATGCATAGACTACTTTGGAAATATCATTTAACATAATAAAGATATGGTGTTCTATGAAGAAATCAAGGTACAGATGAGAATAAGTGAAAGCAGAAAAAGAACTTGAATCTCAACAGCCTCCACTCTTAAAACACTTCCTGAACAGAATTTCATCTTCACAATCCAGTCAACCAGATGGCTGAAAATGACAGAAATTACTTTTTGGTGATGTGAAAAATGAGTCCCCAAAGGCAAGCAGTACTGCTGCCTGGCTTCTCTCATTAGTGTTCAGGGTGGCAACACGAAACCCCACTCTGGTAGGCTTCACTGGGGAGTGTGAATTACTCACGAATTTCATCACAGAGGCCACACACTGATTACAAATAGCCAGGCTTTGGGTTGACTGTGACTCTCCTTTTTTTTTTCTTTTCTTTTAAAACTCGGCTTCCTCTCTGGTAGCTGAGAAAGTGTATTTCTGGGGGAGGAGGACAAGAAAACGTGAAGGAGCTCAATGACGAAAAGAGTCTCGCTCCTTGTTACTCCATTACAGATACTGTGTTATGGCCCGGCAGGAACATTTTCTGCTTAAAGGAACTACTACATGACAGTGTGCAGGAGACATCAATGATATTAAGGGAAGCAGCATCTGAGTGGTTCTGAGTGCCACGAGAAGGAAGTTGATGGAGAGCCTTATGGCCTTAGTGTGCCTCCAACAATGACGTGCTATAGGGCCTCTAGATAGGAAGTAGCGACTTGGAATCAAACCCACTGCCAGTAGACTACAGTTCATTCTCATCTTTAACAGTCCCTCTTGGGTTTGTATTTCTCCATTAGCTACTGGGGTTAAGGGTTATTTTCCTTACATTATTATTCATCCAGAGACTTGTAATCTATTTTCCCAGACACTTAGGGAAAGAACCAGCAAGGTTACTCTTAGGACAATAACCAATTTATAAGCAAGAGCATGAGGCTCAGTGAGTAATGGCTTGTCAAAGGTGATCCTATCAAGAACTAGAGCTGGGCTGACATTTCAGAGTTCCTGAGTGCTTAATTGTTCTTTTGTTTAATATGCATAGTTTTTAATCTTCATCTGAGGAAAACAGTGCTCTGAATGCCCCCAAAATATGATACAATCAATGAGAATACACAAGGGACCAAAATATAACTGTTCTTAACACCCCTTCAACTACTCTAAGCTTGTAACAGGAAGCTCTGCAGCAGTTAAAAATTCCAGCTAAACTCCTGTTATAACTACATCTGAATTACAACTACATGTAAGACATACATGTAAATGTTTTTCAATCAAATGTGGGAAACCCAAGCTTATATGAAAACACACAAACTTAAAAACCAAAAAGACCATCATTAGGTGCATACTCATAATAAAATTACTTATTAACTATATATAGCACACACACACACACACACACACACACACACGAGAGTTTGTAGTCACTTGTCTTGCTAGCCACTCGGACAAATACACGTAAAACTAAAAGGTAAATTTAGTAATTGTTCCAGGCTTATGTTCTAGTCATCAAATCCTACTGAATGTCATGATTAAGGTGTATCAATTCAGGTCTGGGTTGGCAGGGAGGGGGGACACTTCAACATTTGTACTGAACAGTAAGAAATGGGTCACATTGTATTGATACATTATGTTTGCATTTGGGTTACTTCCTGTCGGTCTCCCCTCACTGATTTTCCTATTTTATATCAGGAGCTTCCCATAAGAATATAGATGTGATATAAGATTTTAGTCTTCAAAGAAATTATTCTTACTAACTTTCCAACTCAACATCTCAATTTCTTCAGTAATTGTATGATGCTACATCACCACCTGTATCCAGTTTGCACATCAACCTTAAACATGATGTGCAATCTTGTATCAAAAAAAAAAAAAAACTCTCCAGTGAAGCTCTCTAAAGCCCATGTTATTTCTATGCCAACTGGCAATTTTTGTTGTAATGACTTTTTCTCCTGAAATATCTAATGTATTGTTCTCTTCTCTTTCTTGCAGAACTTTCTATTGGTTTCCAGAAGACCAAACTCAACTGACTTTCTTCTTACGCTTTTGGTCATGTTAATTCGTGGGTTCATCTTATTCTTGTTTGTTAAAAGTCTGTCTTTAAGGATCTGGCTGTTTGCCAATTTTTCCTGTCAATTTGCTTATTTGAGCGATCTTACCCACTTTGAAGCTTTAGAAGCTAAAGTCCTATTATTAATGACTTCACATCAGAAGTATCTCTGGATCTCTCCTAATATTTTTATACCCACATTCTTGACTGACTAGTCCATATCTTCATTGCATGCCTCATGTTATAATTCCATTGACTTTCTCATGAAATGTTTGTGTTTTATCATCTTGTTGAATGTTGTCATTATGCTTTGGTTTTTTTTTTTTATTTTGGCCTGGATCTTATGTAATATTAGCATGAAACAGATAACCAGGAAACAAACAAACAAACAAACAAACACCTCAGATCATCTCTTTTGCCAGTAGTCTCTTTCATTAGCCCTCATGTAGAACTGACTTCTTGTTTTAGCTCTCTCTCATTCATTCAACATTCCCTCTTCTTACTTTGCTCAAATTTGTTTCAGATATTTATCTTCTCCTCCTCTTTCCTCTCATCCTCTTCTTCTCCCTCTCCTTCCTTTTGGGTGTGGGGGGTATATATTGTTGGCAATGAATTAAATCTGGCTGTATCCCTCTAGCTTTCTTCTCCCCATGTTCTATAGCATACCTTTTCCACACTACAACAAAAAAGTTTGTAAGCTATAAGTGACTATATTATCCCTTAATTAATATTGCCTTTGGGATTCAATCCCAGTTTCTTACTGTGTTTTAGAGCTCATTCTGATTTTTTCTTGCTTATCTCTCCAACTACATTTCTGTCTCCCTCTGCATTGCCATCTTCAAAAGTAGAAGTTAGATCTAAAAATATTTAGTTTCTGGAATAGGCAACCTTTACACTCGCACACTTAGCATTTTGGAATTTCTGCCCAGAGTGATCTTGTCTGAGTATTTTATATAGGTAGCCCTTCTTGTATGTGAACTTCAGCTGAAAGGCTGTCTCCTGACTTTTATTCTGAAAGACTTTGCCATAATTCCCCGCCTCCATCTATACCTCCCTCCAGAGCCCATGAAGTCCTGCTGGGTGAAGGACGGCTCCTATGTTCCCACAGTGAGAGCCACAGCACTGCTTCTCTAACACAACAAAGAATCATGTGTGTTAGGTGACTTCCCTGGTAATTTTAGTCAATTTTAAGAGCTAGGTGGCAGGTTTTCTTAGCCACCGAATCCTGATTATTTGGAATATGGTAGGTACTCAACAAGTCTTTGGAAAAACACAGCAAGAACTTCAACTCTACACCCATTCTTCAGACTTAAACATGTCTCACTGTTTGTCTGTTTGCCACAAAAGATCACACATCTATTTTGCCCACCAAAATGTGGCTTTTAGCAGCATTTTTCTAGCTATCTCTCTAGTCATGTATTTCATTATTAACTTTTTTGATTGTTGCTTTTCATATTAAAGAGGGTTGTTTTATTTGTTAAATGGATCTCACTTTATCCTGTCTAAGCCTTCCAGTGTTGGGGTTACAGTGTGACTTCTATGCTTGGCTGACATCTTTGACGTTTCACCATCATTATCATCATCATCATCATTATCATCATCGTCATTATCGTCATCAATATCAACATCAACAACAACAGCAAAGCATGTTGTATGTATTTTCTTAACATAGAAAGAACTCAGACTCTAATTTTCTGAGTTACATATTTTCTTTTTTTTTTTTGGTTTTTCGAGACAGGGTTTCTCTGAATATCTCTGGCTGTCCTGGACTCGCTTTGTAGACCAGGCTGGCCTCGAACTCACAAAGATCCGCCTGCCTCTGCCTCCCAAGTGCTGGGATTAAAGGCGTGCGCCACCACCGCCCGGCGAGTTACATATTTTCTAAGTTTTAAATTCCTCTGTGCATTTATTTTCTTTTTTCCTCTTGTTCTTTTTCCTGAGAGGAATCATATAGAGAACAAACTCTCCTAATCCTATGTTTTACTAGTTTATTCCTAAGTTTCTGTAGAAGCTCATGAAATTTAAATTTAGAACATCACCAGTAACATCTATATGGCAATTCAAAGGTCTCATTTTATTTCCTTCTAAAAACTTTATAAAAGTTCTAGAAAATAAAATATGTGCCATGTTATTACTACTGCTTATTATCATTACTACTAAGTGTGGACACAGGAGATGCAATAGGTGAAAAAAATCACATAGCTAATGAAAACAAACCAAAATTAATACTTGTGTGTTTTCTAAAATGATTCTTCCTCTAGGCCATATTTACTTCTATAAAGATGATAAAGCATTGTGTTTTTCACTTTCTCATAATCCTCGGTAGGTATGACTACCTGGGAAGTACAGTTTACATGATGAACTTATTTATGCTAGCAAATATAAATTAATTTTCAAAGTCACTGGAACATTGATTCATGCTTAATCCTTAAGTCGTTCTGCCACTATGAATGTTTTGTTTTCTTTGGGGGCCATTGCCTAACAGCCTTTTTTCATATGATATTAGTGAGATTTATTATCTTTTCCTACATTCAACACCATCATCCATTTGTTTAATGTTTTCAGCCTATTCAGTTTCATGATACCTCCAATTTGTCTGCATTATTTTGTTTTCTTAATGACTAATGGGAGCTACTTAGGCTGAAAGGAACTGACCTTTTGATGTCTTGGTTCAATTTTCCTCAATTTATTTTCAGACTCTTAATTTTATTTGTCATTATTTTTCTTTGCAGAAGTTTACATTTCTTGACTTTATATATATATAAAGTTTTTTGTTGTCTCTTCCATTTTGTGTGTGTATGTGTGCATAATCCTTTTCAAAAATATGATCAGTTAAATACTTACCACTAAATTTTTTTAAATTTTTATTTTTAATATTGAAATCTTTAAAGTATCTACAAATTTATGTATGGTATGAGAAATAACGTTTTCTCCATCTCTTAAATTTTAGTTAATTTCCCCAATACCATTAGGTAAAAAATGTAAAACGCAGAAACCATCTTAGTTTTTAGAATTCTACAACCAAGTGTTAATAAACTATCTAGCCTAGTCTTTCTGGGAAACATGTAACTATAAAACTTATTGACAATTACAAATAATTTTATCAAACATTTTAAAACATACTTAATCTTTTACATACCTTGTAACTGTGAGCTCCTATAATACTCATTATTATGAGATAATTTAACATAGAATTTAAGTATCTAACTATCATCTATCTATCTATCTATCTATCTATCTATCTATCATCTATCATCTATCTATCTATCATCTATCCACTTCAATAAAAGAATATCATTGGTGAAAATAATAGTTCTTATTTTTAAATTATCTGCCTGGAGTATGGAAGACTGGGATATTTCCAAGAACCTCTTTCTTCTGGTGATGCTCATTGGTTTTCCTCTGGGTAGGCCACAGCTCAAATAGGAATTTTAGTCAGTTGACCTAGTCTTCTTTGGCTGAGCCGTGGACACCTAACTTCTGGGACATCCAGATTTGCCTTCCTGGAAGCATGCTTCTTCTTAGAAATGACTTCAGGGAAGACATAACTGGATTAAACTATGACAAACTATTAATAGCCCAATCTGATAATAAATGCTCCTCTCTGTATCCATGTCCTTTCCATGTTCATGTCTTCTTATAGTAGGCAGCACACATTTTTCCATCTTTGGTTCATGTCAGTGCTGTTGCTCGTAGGGTGCCAATATCTAGATCACAAACAGAGTTGTGAGAGCTACCGGCACACCTGGACTCATGGGCACTGCTGACTTTGCTACTGCTCTAAGGACATGCTCAGATGAGCCTCTTGGATACCAAGAGAAGTAAGTGTGGGGGGGCATGTCTGAAAGAACCCTTAATAAGGGCAGGGTTCTAATGAAACATGCTTTTCAGATAAGTAACAAATATCCTGTAAACATATATATATATATGATATATCATATATATGATGATTGTATATATATATATATATATATACACAATCTATCTCTATATCTCTATATCTATCTATCTACATCTATCTCTATCTCTATCTCTATATATATCCCAAATCTGGTGAGGGAAGGAGCAGAGCCTAATGGTAAAATCCAGCCTATATGGGCTGAATAGCACAGCCATTAGAAATAAAGGATAACTCTTGTCTCATAATTCTGAATGTTGGAGTTGTTTGCTCAGCAGAAATAGTTAAGACACACCACAGAAGGTCTACCACTGAGAGAATATTAGTTTTCATTAATTCATGCATTTCTGGATCTCTAGTGGTACTTCACCTCTGCTTTCCAAGGTAAAAACTTTCTGATTTTCATTTGAGTCTCTGAGTTAACTTCTATATTCTCCCCATTAATCACCACCTTCTCACATCAAATTAGCCAGTCAGTTTCAATTGCTTCAACCAGAGAATATTAATTTTGCAAAATTGAAAGTGGTCATGAGGGGAAAGTTTCAACAGTGGCCTTTTCATCAGCATTGGTTGTTCTCTGTCAGCAAATGCTGCTATAAAATAACCCCAGGCCTGTGAAACCATCTAACCTACCTCTGAATGGCCTGATACCCCCTTACCCTCACCCTTGTGTGATCCTTAATGAACAGGACAATGGGCCAAAGGAAAAGAAACAATTAGTTCCAGAATAGGACCAACAGTGGTCAATATGCCCATTTCCATAATCTCAAATAATTTGTTTTAATTATTTGTATGAATTATGAAATACTATGCTTTTGCTGTTACAATTTTTACCTTGTTTTTGAGATAGTGTCTCATGTATCCCAGGCTGGCCTCAAATCCAGTACATATCTAGGAAGATTACCTTGAACTCTTGCTCCTCCTGTCTACACCAGAAAACCTAGCTTTTTCTTTTTTTCAGTGCTGAGGATGGAACTCAGAACCTTGACACACACAAGGCAAGGGCTCTGCCATTGAGCTATATCCCTAGTTCTCAATCCTATTCCCAATGCAACTGGTCTCATTAATTTTTGTGAATTCATAGTTAATATGAATTAATTAATATATTATTGTAGAGTGTAGAGTATTAAAATGCACACCTACCAGGACTCAGGATCAGAGTCAAGAGCAACATGAGTCCCTTGCCAGCTTGGTGGCATGGTAAGGCCCTATCAAACCAAAGCAAATAAACAACAACAACAACAAAAAATCAAAACATGTTCTCAACTCATGGATGTCTAAATTTTCTTAGGCACAGACAGAGAGAAAATGAACTGCATCATTTGTACATGCAACTATAAAAGAATTGGGTCCAGAAGCATATGGAATACTTTTTGAACAGCATTTAACTTTAGTAAATATGATCCCAAGAGTCAAAAGTAAGAATACAAATGCACAAGTAACAAATAAATGCCATCTTGTGAACCATTAAGCTTCCGTCCTGCTTGGCTCTTTGCTTCTGAAAATGCCACAAAAGTGTGTTTTTATACATGGTATAGGAGTTTCCAGAATGGATGACAGCATAGGAAACTCTAGTACATTGTATTCAATTGAGTACCAGGGGAATCTCATCCTACCCTGTTCTGAAATTAATTCACAGCATAACAAGCTTGTCTCTCATGTTTGCTTTTTAATTCTCAATGAATGGATTAATATTATGTTATTTAATCTTTCTGAGACTCTGTTTCCTTCTCTAGGCATCGGAAATAATGAACAATTTTGATACTGGGCAATATTACAGGATTAACAGTAGCATTAAATAAACGAATAACTATGAACTAGACCTGTAAATGTTAGAAGATTCTATAATTATAACTATTATTTATTATATGCTAAAACAAACAGTAAATTAGTGCTGGCTTATCCCTTCTTAGTATTATATGATAAAATATTAATTTCATGCTTGTGGAATTCAAGATATATATATATATATATTGTTATTTTGATATATGGTTTTTGATACTAGATCCTAATATTACTAAAAAAGCATAAGTGATTGGTATCATACATAATAAATGAATAATACCAGCACTGGCAATAAATCACCCTAAAGGTGGGTATCGAGTTCTTCTATACTACTGGGAAAAACTATGTCAATATATTCTTCCCTTTAGCCAGTGTCTTTTCATTTTATGCCTATAATAAATTATGACTATGATGTGAACATTTACAGCAATAAGCTAAGTAAGCTCCACCAAGATGTTTAGAAACAACTCATGGCCTTCCAAGAAAAGTTCTCTAGTCAAAATTTTGTCACTATTATATGTTTGTCATGGTCTTGGTAAAATACAGGTCTTTTAAAATTTGTGGTTGTAAAGAACAGATGCTGCAGGTGTTATTTGAGTCTATGAAGTGTTAGGTCTTATAGTAGAGCAAATCAACTGGCAGGGATCACCTCCTTCTAGAGATGTTGCTCTTCCTTCCCATTGAGCCCATTTTTTAAACAGGAAACTTCAGCCTCTGAAGTGGGCTGTGTAAGTACAAGATTCCAAATACCCTCACACTTCATGGTAAACAGAAAAAGCTTGAAAGCTACAGGTTGTTCGAGTGTCAGTTTAAACAGAGTTGTAGAAGAAGTTCGTTATAACTATCAGTGCAGTTCTTTATGCATATAATGATCCAAACAACATAATATAGGGGGAATGAAGTGGTCATGTGGAGCAGTAGGTATACAATGCATGTACAAACCAAAACAGTGCTAGCTATGATACAAAACAAAGTAGGTATGTGAAAATGTGGGAAACTCACAAAACTTAGAGTGAGTCTGCAAGGTAAAAAAAAAAAAAAAAGATACATTCAAGATCAGAAAGATGGCTCCAGAGTAGAGGTGATAGACCTCAAGAGGTCTATCTTTAGACCTAAGGACCTACATGGGTCTTCCACAAGTTGTTCTCTGACCCAGACAGGAGCATTGTGTTCTCCCTACCACCATATAAATAAATAAAAATAGAATAAGAATAGCTTTGAATGATATAAGCAAGTGTGGCATTGTTTGTATCATGCTGGCCACAGCTACCTTCCAAAATAGCACAATTACAAAGAAAAAAATGCCTTATCTTCTCTTAATCCAACAAGAGAAGTTTCTCACCTAAAAGTTAGTGCCTGAAGTCCCTTAACATACCCCTCTGAGATTTGGCTGACATTTTCCTGTGCTGGCCAAAAGTTTGTATGCTCCAAAGACTTACTCTCCTGAGCCTTTTAGAATTACTTTATCACATTCCTGATTAGTCCTAGGAGACCCTGGCACTATCCAGGGCTGTGAGGTTTAGAATACAATGGTCTTCAAAATCACAGACAGTTACTACTATCCAAAAGGACAGTCAATTTGGGTTAGGTTGTTCTAAATTCCTCAAAGACAGTAGCCATTGGACAAAGAAATGTTATGCAGCTCACTGCTTCTGTACAACTCAGTGATGGATGCTTTCATATGATAATGTGCATGCTTCTGATAATTGAATGCCCAAATTCTACTACATTAAATCTATTTAAAAAGAAGGAATATTAAATGATAGCTTCTCTTTCCACTTTTATTAAATGTTTAGAGTGACTCTGTAATCCAAATGTGTGGGCTGCTTTAAGGGGGACAAAGTTCCCGAATACCCGCAGGGGAGTTTGTGACCAGCTGAGGTTGTTTATTATTGCTGCTTCTGCAAAAGATACACTCCCTGTGGGATATCAAGTGGCTGGTTCTATAGACGGGTCATTGCCTTGCTAAACAAGTGCAAATGGTACCATTCTGACTCTACTCACTGAGGCTTCATTTCCTTAGCAACTCAGCAGCATCTTCAGCTGCTCATATTCCCAGATCCTTATTCCAGCTGTCTGGTATTTGTTTTTGTTAATCTGGATAAGCTTCCAGATGATAATGGAAAGAAGGAAACTGCTATCTTTTCTTTATAGCCTCAAAATTTCTTCCTAATTACTCATACGTACAAAACAGGGTTTTGATAATGTCCAACCAGAACAGATGGTTCTTTTGGCAGGTGGAAGAGTATAGAGCAGAGGGAGGCTCAAAAATATTAGGTTACTTCAGGTAGGTGACAAATAGCAACTGGGTGAATTCCAGGTGCTGGAAGTGAGTGTGCCCTATGACTTTATTAGAGAAAATAGAAATGTTTCTTTCCTTGTTTTTATATTTCAAAGGGTAGGGTTTTCTATACTGAGGGGGCTGTTAGATATTATTCTTAGAGTAGATTAAAAGTTCTTCTTATATTCGTTGGAGCTATTAAAACCCACACTACCTCATAGGTAAGCCTCTAAAATGTAGCTATCAACCATGATTTAAATGTAGAGGAGAGGCCACAAATGATTCCATGGAGAACTAAAATAATTTTTCTTGGTTGCACTGTTTCTTAAAAGTGAATGTAAGAAAAATATTGCCTGGGCTTTATTATTATGAATATTTTAGCCATGAAGAGTTCACTATAAATGAGAAGTTCTTGACATAAAAAGCAGAAAAGATTTTAAGGCCAGGAGAAATAATCTGTAAATATCCAGAAGGCAGAAGTACAAGTGTTCAGAGACAATATCTGGCCCATTATGCTTAATGACAAAACAAATTATTGCTACTTTGAGCACCTACAAAATGAAAAAGGATTGTAATAGGCATGCCCATTATGAAGAGAAATAAACCAGTAGGGTTACGATGCACAGCAGTCACACATTAGTGACTCTACCTAAGTACCAACTATCAAAAAAATAACCATCATCATTCTCACATTTTCAAGGCAGCTTACTGTCATCTCATTTCAATTTATTTTGGGAAATGGAAAAATGAGAGATAACTATGATGTTTGGATTATTTGGTTTCTTGGCATTTAATTTCTTGAGCTCTTTTTAACTTTTGGACATTAGACCTCTGTCAGATGTGGGGTTGGTGAAGATCTTTTCCCAATCTGTAGGTTACCATTTTGTTCAAATGACAGTGTCTTTTGCCTTACAGAAGCTTTTCAATTTCATAAGTCCCATTTATTGATTGTTGGTCTTAGAGCCTGAGCTGTTGGTGTTCTGTTCAGGAAGTTGTCACCAGTGCTGATGAATTCAAGGGTTTTCCCCACTTCCTATTCTAATAGTTTTAGTGTGTCCAGCCTTATGTTAAAGCCTTTGATCCACTTGGACTTAAGTTTTGTACAAGGTGATAAGTATGGGTCTAATTTCATTCTTTTACATGTGGAAATCCAGTTGGACCATCACCATTTGTTGAGGATGCTGTCCTTTTTCCATTGTACATTTTGGCTTCTTTGTCAAAAATTAAGTGACCATAGGTGTGTGGGTTCATTTCTGGGTTTTCAGCTCAATTCCATTGATCCACTGGTCTGTTTCTATACCAGTGCCATGCTGTTTTTATTACTATTGCTCTGTAGTACAGCTTGAAATCTGGGATGGTGATACATCCAGATGTTTTTTTTTTTTTTATTCTACAGGATTGATTTAGCTATTCTTGGTTTTTTGTTATTCCATATGAAGTTGAGAATTGCTTTTTCAAGGTCTACAAAGAATTGTGGTAGTATTTTGATGGGAATTGCATTGAATATGTATAGTGCTTTTGGCAGAATGGCCATGTTTATTATGTTGATCCTACCTATCCATCAGCATTGGAGATCTTTCCATCTTCTGATATCCTCTTAAATTTCTTTCTTCAAGGACTTGAAGTTCTTGTCATACAGGTCTTTCACTTGCTTGGTTAGAGTTACCCCCAGGTATTTTATATTGTTTGTGGCTATTGTGAAGGGTGTTGTTTCCCTAAACCAAATAATACAATCGAAAAATGGGGAACAGAGCTAAGCAGATAATTCACAGAGGAGGAATCCCTAATGGCTGAGAGACACTTGAAGAAATGCTCAGCATCCTTAATCATCAGAGAAATGCAACTCAAGCCAACTCTGAGATTCCATCTCACACCCGCCAGAATGGCTAAGATCAAAAACTCAAATGACAGCACATGCTGGTGAGGTTGTGGAGAAAGGGGACCACTCCTCCATGCTGGTGGGAGTGCAAGCTTGTACAACCTGTACAACCACTATGGAAATCAGTCTGGTGATATCTTAGAAAACTTGGAATAGCTTTACCTCAAGACCTAGCTATACTACTTCTGGGTATACATCCAAATGATTCCTCACCAAATGACAAGGACATTTCCTCATCTATGTTCATAGCAGCCTTATTTGTAATAGCTAGAAACTGGAAACAACCCAGATGTCCCTCAACAGGAATGGATTAAAAAAACTGTGGTACATCTACACAATGGAATACTACTCAGCCATCAGAAACAATGAAATCCTGCAATTTGCCAGCCAAATGGATGGAACTAGAGAAGCTCATCCTGAGTGAGCTAACCTAGACTCAGAAGGATGCACATGATATCTATTTACTTATAATCAAATTTTAGCCATATTGTACTGGATAACTATACTACAACCAATGCATAAAGGGGAATAGGAACATAGATTTTGTTTCCTATCAATGAGACCCTTTGCCCTAGTTGTGCTGCCTAGTTGGTCTCCCAGTGAATGAGGAGGCTCTTGGCCCTCAGATGACTGTTGAACTGGGGTGTGGAACTGTATATAGGGACACTCCACTCCAGAGGAGTGGGATGGAAGGGATAGGGGGTAGAGGGTGGGAGGGTGGGACTGGAAGGGGTGGAAAGAGGACACTGTGATGGAGATGTAACCTAAAGTAATAAATAAACATTTTAAAAACTATGATGTTTGTACCAACCCCTTAAGCTTAACAATTTCCTGCACATGTTACTAGCTCCAATTCTATTTTCTTCCTTGCTTTAGGTATACAGTGTTCTAAGTGTGGAGGAAGGAGCTAGACTGTAATAGAAACCAACAAGGGAGCAAGACTAAAACCTGTGTAGAATGAAATGGCGGTTACAAAAGTTGATTCCTACCCTTGAACAAGGGCCCAGGAGATAGAATATGTAAAGAAAGAACAAAGTGGGTGGGAGGTTTTTAATAATTGTTTTCTTTATATTGTTTTTGTTCAAAGCTTGCCCCAAGCCATATTTGACAGAACATTGAACATTCACATTATTTTCTTCTAAACTAACAGTTGTCATCATGAATTAATTCATTCCAATTAATATTTTTCCAAAATTATTCCTAGCAGAATAAAATAAAGTGGTTGCTGCAAAGGTTAAATATAGCTAGGGGAGGTAGACACTTTCTGCAATTACAGATAGGTTGAAGAATTCCAGAGAGGTAAATAAGGTTGGAAAGGATTTGAAGTAAGAAAAGAATAATAATAAAAGAACAAGAACAAAACAAAAAACAAACAAACAAAAAACCCCAAAACAAAAAACAAAAGAAAACTTGGAATTGATAAATTTGAGTTAAAATTTCTCCTATATGTCTTTACTTGGTGAAGCAAATGACTGCTCAAGAATGAAAGAAGAAATAAAATAGTTGAAAAATAGCAAGAAGTAACAAAAATGTTAATAATTAAATATATCACTGTGTTAGTTATCATCACATTATACAATTTACAAACCAGGGATGTCTTTGCCTCATTTGATCCCTACCCCAACTCTGGTGTCGTTACTACTTTGTGCCATTCGTTGGTTGGGTAACTGTAGTGTGGCAGGGTGGTTATTCTCTGGACTAATGTCAGAAAGCCAAAAAGTAAAATAATATATTAAGTTGATAATGAGCTCCACTGATTGTATAGGGAAGACTTATGGAGAACCTTAATATTTCTTTTTATTTTATTTACTTATGATTTTTTGGGGGGAGGGGGGGTTCTTGTTTGTTTTGGTTTTCAAGACAAGGTTTCTCTGTGTAGCCCTGGCTGTCCTGGACTCACCTTATAGACCAGGCTGGCCTCGAACTTACAAAGATCCTCCTGCCTCTGCCTCCTAAGTGCTGGGATTAAAGGCATGTGCCACCACTGCCCAGCTTGAACTTTCATATTTCAACCTGCATTATCACTGACATGTGAGATGCTCCCTTACGGATTGAATTGAACTAAGCAGCTGCCAAGATAGTAGCCCAGGTGTCACTAGCGGTCAGAAAGCCTGGATATGTGAGCAGTTAGGTTGAGCACAGAGGTAGAAATGCCAGTGATTGTGGAGAGCCTATGAGGGGTTGGTTTACTGAAGTTCTTTTTTTTCTTTCTGCTATGTTCAGTGCCAATATTATACAGTAAAGAATTTGATTTTCTGGTTTTGAGGCACTTTCCTAAATAATGGTGATAATACTCATATCTATAGCCAGAGAACCTTAAGCAATTTTCCAGTGGAAAATGGATCCTCTCACCCAAGCTTCAACTTTCCTTTCCCTGCTTGTCCATGATGAAGTAGGATTTCTCTCCCAACTCCATCCTCTTTTTGAAACTCAAAAGCAGAGTATATAGGGGCCCGTGTGAGAGGAAGCGCACCATCTCAGCTTCAATACATGAATATCAAATAGGGGTGAAACTCTCATTAATCTTGAGCTAAATGTAAAGTTAGACACAGAGGGGCCTTGGGCCCTCTGTTTGTTCAGAGCCCTAGGCATGTTATGGAGAAAATGTCAAAGATTCCTCTTCTCTTGCTTCTGCGCCTTACCGTGATGTTTTATTCAAAGCACCATGTCCTTACGGAACAAACATTGCCTATCAAAATTTTGCTCACCTGGCTCCCAGTCTCACACATAAACATGCACAACACCTGAATTTAAGAGAGTCAATCAGTTCTCAGAAAAGTCAGTCTCCTGGTAACACACTGTGGGGCCTGAGGACTCCAGAAATGAGTGTGTGAGGCAGTGTGACCTTCTGCGACTGTGTTTGTATCCGTCTCACTGCGCTGTGTTAACACAACATGATGTGTGCGCTGACCCTTCCAGCTAGAGATGGTTTAACTTCTACTGGAACTCTGAGATCATATTGGAAAAGGATTTGACTGTGCAAAAAGTTGGGGGTGGAGGACCCTGCTACCAGATGCCTCTGGGAGAGATCAGAATCTGCAGACCTTCTGGAAAGGATGGCAGAGGTGGGGGAGGGAGGAGTTTCTCTAGCTAGACTGTGCCTCAACCCTCTATTAGGTAGCTGCCCCAGTGGTCAGCAGGGTGGTAGCCTTTCAACCATAAGTTCAGCTGGACCTCTGCAGAACACTAGGTTTCTGTTTGTGGACTCAGACAAGGAAAGAGAGCCAGCCACTTCCCCAGTCTCTGCTCATCAAGTGGGTCTTGTAAGAGGCGTAAGCGACAGAAGCAAATCAGGAGTCCAGCAAGAGGCAGTCTAGGAAGTCAGGCATTGGCCAAGTCAGCCCGTTTGACTTCCTTATCTCACATGACCAAAGGCGCCTGACAGAATGGCTTCTTCATAAACCACCAACTGAATAAGAGACTCACACTGCATCAACTAGCAGGAGTCTTGTGTTTTTCTCAGTTCCAGCAGCTCCAGATGGACCGAGAACCAAGCCTGGTGGCTGTCCAAAATATTCTTTATTTTCAGCCCATGTTTTTTTTTTCTCCACAACCCGTGGGGAAAGGGCAATCCACTCCATCTGTCCAGTACTCTTTTTCCATTTACTGTGACCTCAGGAAGAAGCAACACTTCTCTGAAAACTACCAGGCTTGATGTGGCCACTGAGAACCCTTGAGTTTCGGGAGCCAAACTTCCCCATACTGGCCACACTAGCAACTATAGATAGTTCATAATGTGGTAAGGCTTCCCAGAGCCTGCAGGATAAGAAAGTGAACTACTTACTGAATCTTCAAAACTGCAGGTAAAATTATATAATTATATGAAAACAGGGTCAGAGCTCCTTGTGACTGCCTTGTCTCTCCTGGATGTTTGCTTATGCTTTCTTCTAATAATTGTATGCCCCTCACCTTCTCCTCATGCTGAAATGCCCCAAGTGGCCCCACTTGAAACTAGACTTTTAGTTGTTTGCCCTAATGATTAGAGGCTGGCAGAAAATAATAGCAGCCTTTTCCCCTGTCATGCAAACTAAATGTATGCTCAGAGTAGCCAAGGCTTAGGTTTCAAAGAAAATCTCCTCCAACATTTTTAATGTGTGAAGTATAATCAAAGAAATGTTAGAGAATCCAGTCCTCAGTCAGCCCTTCTGTACCTTTACCTGAGATTGTACACCGTGATGCTCTGCCTTATGCTGGCCCCTCTGACAGTTTTCAGAGTCAGAGCAGGTTCCAGCGATAAGACAGCTGGTGCCAACCATTTAAGAGAAAGAAAACAGCTATCTAAATGAGCAAGTCTCTAATCAGTAAATCTAATTACGAGATATAGTAAATTATTATAAATGCTGTTCAGAGTGTCTTAAAACATTGTAAAAAAAGAAGAACA
Organism: Lophiomys imhausi; assembly: GCA_907164525.1. NCBI lineage: Eukaryota > Metazoa > Chordata > Mammalia > Rodentia > Muridae > Lophiomys > Lophiomys imhausi. The sequence continues at coordinate 4,930,162 of CAJQZJ010031868.1, forward strand.
TTTGTCAACCAAACAGGACTATGATGTGCTGGTGACATTATTTGGGATCAGGACATTCACATTTGTAAATGTCATGTTTTATGGCAATTCCTGACACCTGAATCCAACATTCACACATTAAAACTTTTATATCCTCTCTCCTTCATTCACCTAGATATTAAAGTGGCTTAAAACATACCTTAGTGCACAGATCCTCATGGGGACAAGAGGAACATTTCACTTGTACCAGACTTACAAGAACTTTAAAAAGCTCAGGAACAGGGGTGAATAATAGAGATGCAGCATTTCCCATGGGTGCATATATTTTCCAAATAGAGTTCATGCTCTCTCATTTAACACTCTCTATTAAAATGTTTTAAATACCTCACACTGTCCAAAGAAATGCATAAAGAAAGACAAACAAATTAACATTTTATCTTTGGCTCCCAAGCTAGCTGGCTGCCTGGACATTGCTTACATTGGTCTTGTTTGTTCTCTGTGAAGTATGGGCCCTGTCCTTTGGTCCATCTGCTTCCTGGAGGAATTAATATGTGGGCTGCTAACTTTGAAGGCACTTCACAATGGTATTCTCAATTTATCATCTATTATGTTCTTGGAGGCTGAAGTAAAGGCTCATACCTCAGGATTATCCATGTGCCTTTCCACATTTTCTAGTCCCGTGGAATGAGTTTGAGGTCACAAACTTGGGTTCTGTCAAGTACAATGTCAGGGAAAGTGAGGCAAGTCACTAAATAAAATAAACACATTACTGTAGCTCTGTCCTCGCTTGTCACCAAACCATGGCACATATATGCTGCTGGTAGCACAGCTACTACATCATCAAGTTCTGGCTGGCCAGGCCTGGTCTTCACAAGACATGAAAACTCAGTATTATCTTCAATGGGAGCTACCAGTAATGGCTCTGATAGAAACATCATTAAAAGCAAACTGTACAACTTCTATGTAGAAGCACATTTGCCTGAAAATTGGAGGCTGAAATTGTTGTTTTCTAAAGGTCCGTGATATTTTGAGATAATGACTATTGTATGAAATCCCTCTTCATTCATTGGAGGTCTTGGCTGGCAAATTACTAATGACTATACAATTCACCTCCAAGTCTATTTATCTATTTTTTGTATGTTACAATAAATTACAGTTTCAGGCCAATATTGTACACCATCTATAAAATGCATATGTGTTTGCCCTCTGCTCTAAAGACTGAAAATACAATCCAAAGAGACCTTACTGTCTTGACCTAATTCAGTATGTCACTTTTGTCTTTGCTGTTTGTCATAAGTTTCCCACCCACACAGCTCTCTTGACTTATCTGTCTTTCTTTCTAAGGACCTTGAAGGAACTATATTTAGATCCTTGGTCATGTAAGACAACTATCCTAGAAATTCTACGTTCTCACCTTTGAGTTTAATAATTGTATATGTGATATATTGTATGAATGCAAGTTCCAAGAAAAATTCAGGCCAAGATAGTATAAAATATATTTGTTTGAATTAGCAAGATACCATTTTTTGACAAGGGAGGCATAACCTATATTCGCACCGATGGAGATTATGAAACTGCGTGATATATTCCTAGAAATTGCCTGAGGGAACACTGTACTGAGTGAGAATGCTTATTTTGTTCCCCAGTATTCTAACCAAGTTCCTCTTCAGCTTAGCTGGTAAACCCTGCAGCTGCTGGGGGAAAAAAGGAGTCTCACATTTTATTTTTGGCTTTCCTTGGTTTCTTTTGTACCTGAAGGACTTTATTTTTCTCTCTATGTCCCCTGTAGGAGAGGAGAACAGAGCCTTAGGAATTATTTAAGGAAAGCATATTACATAATCAAAGCAAAGCTTCAGGACCTCTTTACTGATATTCCTTATGAAGGCTTAAAATTATCCTTTACCAGAACAAGTAAAGTTTCTCCATGGTTTGTATACATTCAGCTTCCCTGTAGTGAAATGGTTATATATGCAGCATTTCCGGGTCTCGTTATTATAGAATCACTTCTTTATTAAAAAATATAAAGGAAGTTCACAGAATATATTCTGTATTTCTAGTATGGGAATTATTTTTAAGGTCAACTGGGGAACCTTTCTGGATAATAGTAGGGGACAAACTGATAATATGTGGCTCTGAATAGAAAATAAGACCTGACCCACATAGGCACACAGCATTATCTAAGGGAGGTCCCATTTACCAAGAACAAGGCACAAGAAAACCTAGATTCTGGGCTTCTGATTCCTCTGACTTAGTAGGCCTGGGTTTTGTTATAAAACTCTTTCCATATCCCAGGGAATTTGTCTTTAAATAGACAGCAGTTGGTAATATTTTAGAGTGTAGGATAAATCCTTTAGTGAAAGTACAATGGTTATATATATGTAATAACACTTATGTTTATAATTATTTATTAAGTTAGCATACAAATTAGTGGACTTTATTACCATACTTTTATAGATCTGTATCAAAATATTTTGCTTTTCTTCTTTACCTTCCCCCATTGTCTTAACCTATTGACTCCTGACCCCCATTACTGCCCCTATCATTGATGGTCCTTTATCCCTCCACCCACTTTTACTTCTGGTTTCATGTTATTTGTATTCTATTACTCTCTTTTTTACATTCTTCTGTAAGAAATATACAGCTCACAGTGGATGGCATTATACAGTAGGCAGAAAGTCCTGAATATATAAGACGAGATAATTGAATTGAGCATGTAAATAAATAAATAAGGCAATTTAGTGAAGGAAAGTGTTTTATTTCAGCTTACAATTACAGGCCACAGTTCCCCATTGCAGGAAAGCTAAAGCAGGGGCCTCAAGGAGTCATGTCACACCCATAGTCAAGATCAGAGAGAAATGAATGTGTGATTGCCTATTTGCTTGCTTGCTTGTGCTCAGTGTGAGTTTTCTACTTCTATACACTTCTGGACCCCCTTTCCCAATAAATAGTGTCACCCAAAGTGGGCCAGGTACTTAAGGCAATCCCCCTATAGACATATCCACAGATGAACTCTATGTTAACAACCACTCATTGAGATTATCTTTCTAGATGATTCTAGGTTGTATTGAATTGACAAAACTCCCAACCAACACACACACACACACACACACACACACACACACACACACACACACA
>CAJQZJ010031868.1:4933285-4981330 GCA_907164525.1 Lophiomys imhausi
ACACACACACACACACACACACACACACACACACACACACACACACAGCAGTTCATGTGTCAGAAAAAATACATAGTATTTGTTTTGATGAATCCATCATCTTATTTCTCTTAAAATAATTTCTAATTCCACTACTTTTTCTGCAAAAGACATGATCTCATTTTTTGTTATGAATTTTATTAGAGATGAATAATTGTATATATGCACCACATATATCATGGATGAGTAATTGTATATATTTACAGAATATATGAAATATATACATGTATATATATGCACATCCTATTTTCTTATTCATTGATCTATGGATGGATAGCTAGACTAGTAAACTTTGATGCCACTGTAAAGAGAAAAGTAATAAACATGGGTATTCTGGTATTCAAGTATGTCTCTAGTGCACTGACTTAGAGTTCTCTGGGTATATATCTTGGAGTGGTTTAGGTGAACTATATGTTAGTTCTGTTTCAGTGTTTTGGAGAACCACCATACTGATTTCCACAGTGGTTGCACCATTTCCATTATTTCCAGAAATAGATACGTGTTCCTCTTTCTTTAAGTGGAAAAAGCCTGTTCCACAAATTGTATTGGGAAAACTGGATACTCGCATGTAGAAGACTGAATTAGATACTTTTCCTCCACCAAAATCAATTCAGAATGGACCAAATTCCTTAATGTAAGACTTGAGGCTTTAAAACTGCTAGAAGAAAACACAGGTAACAAACTCAAAGACATATGTATAGACAAGGCCAATGGAAAAGAACTATAGAAACACAAAATATTCTCAGGAACTGACAAATGGAATTGCATAATGTTGAAACCTTCTCCAAAACAAATGAAACAGTCACCAAGTTGAGAATATAGAATGAAAAAAAAATCTTTACTCAATATGCTGGCTAGCCAACTTGACACACACAAACTGGAGGAGTCTGAAAGGCGGAAACCTTAGTTAAGAAAATGCCTCCATAAGATCCAGTTGCAAGGGGTTTTCTTAATTAGTCAGTGGGGCAGGGCCAGGCTCATTGAGGGTGAGGCCATACCTGGGCACCATGTGGAGCACTCCTCCATGGCCTCTGCATCTGCTCCTGCCTCCAGGTTCCTGTCCTGTTTGAATCACTGTCCTGACTTTGCTGATAAACAGTGATATGGAAGTGCAAGCAAAGAAATTTTTTTCCTTTCCAACTTGCTTTTATGTCATAGTGTTCCATCACAGTAGTGGAAACCCTAACTAAGACACCTAATATTTGTCAGGTAGCAGAATAATCTACAGAATATATAAAGAACTACAAAACTTTGAATACTCCAAATCAGTTAATTACAAATGGGCCATTGAACTTGAACAGACCAGATGGTTCTTACCAGAAGAAAAACGAATGGACAATAAATTTCTGAAAAAGTGTTTAGCATCCTTAGCCATTAGGAAATCCAACTTAAAGCTCCTTTGAAATTGTGTCCTACTCCTTTCAGAATAGTAATCATCCAGAATATATATATGTTTTGGTAACTTTTTTTTCCCAAGGCAAAAAAAGGAAAACAAAATTGTTATGATTGTGTAGAGATATGACTGGCTTTTATGTTGGGCTCGTAGACTATGCCCCCTGAGTGTGCAGTTATATTTGGCCTACCATATGTCATAATAATAACCGGGGACTTAGAGACTAAACACACGCATGCATACACACACAGAGAGACAGACTGAGACAGGGACAGAGAGACAGACAAAGACACACACACACAGAGAGAGAGAAAGAGAGACAGACAGAGAGAGATACACATACACACATAACACACAAACACACACACACACACACACACACACACACACACATACACACACACACACACACAGAGAGAGAGAGAGAGATTGAGATTTTGATATGATATGAAGACTTTACCAGACTCCAGTGGCATAAGGTTAAGCTACTGAGAAAAAAACTTTAGAAATTAGCAGACATTTCAACTTAAGATAGGCCTCAGAATCCTGTGGTTGTTCACTAATATATCTTCCCAAACCAAAGAAGGATCTAGCATAAAGATTGTGAATGTGGCAAGTGTTCTACAAAAATGAGTAAGTCCGACATGTGTGAAACAAAGAGACCATCCCCTTAAGTATATATTTAAAATGTGTATAACTTAGTCACTAGACACTGGGATTTAGAGCTTGTCTTGAATCCTAGATTCCTACTTTATTAGGCATTTATTCTTCATTTTGAAGCAAGCAGCATAGTGATGGCTTTGCAACCCTGGGACGCTACTTGGTTGAGATTATACACATCTCCTTCTCCTCAAAATGTATCTTGCAACCTAGGACCCTTACTTGCATTGAGCTGCATGCATATTCTCATTTAACCAATGGAATAAGCTGCATGAATACATGCAAAGTAAGACAAACTCTCAGTGAACTTACAGGGAAAATCTTTATTTACCATCTTATGCCTATGCCTAATTGTGTGTGCATATTTAAAATCAGATGCATCGTGGAAATGCACAGGACAGAAAGGGTTTTATAACCCAAGACTGTTAATAAGACTAGAAATTATGCATCCTATGGCTCTTACCAACCAACTCTTCCTTCTCCTGGACCCCTTTAAAGGAAGCCCTAAGCAATAATCACTGTCTGGGTGAACTGTAGCTCAAGTGGCATGCTGGTCATAGAATATCCTGCACTTTCTCTTGAAATAAAACTTTTGCTGCTTTTGCCATTTGTGTGTGATCTCTTTTTAATTATTTACTCAAGACCCCAAGAACCTACCCTCCCAATCCAGACAAGCCCCTTGGAAACAAATTGATATGATTTTTTTGCACTTAAAATACAAAATTTAACTTCATCACAGTTTAGAAGTATTAAACAAGATAGTTATGTGAGATCATTAACAAGATGCCTGGTATATAAGAAGCATTATCAAAATTGTGACTACCTTATAACAGTGCCTTAGATTGGGACTGTGAAAAAAAAAAGATTTAAAATAGATTTTTTTCTAGAACAAATGAGGAAATAAGACCCACAAATGAATGAATCAGTGAAGGCCAGAAGAATCCTCTTTTTAAAAAAACATTTGAGAGGTAACAGGGGACTAATTTTTATTAGGTTTATTTTCAGACACCTCTGTAGAGTAACCTGGCACTTCTACATTGTATTATGTCTATACTAGGAACGTATGCTGAATGTTTTCTTCTTCTTTGTAACTTATTTTCTCTCCATTGAGCTGAGCCTGGTTGTCCTTCTCTCAGATATATGCTACAGTTGCTTACATCCTTCTACTTTTAATTGAAGGCTATTCACTGGGTAAGCCTAAAGAGAGTGAAGCCAAGGCAGAAAGGCAAGGGGAGGGTGAAGCAGAATAGAAGTGTTGCTAGAATGTCTCTCATTTCCTCCCTATCATAAGGCTAAAGATTGAGATCTTCCCTTATGCTAGGCAAGGGCTACTGTTGAATGGAAAACCACAATGAGAAATTTTTCTTTTGTACAATTAAAATACCATCCTTACAGCATTACTTGAGGTTGTCAAGAGAGAGGGAAGAAAGAGTTACACGTGATACAGTTCCAAGGTCTTTCTTTCTTCTTTGGGAGCATTTGAAAGAATCTATATTTAAATGTACAGAGGCATCTTCAGAGAAGCACCAAGCATAGAGAATCAGAAGTCTGCAACTGGAAGCATCTTTGGGGACTGAGAAATGTACGCTATTGTGAAATCTCAACAATGCTATGTGTTGCAATAGTTAAATCTGTAGAAATGATTAAGCTAGATGTTTCTAGTATAAGCAAACATACATTTGTCATTTGGAATTCTTTGTATGAAGAAATGTTTCTTACACACACACACACACACACACACATACACACACACACACACACACACACAAAATTACAGTTACCTGATGATCATTCATTAGCAAATGCTTTTGCATATGGGAAAATGTATAGGTGCTAAGACCTGACTTTTCACATTTCATCCTTCAAAGAAGACCTTATTCCAGAAGCTATCATTTCTTCTTGGTGAGTAGGCCTGCATGCATTAGTTCTCACCTCTGTCGTGTGTTCATAGCATAGAAAATTCTTTCCCTTGGTGGCTAGGCTCCAGTGGCTTTGTTTCATGGAGATGCCATGCACCATCTTGAGAAGCTGGCTCATTTCCAGCGACACTGAGGTTTGAAGGAAGAGCTATGGCCCCTTAGAACTTTACTCCTCTTATGAATATGATTGTCTCAATTTTTTTTTTGTGCTAGTGGGAGAGTGTGAGAATAAAATGCATGCACAGGAGCCTCTATCTTCAAGTCCTGCTGGTTTGGGCATCACAAAAAGAGGCATAGGAAAACCTTTGAGAGTTTGGAGCACGCTGTGTGAGAGAGATAAAAGTAGAAACAGCAAATTGGCTGCAATGTGAATGGCAGGTGCATTTGTTCACTGGAGGCAAGTTGGCAATTTCGCTTTCAATGGCCAGCTTGTCTCTCTAAGGTTCACCTTTCAAAGTCTTACCTTTAGCCCTCCACTTGCATTAGCCAAGCCCTGCCTTCTCATGAGTTCTTATGCTCCAGGTAACAGCCACTCTTTCCCCAGATTTTTTATTTTTGGAAATTAAAAAAATTTCCAGTATTTTAAAAAGATTACTAGAGGTAGAATTATAAAGCTGCAAATGGAAAGCTTGCTAAGCAGGAGAATAGCATCCCCAAAGAGAAAGATGTTGTGGTATGTAAGTATGTATGTATGTATGTATGTATGTACGTATGTACGTATGTACGTATGTACGTATGTACGTATGTATGTATGTATGTATGTATGTATGTATGTATGTATGCCTTTGTTTCACCCAGGTAAATATGTTGAAAAGAAGGAAATTCTTAGGTAAGACAGTGTGACTGTGACCTCATACTAGCATTTCTATAGATAGTACAGAATTCATCCTGTACTATCAAAACAGACATGCTATCTTGATATCTTGATAAAAATGAAAAGACACAGGTCAAAGGAGAAGAATGCAGAATGGAAAGACTGATGAGAGCAATCTGTCTTCATTGAAGGGAGATGGAAGGATGTGATAGGTGTCCAACTTCTTGTCTCAGATAAGCAAGGAGAAATGACTGTAAGCAAGTCTGGACATAAAAGAAGAAAAGGTCATTTCCTCTCTACATAAAACACTTGTAACCCTTGTATACATTCTTCACCATCTAGGTTCCAACTCATATTTAGTTTGGCTGCCCGACATTCTTATCCCATTGGTTTGTTTTGCTTTTCTGTACTTCCATCATTATTAATAATCTTAATGATTACAATAAGGTGATGGCATCCATCAAATAAAATGTTAATGGTGCCTGTCTCAACATCTTTGTTGTGCATAAGGTTGATCACAATAGACTCTCTGTGTTCACTTCATTCTAGACTCTAAAATGTCTATTGTGAAGCAGGAACATGTATTGAAGGTCTATTCTAACCAATAGGATGGCAAATTGATCTTGGGAGATGTTCAAAGGAAGGGTGTGTAATACACAAGTGGTTTCTGAATTGCATAGTTCCTGGCTAATGAATGTCAATTCATCAAATACGTCCAAAGTTCAGTTAAAGATTGATGAAACACATCTGATGTCAGGGAAGTCTCCCCTCCCACAGGAAATCAAAGGTTTCTGGCCTTTGGCAGATGAATGTGGTCAACACTCAAAATTCTGTCATTTTAAAGATAAACAACTGAATTCGGAGCATCCTCCAAGACGAACTCCTTGTGCCTACTTGCTTAGTGGAGCGGGACAAGTATTGGCTACTTTAGTTTTGGAATGACAATTGGTAATGTAAGAGATGTAACATATCATACAACACTAAGCAATAGAGATGGCAGTAGAACTCGATGGTATAACTTATTAGTATTCTATAGACACAGTTCCTCAGGTGTCACCTTATTTTAATTTAACTAAAGAAACAAAGAGCACACACACCTCTCAGATGTCATAAAAGTTATAAATACAAATCTAGACTTTTAAAAGAAATAACAATCTCTCTTGCTCTCTTGAAACTCTGTGAATATGCAGCCATTTTCTCTGTGGCTATTGCTTTGGGATATGCATGACTGATTAATACGTGTTTTTTCCCTTACATAATTTCTCTTAACATAGAGCCCAACATAATCTTGCTGTACACAATTTATATACATATTATACAATGTGCTTATGTTGAAGTTAGCTGCACATTTTGTTTATGGTTAATACTAAGTGATGAAGACCTTTACTGAAAAGCCCACCTGCTGTTCCAAAGCATGAATGAATGTGTTCCATTGTTCTTTCGTCCCTACTGTGATAAGATGTGATGTGTATAATAATATCTAATGCTTGTGGTGAAGTTACTGTTTTGCATATGTTAATTCATTCACTGATTCTGGAAGACGTGTATACAGTTTACAGATGAGAAAGTAGTCTGGGTTAGCGTCATAGACTTCCTTTATTTCATCTGTCTTAATGCCCTTTTCATGTAATTTCTACTCTATTTTTCTCTTTATTAGTTAAACTTATTTAAAAATTGAGAATTTTATATGTGTACGCTGTATTCACATTTCAACTTCTACCTTTCCCCCTTCCAACTGACCACTCTCAATTTACGATCTCTTCTTTAATTATTATTGTTATTCAAACACAGCCTGCTGAATAAAAGATTAATATCCAGTATATACTAAGAACTAAGAAGACAAATGACCCAATTAAAAAATGGGCTACAGATATGAACAGAGAGTTTTCAGAAGAATAAATAAAAGTGGCTAATATATACCTTAACAGTTTCCTTATCAACTAGGGAATTGCACATTTAAAGGACTCTGGGAGTTCATCTTGCTCCAGTCAGGATGGTCAAGACCAAGAAAACAACTGACAACATATGCTGAGTATTCTTTCCTTTATCAACATTGGCCAATGTCTTAAGAGGTCAGAATGAACTAACCTGATGCCAGTGAGATAATTCAGGAGGTGAAGGCTTGATGACCTATGATTGTCCTCAGGTACCACATATAAAGAGAGATCATACTCTTGCAAATTTATCCCTTGATCTCTAAACAGGTGCACTTGCACTGCCAACAGTGCACACAGTATACATACACACACTAAATAAATGTAAAAACAAACAAACAAAAAAACCCCAAACAACCAAAAAGAGTTCAAAATATCTGGTTGCATGTTATCCATTATCTGTCTCCTCTGAATGTATCTCCTGTACACACATGTTTGGTAGCAAATGGTGATAATACTGAATAAGAAGGATTCTCTTTCTTTATAATTTTGTAAATTATGTTTACTGTTATTACATGTGTGTATGATGTCTGTCTGAGTGATCACACATACAGGCCCGTGTGCAGATATGGAGATCAGATAGCAACCTGGGAAGCTGATTTTCTTGTTCCACCATGGGTTGTGCGTTTATCCACTAAGCCATCCTGCTAGCCAGGTGGGGATACGGTATAAGTGAAAATTATGTAAATGCTATGTTCCCCTGGTAGATAAGATCAGGATTCAATCATATTTTTTTATCATTGTTTCCATGATCTTATCTGAGAATTTATACTATTTTACATATTGTGTGAGATCTTCTTAATCGTGTCAATATTGATATTTGTCACTATATAATTCTTTGTTATGAAGTGTCCTGTCATTTGACATCTACATCTAGTGAATATTAGTATCCTCCTGGTGGGGACCCCCAGGACTGTCCTTGTTCAGAAATCACTGTCCTAAAGTGCTGTGTTGATCAATGAAGGAAGGACACTGAGATCGACCAGGCTCCAGGGTGATAGAAATGGCCTGACTTGTCTTCCAAACACAGCTGCAGCTCCGACAATAGAACTTTTGACCCTTACGTCTGATTACTCATGTGGTTTTGGTCCAAGAATAAAATTTACTATTGAGTCAAATTTTTAATAGCTCCAAATAGAATCTTAAACTCCATCCTTGAAAAGCTGTTTTATGTAATTAAAAGTGATAAAGAATAGTCTTGCCTATTACCTTGACTTAAAAAAAATCTTATTAAACATTTATCTCTGGCTGTTTTATTATTTTTGAAAAACCAAATTACTTTAAAACTTTTATAAGATAATGTTGTGTAACAGTGTCCTCCTAGATTGAAACATCAGGAAGCTCCTTAAACAGGACGACAAACAACTCAAAATAGTATAAAGGAGCCTCTTCAGGAGGAAGGCAAATAACTCAAAAGCTTCAGAAAGTCCCTGAAACTGGTTAGATTCACTAGGACCCTCCCTGCCAGAGTAAGCAGTCAAAGCTGTGGATACTGCTCAGATGGAGGAGGCTGAGTTGTAACGAGGACTCTCAGAGGAGAAAAGCTGCAAAGAAAGTTGGTTTTGAGACCAAAGCAGCTGCCTGGAAGAAGCAGAAACCCATTAAGCTGCTAGGAGATTTAGACCAATTGAGGGACCTGGAAAAGGCTCTCTCCAATTTGTCAAGCTGCCTGCCAGCTGTGCAGTGGGTTCCAGTTCCCAGCTTTGTGAGTTTCCACACATGCTGGGTTGGTGTTTGGTGACACAGCTGTCCTTGAGTCATTTTTGCTCCTGGAAGTAACCCCCTGACCCATATTCCTATAATAACACCAATAAAACTCATTGGTCCACCTTATTGGAATTAGTCGTATTGTACTTTGGTCTGTTGTGGGTTCCCTATAAAGGGTGAGCAGACATGTGTGTTTCTTCACCCCAGAAGTTTATCATGCAACAGTTACAGGTTTACAAAGGAGGTTCTAAGGCAAGCTGTCTGTTTACTTTCTATCGTGTAGTATGTCATATAGGAGGGAGGACTCTGGAAAGAACAGATGGAATTATTAAAGTCAGTCACAGAAAGATTGCTTGTGAGTCTTTTCTTGGAGAAGGAGCAACAGCGTTATCTACCTGGCTTGGAGTAGATGCTATGTTAGCACAAGGTGACAAATGGCAGTTCTTGGGCATAGCAACAATATCACAGAGTGAAGTACTGTCCAACCAAACTTACCAGGAACACCACCATGCCAGCTTGCTTGCTACTAAAGCAGACTTGCCAATAGCACCTGGCCTGTTTTGTTCAAAGGACTCTGTGACTGGGAGGGAGATGGAAAACTTCCATTCTTAATGTGCTTCTGCTTAGGTATGCAAAGGTTCCTCAGCTGGCTCTTCCTCCTGAGTCCTCTTTATCAGCATAAGGGAGAGGAAAAATTATTCTCCTTTTAATGAATTTATTAGCAAGAAAGAATGTACAGGTAGATGGACAGACAGAATGCACACGGGGAGACTGTTCTGGGTTGATTACCTGCCAGTGTGATGCATATGGAGAGAAAAGCATATGCTGCTTTTCCTTTCTGGAGGGAGAGCAATGGGAATAATAGTATGTAAATTGATATGGGGAGAGTTTTGAAAGCTCAGCATTCCTTCTCCTTGCCCAGAGATTTCACCTCGCTTTATTAACTATTCTAACAACCCTGCCTTATTTTTTTTGTTTGTGTAATTTTTTGTTTCCTCCCATTTAGCACATAGAAAAAAGCATTAGTAACACTCTTGATTTTAAATGAACCCTATTAATATTCATCTCTGCAAGGGACTCTGGGATAATTTTGATAAATGTGGCCATGAAGCTGATCTGACAGAGCTGAGTGTGATGTTTGTGTGTTCATAGGGAACTGCTTCATGCCTAAAAGGGAGGCAAGCTGAAATGTGGATTGAGCCTGACAGGTCTCCATTTCTGACCTAGCTAGAAATGTGAGTGTGCTGAAGAAAGAAACAAACAAAAAACAAAAAGCAAATGCAAACAAAACAAGCGAGCAATCATTTGGAAGATACAAAAATCCCACTAGTTTAGTTTGAGACTGGAAATTTGTTCACATATGACAAGCAGCTGTCATAACCTCAGTTGACCACACAGAGAAGGCTGCCCATGAAGGGTAACAGGAACAAACCCATGGACATCATGGACATGGTGGGGTGTGTTGAGTAGCTTTGCTGAGATACTTTCATCTTTCTCTGTGTCTCCTCTCACCCCCTAGCTGTGGAAGTTGCCTCTGAAAAACTATATGCCTCACAATGATGACTAAATTTCCAGAATGAAAAGAAGGGAGAAAAAAAGACTGCCATTTCTAAAAAAAGCTTTATAGTAAATGTCAGAAGCTCTTGAAAACAGGATCATTTCATATACATGGGTCGCCCGAGGTAGGCCTCATGAAGGGTGTTAGCTGTAAAATGGAATACATAAATAAGCAGTGAAGTGTTGAAGGGTTGTGAGCAGGATAAAGACAGTTATTCTCAGAGTTCAAAAGCATCTTCTGCCCTAAGCGAGATAAAACTGGAATATGGGCACACAAAATAAAAGAGAAACAGATTAACTTTTTACAGCTGTCTCTAAATATTGCTCTTTATTTCTCTGTGGTATTCTTTTATTAATTTCTATTATGAGTGTGTTGGAACTGTTTCCAGCACAAACATTCATTTCCTCAGCAGATATCTACACGGATGTCACAGTGAGTGTCTTTGAAGGGGATGAAGCAGGAGACAAGAGGAGGGAGTGAGGACTAGGGGAGTATTTGGTGATGTAGTGATCATAATTTGAGAATAAATGGAAACCTTGGGGAAAAACGAGAGAAAAAGCATTGAACCACAGAAAACCCAGGGGATAAGAAATCTTAGAACAATAGGGTTGAATTCTTCATTAACTGCATATTATTCCAGTATTTCTGAGAAGTTGAATGGAAAGGTTGATGTTTACACAGCTATCATTTCCTGAGCACATACTGTGTAGAAGGGCTTATTTTAAAAATATTTTATTTAGTTACCACTGTAATATTTGTATTATTATACCTGTTTTGTAGATAAACTTAAGGTTAAATGAGACATTCCTAAGGCAATGAGTCAGATTCAAATTCAGGGTTCACCAAGAGTGGCACAGCCTACAGTTTGGAACTGCATGTCTCGGTCTTCGAGGCTCCTTATTCCACCTGTTCACACTGCCTTTGACTTGGACCTTTCTTTACAAGATGAGAGATAGAGGTCAGTAAGCCCTTTGCATGAGCTACTATATGCTGTAGTCACTCTACAGCTATACAACTGTCTGTCCTTTGCTAAAATGTCATATGAAGCATCTTCGTTAACACAACTTCCCTTAGGATTTTAAGCACACACCAAGTGTACTTTTTGAAGCTGACATGACTTTTATTCTCAACTTATCCTTTGCCTTGATGAGGCAGCCCTCTGCTGCTTCTAACTGGGTTCCTGGGAATGCACCTGGTAGTGTGTCATCTGTGTCTGGTGGTCCAATCATAACACATTAAGCACTGAGGTGGGCTGCCTGGAAGCAGAAAATATGGAGCAGTGGGCTGCCTGGAAGCAGAAAATATGGAGCAGGGATACTCAGAATGGGCTATACAACTTCACCTCTGCATAAAAGGAACAGGAAAAAAAAGTATAGCTCAAGCAGCCTATGGAGTAATTGCTCTTGTACAGAACTCTGTTCTAATTGATTTGGACACCACAGCTAATTTTTGCTCAGACATCTGTTAGCCCACATTAGTTGGTGTCGTTAGGTGGGGAGGCACAGATTAGACAGGGAGCAGAGCTCAAAAGCTCTGGCTGAGGCTGGAGCAGGTGAAGGCCTGACAACAGACAGAGGCAGTCAATGGCCAACCCCTTCAAATACTTCTACAGAGGCAACTCTGGAAGGAAATTGTAAGGGCCAGTGGGCTGTAGCTGTTGTGCATGACTGGGGGTAAGTCTTTCATTCATTTATCCAAGTAATAAGTTTTTCTGAAGTTTACAGGGGGGAAAATGATGGTGATGCAGATAGCAGCAGACCCCAAACACACTTGAAATAAAGACAAACATCAGCAAGGCCCCCTTTCCTCTTCTCCCTATATCTCATTTCTTGTTCTATTATAGGCAACATGCAGTAGTGATTCTAGGGTCTCATTCGCACAAAAGTCAGGCAGTTGATCAAATGGCTGGTTAGGTCGGAGTTGCTCGAATCATCTTCCATTGAAAATGGCTGAGAAAGAACTCCAGTTTTATTTATTCTTTCTCACGCAGTCATGCTCAGATATTTAACTGATGCTGGAATGCAGTTCCTGTCCTTTGGGTTATGTTTTTCAGTTGAGCAAGTCAGAAAAATCATCTGATGCCCTAGAGGAAATCCACCAGGAGCAGGTCTGTACTGATGACTATTCTCCCAGTGAATACATTGAGAAGATTATCATCCTGTCCCAGAAGCTGTACAATGCTATGCATTGCAAATGAGTTGGGGGGGGGGGGAGAAATGGCTGAGTGTGAGTTCAAAGGAGAAAATCCTTTGCATCCAGGCAAGTATTTCTATAAGAGAAGCAGACTTAATTTTTCCATCATGGCTCCTAGCATCCTTTATAACATATGTTTCTAATCCTATCACCCCCCTCCCCTCTAAAATGTGCAGCTACACTAGTCTGCAGAGTGATGTGAAATATCCTTATCAGGGCATTCAAGACCATCATTCTGTTCTCAACCGACTCTTTGGGTCTGATCTCCTCCATGGTCCTCTGTTCTGTATGAAAATGATCACACACTGTGTCCTGAACACCCCAAGCATTGTGGTACCCTGGGGTCTCTTCTTTTTGTTCTTTTTGCCTTTCCATTGAGATCTGAATTACCCAACAAAGCCTACCCTATATCTTTCCCTCAACAAACTCTTCATATTACAGACAATGTGTGTGTGTGTGTGTGTGTGTGTGTTTGTGTGTGTATGCACACGCATGTGTGTGTGCACATGAGAGAGGGAGAGAGGAGAGAAATTATTTACATTTCCATGGTTGTTACTGAGTACTTTAACTTTTTGTTAACATTTCCATGCCTTATTTTTCTTTCCTCAGCCTCCATGAACCCCGATTTCTTACAGGGGTATGTATTTAGGTAGCTCTGTATTTCCAAAATGTGACATAGAATCTGGCAGGTGGTAGACTGCTAATAATATCTACAGAAGGGTGAATTTATGAATGTTTCTGCTGTAGAATACAAGTGTCTTGATAGCCAATGATGAGGTGATTCACTGTTAGAGAATAGGATCAACGACCGTTATTCCTGATGATTATGCCTCTTTCAGTCCTTTGATACATCTGACAAACACACACATCTTGAAATCTTTGTCACTTGTGCTCCTTCTTTATATAATTTGGCAAAGAGTCAATAAACACAGTGTACTAGAATGTGACCAATCCTCTTAGGAAGGGGTGTTTTGTCAGTATGGTTATGAGGGCTCAGCTATGGTGAGTCATAACTGGGACCGTGGCAACTGTTAAATGAGAGTAAGGTCACAATTCATAATGCTTAAAGCAACACCTAAAGTATATCTGTGAATAGTGTGATTTAGTTGTAGCTCATGAATTAGAACCATCAAAGAAATAGAAAGCAAATAAAGCCATGTAGATTAAATTATGAGTAAAGTGAAAAAGTATGAATCTACTTACGAGCTATTTTTGCATCTTCACTGTCTTAATGAGAAGAAAAAGAATCAAATCAAAAGTTTTTATTTAGCACCTAGTATATGTTAAAATATATGATATCTCTCATATTATTTTTTCACAAGACATTGTCATCCTTCCACTTTAAGATAGTAACTGATGTTTAGCAGGACTTAACAAATCAGAATGAAATCTCAAGGCCATGACCCATTTTGTTACACGATAACATCATTCTCTATAAAACTGTGAGATGAAGCAACAGATAAAGTATAAAAGATTTAAAAATCAAATATAACTGGGACAGTATACTTCCAGGGAGGAACGTGGGGCAATCAGTGCAGGGATTAATTCAGTGAGGTCTCTACTGTGCCTTCTTTATTAAGGACTGGTGCTCTAGAAATCAGTCCAGTGGAGGACCCTTTCCTGTTTATTCAGAAACAATGATAAAGAGATAGTAGATCCCATGCTTGAATTATAGACAACTGAGATGTACTAGTAGAGTTTGGAGCCAGGAGTGTCCATCTGTCTTAACTTTAATGGAAATGACCAGGCTTTGGTTCTCTGCTTCTGCCTCACAGAATCAGAGGTTGTCGGTGTTGGGAATCAGGGAGAAGCTTTTGGCTTCCTAAGTGGCTGTTAGTAGAATTTATGGACAGTAGAGGTTGATTCAGGGACAGACTATGGCAAAACTATGAAGCAGGCAGTTCATCTTCAACAGCCTCTATATTCTTAAGTGTTCCTTTCTTCTCGGTGACCATTAATTGGGAAGAAAAGTACCCAAACCTTCTAGTAGTTTAGAGAAAGCTATTGGGTAGCATATATCACCTGTCTTCCACATATTCACCCAGCAATACAGATTTACCTCTTAGACTCTGTTTTAAGGCCCAGGGCGGGTGGGTTTTTGTAATGGAGGTTACAGTAGGGTTAGAAAACAGGGTGTTGCCACAGATGACCACTCCCGAAATGGCTATCTTGACTTTTCTTTTGTTGAATGGATAAGAGAGGTCTTTATCTCTGCCTCATACATCACTCAGTTCATATCTTCTTGGATCATTTAGCCAAATCTTTCAGGAGAAGAAATTTCTAAGTGGAAAAAAAATCTACTCATACAATCCATTGCCAGCTTTCCAAAAATAGATAAATTCCATTTTTTTTCACTTGATAAATCTATTGTACGTACATTTTCACTAATTTCTGAAGGAAACACTATAATATTTTACATGTATAAATAGAAAACAAATGACATATAGCAAACATATGTTACAAATAATATAGCACACATACACACAGACACATAAATATGAATGAAAGCCAAAGATCTTACTTATTCCTCGATTTAATAGGCCAAAAGGCTTTGTGTCTTTAAGGAGGGTGAGATGTTATATGAAGAGCAGGGGTTGGTTGGTTGGTTATTTGTTTATTTATTTGTTTGTTTATTTATTTATGTTGATGTCTTTTTATTTTCACAGGGCACCTATCCTCAGACCCTCCTGTGTTTGCCTTGGAAGGGTGCCCATGTGAATCCAGTGAGTGCCAGCTCTACCTCTTGGCTTTCAGTGGAGGTCAGTTAGAGAAGAATGTTTCTGAAAGAGCTGAAGCTCATAGAGAATAAACTCCAGCCTTTCTTTTCCCTGGTTTCCACTCCACTGTGGTTCCCTGTATGTGCAATGGTCTTCTTACATAAATCCCAGATGCTGCCAGAGAATGGCCCCACACAGCTACCATCTCTGGCTGCTGGTAATTACTCTCTTCCCTTACCCACTTCAGACCTAGAGGCATTAGCAGCTTTTTCATGCTATTAGCCCCAGGACGCTCCACTGTCCCCTGTGATTTCCTTACCCACTATTTCCTGTCCAAATTTCTTTTTTATTCTATTAAATTCCTTTGAAATTATCCAGTTTAAGTTTGCCATCTGTTTCCTGCAGGGACTCTGACTGATAAAGCCCTGTAGCTCAGATTTACCTTGAATTCTGAAGCGTAACTATGATTCTTGAGGAAGTTAGGATGGGGAAGACGCAATATTGAGTCAGAGGGTTTAAAATGAGTGCCTCAACCTAGAAAATCACCAGGAAACTGCATGAGCTTCCCATGTCAAAGACTGGCTGTCATAATGTGGCTCACATCTCCCTACTAAAAAATACTTTCCAGCCAAGGTTTTAATAGCAAAATAAAAGGTTTGGAATCAGCGTCCCTCTCCCCAGGCCAAGGGCATATTTCCCAGTTACTTCTAAATGACTTCTCTTTTAAAAAAGATCCACACTATGAGTTACTGTGGAGTGCTGTATTCCCTCCAACAACCATAAAATTCATTCGTATCAGCAGTGTCATCAATGATATCTCATGAAAGATAAACTGTGTTTTGTAATAACATGGAGCAGGCTCACCAACATCCAGCATGACAATAAGATTCTCAGGGACAATTCTAGAAACTGGAAAACTGTTAAAAAAAAAAAAAAAAAAGGAAAGTAAAACCCAGCAAAAAGCAACTGAAATTATTGTTATTATGAAGGTTTCTTGGTGCCTCCCTCCAGCAGCAGCAGAAGTAGCAGCACAGGTCACCTTAAGGTGCCCTAATTTCCTCTTCGTAGTTACTGGAATCTGCAATTAGCAAAGAAAACCTTAAAAGAATGAAGAAAGAAACTGAAGTGCTTGAATAGCTGGCACAACCAAGGGTTGTGAATCACCGGGGCCAGCCATGGAACAGCGGGGTGAGTGACGGTGACCTACCTTGTCAGGTTTTAGCCTCCTATACATTTGGCACACAAAACAGGGGATTTAAAATAGCTCTCCAGCAGGTTCCATGTGACTTGTCACTGGACCCGGACAGCACAAAAAGGCTGATTAGTGAGGTTAAAAAAAAAAAAAAAAAAAAAAAAAGAGGATCTTCTCCTGAGATGACTTCCAAAAGCTGTTTCTTCCAGAATAAATCTCCCTTTGAAAACACACAGCTAGCCGGCAAAGGCAGCAGAATCCTTCCTTGCACATAGCTGAATCTTGCTTGGAAATCCTTTGTTACATATTTTTATTTGTTTGTTTGTGTTTTAGTAGAACATCTTCAAGCTCCAACCATTTTTTTTTTTTTTTAGTGTGAGGTGGTGACATCAGGAAGATGTTGAGGACGGTGGTGACATCAGGAAGATGTTGAGGACACTCTGGCCTCAAAAGGTGTTTTCACCTAGTGCTTCTTGCCCAGTGGCCTCAGGCAGGAAGACTCCTGTCTTCTCTGCATAGAAAATCTTCAGCAATGGTCCCTTGACCGGCACCAGCTGCCCAAGCAGTCACAGCAATGTCACTGCCAGTTTGGGTAGCCACGCAGAGAGTGGCACAGCCTTATTTGTGTTCCCGAGGGCCAGTAGCGCGTATCAAATATCTGTGAATGCTGATTATCCAGCAACCTTTGGAAAGAGGGAAAGTTGGTTCCTTTCTGGTGAGGTGAAATCTCCTTGGGATATAGGCAGAAAAACCTGTCAAATCACCCACCCACTGTGCATCCACTGTGATTCTTTAAATGTTGAGTAAAGAGGTGGATTAGGATGAAAAAAAAAATGAAGAGCACACAACCCAGCAAGATTTAGAGGAAGACAGGAGAAGAGAGCCCTCAGTCTAGAACTTAAGACTTGTGTCTCCCGGGCAGGTCATTGATGGAGTCCTTCCATGCTGTGCAGAGCAGGACAATAGTGACTGGATCATATTGACAGCATGTTATCATAAGCAAAATCCCCTATGCTTAAAGTCAAAGATGGAGGAAGTAGGGAAAACCAACAAGAGAGGGAATAGAAGAGAAGAGAAGAAGAGAAGGAGGAGGTACAGAAATAAATACGAAAGTGGGCAGGAAGACAAATACCCAGTGGGGGAAAAAATGCAAAGGAAAATAACCAGAAAAAAAAAGTTTGTTTTTCTTTTCTTTTTCTTTTACGTTAATTTGCTCAACTTTTACAAATAGATATTTATCTTAAACCTTATAGAATTGGGTAGTCTATATAAATATATTGTGAAATTTCTTCCTTCTAAGATCTCACATAAAAATCTCCTGGCTGGTTTGATATAGCTAGGTCTCTGTCAGATAGACATCAAAATCCACTGAGGCCAAGAAGTTCAGGGTGATAGAACACAAGTACAAATGTTCTTGTGCTTGGTCTCGATTAAGAAGATGCTGCTTACTTACTGGCTGTGAGCTTTCAGGCATTTGGGTTCAATTACCCAGGAAACTCTTTGGGAAAAGGCCTGTTCTCAAGTGTTCCAGGAGCGAATGAGTCAGTGTGATGCTGTTCAAGGTACTCATGTGCCCCTAAACCGATTTCACATCTCATTGCCTAGCAGGATGAAATTGGATTGTGCATGCTCTTCAGTCACTCTAACCTGGTGTATACAGTCAACCCTTTTGAAGTGCAAGTCAGTTTTGTTGACAGAGAACAGGAGTACACAGAAGTGAAGAGGCTGGGAGTGAAATTGGGGTAAAGCCTTCCCATTTACAAGTCAGCCCAGCTCCAAGTTAGTGAACTGGAAAGGAAGGTGTCCACTCTTAAGTGCGTGGCACTGCCAGTAATCTGTCTCATTGTCACCAAAAGGAGAAATTCTCAATTTACACCTGAAATACTGATCTTTGTTTTGTTGAGGACTATATGTTCCAGTACTAGGTCTGATGACTTGGCTGTCAAGGTCGGCTTCAGTACAGTCAAATCATGATTAGAGGATTCAGGCTCAAGGCAATGTGAGGACAAATATGTGATTACTCATGGTTTGACTCAGTAATGTATGAAGGGAGAAGAAGACAACTGAAACATAATGGACGGAGCAATGCTGTAGAAAGTAGACAACAAAGAGGCTGAAGGAAGACGGCCTCATTTGTGGGTGATGTGGGTAAAATTTCCCCGAGGATACAGCATCATATTAAACTTTTGGGGTGAGTGAGGTGGATACAGATGTTCTGCAGAAGTGGTGAAGAGGGAATCCTAGGTTGAACAAAACCTTGGGCAAAGGTTCAAAGGCATAAAGTCATGACTTTTCAATGTGGTAGACCTGAGAGAAAATATGTAAATATGAACAAAGGTGGAGACTATAAGAAAATATAGTGAGAGACATAGTTAGAAAGCAAGGGGACAGGGATCATGGGGGAGTAAATCAGTACATTTCCTTTTCTTTTAATTCTACTATTTGTACTATTATTTTTATTGCTGATATAATAAATAACCACAGACTTGGTGGCTTGAAGCCCCAGCACACATATACAATGAATGTCCTCAGAGATTGGAAGTTAAAAATGGGTCTCACTGAGTTAAAAATCAAAGTTTTGGCATATCTGTCATCCTTCTTGAGACTCTAGAATAAAACTTATTCCTTTCTCCCTGTGGTTTTGAGATTCTGTGCCACCTTCCACACTAGCCTCAAACCTCTCTCATTTCCTAATATTCTGTTTTTGTCCTATTCAGGACATACATCTTCCATACATCTTCATCTTGGGCACTAGAAAAACAATTAACTTAGGTTAATGCACTTCATAATCCAACAAAATGCTCTTTAGTGTGTGTTTATATTCTTACCATTATATCCAACAATGTTTCTGTTCCTGTGCTGTCCTAGATAGCATGGCTGGTACTTGTGACATACAAAGGGTCATGACATGGCCCCTGCCTAGTTGAGAACAGACCCACACTCACACAGCAGCAAGTTACAAATAGTGATGTCCAAATCAAAGCAGAGAATAAGTTATCTAGGAACCTGTGAGCTGACATTTCCAGCTGTTTAAGTTTCACCCTAAAATCTAATTTCACTTCTTGGTGAATAAAAGAGGTAAATTACATTTTATCAGAGCCTTTTAAGCATGCCACAGAGATAAGCCGTCAAAGCCTTTGACTTACCCAACTCTCCAGCCATTCATAATTTTGAATGAATTAAAGCAAGAAAAATACAATTAGGAAAAGATGTGTTCTTTTAACTCTGCTTCATTTGTAACCCTCTTGGTGCTGTGCTTATCTAACTGGAAGGGCTGTGAGAAAAGATATCTCTTGCTCTTGAGAATTGTGAAGATGACATAATTATCACCTTTGTTCTACTTTTTGAGCTATCTCTTTGTCCTCCAGTATTTCCCACATCAAACAGAGCAGCACCTGGGGAAAGTTGCAGCACCATCCCCCAGAGAGGTCACAAGCTGGGACTCTCACCAGGCAGGGCTGGTGTCTGTGAGAACAGCAGTTTTTACTAAACCTGCTTAGACAACTTTCAAGGTCTTGTACACGCAATTAGCTGAACAGATGTAAATGAGGTCTTTTAACGAGGTGTCTGGATTTCCATCAGCTGACTTGGCTGAATCTCAGCTTTAGCTATGAAAAATTACTCCAGCCCTCGCTAATGAAATAACCTCTGACCCCAGCATGTGGGTGCTTACGCAGCTCACCCAGAAGAGAGATAAGAATCCACTGATCCAGCCCAGCAAACAGCCAAGCTGTAGAAAAGATTCTGGCTTGCCACCATGGCCTGAAGTTCTCCCAGAACCTCCCAGTTACTGGCTGAGCACAGTCAGTGTGTGACTAATGCTGGCCAGCAATGTTTACTAGCAGAAAATGCAACATGCTGCAGAGGACTGTGGGAAAGGGCAAAGGGCCTCTTTGGATTTTACTTCTGCTCTCTTTCCTTTTTCCCTTTCTCCCTTCCTCCCTTATACCATACTTAACACCCTTTCATGTCTTTCACCTTGTCCTCTCCCCTACCCCACCTCCATGAGCACAGTAGTCCCCTTGGTTTCTAAGGGTCCTTTAATGATAGACAAAAAGCAGATAATAGATTCTGTCCTTGTTTTCCTTAAAATCGATGCATAGAGTCAAAAAATGAATTTAAAGGACAGTGGGGAAGGGGTATATAGGAGAATTTGGAGGGAAGAAAGGGAAGGGGGAAGTGTTACAATTATAGTATAATGTCAAAAAAAGGAAATAGAAATAAAAGAAAAACAGTCAACCTTTCTGGTTAAGGGCTAATATTCTCAAAATCTAAATGATGGGCTGTCTAAAACAGGAGGGAATTTCTTAAAATTGAAAATTAAAAGTTCAGCACTGACAAATTCCTCTCATTTTTTTTTTTTAGTACAGAACAGTGGTCTTTGAGAGATATCCAAGTTACAAGTCTGTTTCTCAGTAGACAGAACTAGTGCTTGAGACATGAGACAGTTCAGGTTCAAGTTTCCAGGGAACTATAAACGTATGACATAGAGTCACGGACCCTATTTAGCAAGCAAACAAACAGCACCTCTTCTGTATTGTGTAGAATTTGCATTTAGTAGAGTAGAGTTTACATCCAGGCCTTTCTTTCAAATATGTCATACATGACAACTGTGTTCAAGTCATTTAATGATATAAGATTTAAAATAAAAATGATAGAAAAAAATTTATCTGTTTTTCTGCTTATTTGTTTGTTTGTTTAGTAGTTCTCTCTCCCGGGCAATGAGACACTTTTCACTGGTGGTCTGCCTCATAGACCCCCAATGAATGAGGAGGCTCTTGGCCCTCATATGACCTTGGAACTGAGGTGAGGGACTGTTATATAGGGACATCCCACTCCAGAGAAATGGGATGGAAGGGTTAGAGGGTAAAGAAAAAAAATGAAATGTGAAGTTTCAGCCTTTTACTACTAATTGTCATAAACTGTTTAGGATAATTAAGAAATGCAAACTAATAGTCATGCAAGCCAGTGATTGGGTTAGGTACTATGACAGTCTATTATAGTTATTTTCTAAGCTAATCAGAAATAAAGCTGCTAAGAGACAAGCAACATCTGCTTATCCTAATATAAGAAATAGATAGGGCCTCTTCTAAAACCTCAAGAGATCTGCAGAATATGGCATTCAAAGATGCTTTCTTAACTTTAGATTTTTTTTATATCGAGACATATCAACTCCTGACAGCACCCCCTATTCTCCTCCAAGTAGAAGATGAGCATGGAAGAATCTCCAGTGGGAGATGATTGAATTAGTCGCAAGCCTATTTCTTAGTAGGAAAAGCCCCTTGCTCCAACTGTAGACAGACTGCTGTCCAAAAATGACAAAACTTGGAAGCAGGTAAGTCGACAGCCTAGCTCTACCAAGACAGGGTAGGCAAGTCCTTCATAACCCCTGCTCTACAATCAATGTCTGTCAGAGAAACGGGGCCAAATGACTGAAGATCGATGCTGTAATGTATGGAGAGAAAATGAGAACTGTCCAGTTAGCCACTGGTATGTCATTTCTTAGTTTTGGCAGCTGCAGGCCCTGTACTTCCTATAAAATCAGATATATTTATCCCTCTCAGGTCTCTCAGGTGGTTGAACAATAGGTAGAGTCTCATAATTAAATTTTGAGTTGTTTAGGAGTCAAGAGAGTGTTATAGATCTAAGAAGATGCTTTTAAAATTGTGTTGCAAGTTAGTATGAATGTGGAGTTAGATATAGAACTTTAAACTCATGGAGATGGTTAGATAGTAGAAAGTTAAAGTCAGGTGCCAAATACATATGGACTGGACATTGGAAATGTACGCTAAGCCATATAACCCTCATAACTGTGGCCTAATTACCTCTGTTGTACTGTATTGTATTTATTATTATAAGAGAAAGAGCCATTTGTTGGACTGAAAGGGGGAGCTGTTGGGGGAAATAAGATATACCTTAAACTTAAATTAAAAAAAGGGAAGAGGATGGGGGGTTGAGGATGGGAGGGTGGGACTGGAGGGAAAGTATGGAGGGGATTGAGATTGAGATGTAACTTGAAGAAATAAAAAATAAAGTAAAAAAAAAAGATTTAAAATAAAAGTTATGAGGTTTATTACGAAAAACCACATCAGTTTATTTTCTTCAGGAGCTGAAAGAGCAGGCTGCTCTGCTGGGCCTTAGCTAGCCTTCACACGTAGTGCTTTTATGATATATTTTCATCGTATGTGACCAGAGTCAGGTTAGTTGGGATTATAAGTAAATCTTTAACCATCCTCTTCTTTCTCAGGTCTTCTTCATGTTTACCTTATTGATTGACACCTTGTCTAAGTTTTAAGAGGGGATAAGTTTGTTTTCTCTGTTCAAGGTTTTCCATATGGCTTTTTAAAATAAATGTATTTATTTATTTATTGCTTCAGGTTACATTTCCATCATATTGTCCTCTTTTCCCACTTCCCAGCCCCGCCCTCCCACCCTCTACCCCCTAACCATTCTATCCCACACCTCTGGAGTGAAGTGTCCCTACATAACTGTACCTCGCCCCAGTTCAGCAGTCATATGAGGACCAAGAGCCTCCTCATACACTGGGGGCCTACAAGGCAGCACCACCAGTGAAAAGTGTCTCATTGCCAGGGAAGGAAAACTAAAAAACAAACCAACAAACCAACAAACAAACAAAAACAATAAATAAATAAATAAATAAAAAGTCTATGTCCATGTTCCCTTTGGTGCATTGGTTGTAGTATAGTTATCCTGTACTATATGGCTAAAATCTTACTATAAGTGAATAGATGCCATGTGCATCCTTCTGAGTCTGGGTTACCTCACTCAGGATGAGCTTCTCTAGTTCCATCCATTTGGCTGTAAATTGCATAATTTCATTCTTTCTGATAGCTGAGTAATATTCCATCGTATAGATGTACCACAGTTTTTTAATCCATTCTTCAGTTGAGGGACATATGGGTTCTTTCTAGCTATTACAAATAAAGCTGCTATGAACATAGATGAGGAAACTTCCTTATGATTCCGTGAGGAGTCATTTGTATGTATACCCAGAAGTGGTATGGCTGGGTCTTGAGGCAAAGCTATATGGCTTGAGGAAGACACTGAATCAAAGGAGGTTTTCACTTTTACCATATTTTAGGCAGCAGGATACACTTGAAAGAGTTTCAGAATATTGTGCTACAATATCCACTATATCCATTACTGATATTATTTGTTCTTGTGAAGTGATGTGGTCATGTGAAATGGTCTACAGTGAGTCAAAAGGAGGCTGAACCATGACTGGAAGTTATAGCAAAGTGGATTCCAGTTTACCTACATATAAAAATAATAATGGTATGTTCACAAGGCATTTATAAAATTAAAACTAAGTGCAAATATGGCAATTAAGACGAATTTGCTTCATAATCTGGTTGTTGATCTCACTTTTCCTGATGAAGTTTGCACTGAACCTTCCAGCATGCTTTGTATATGACAGATCCTTAATGAATAGTCAATAATAATTTTCAGTCAATAATAACAAGAGAGCAATTTGGCACTAGAGCTACATTATACAACACGTTAACATAGAACCAAGTCTCTGAAGTCTGTTCTGTTTCATCTGAAGTGTATGCATTACACAGGAGTTATGTGAAGCATATGTTGTAAATGCAGGTGAATGCTTGTGCTTGTGTGTAAAGATCTGAGCTCTGAAATCATTCTAGATGTCTTGTGTCTGAGACTTGTGCACTCCACTGATTTCCCTGGACTTTTGATGAGCAGGCCACACATTTATTCTGTCATATTTTCTTGGGCTCTTACCATTCCATCATCTCACAGAGGGCTAGGCTACTTCATTCCATATTTTTCAACTCTTTAGTTTCTGTGAATGGCCATCTGTACTAATTTATCTTCTCATTCAATCAATGGATTTGCTTATGTGTCCAGCCTGTTGATAAAGTCATCAAGTTCAGGTTTTATCATGATGTTACATTCTATTTCTCTTTGACTCTCCTTTAGTCCCTCCTCCCCCTTTCAAATTTCTTTCCTCACCATACATGTGGCTGACTTTTTCCACTAAGTTCTTTCATATATTTTTGTTATTATTCCAATTTCTTTTCTTTTTTAAAGATTTATTTATTTAGTATAGTGTTCTGTCTACTGGTATATCTGCAGGCCAGAAGAGGGCACCAGATTTCATTGTGGATGGTTGTAAGCCACCATGTGGTTGCTGGGAATTGAACTCAGGACTTCTGGAAGAGCAGTCAGTGCTCTTAACCTCTGAGCCATCTCTCCAGCCCTGATTTTCTTTTCTTAAATTTCTTTTACTTGTGCCATTTCTGTTCACCTGATTATGGTATGTCCTTAAACACACATTTTCTTGCTGGATAAGCAATCTTAAGCTAGAATGATATTATTTGCATACTAAAAATTGTGCATGACACAATAACAGAAACTGAATCCTTGCATTTGTACCAAGACAAGAGCCAGTCTTACTCAACTTTGGCCCGCTAGTATGGATCTACATTCCAATTGATCTGATTTTGGGTTGCTTTGGTTCCTGCCATATACCACTCTGTATAGATTCCCCAGTAATACACAGACACTGCCCTGATTTCAGTGCCTCAATTCTGATTCTCTACCTGTTTCCATGTGAGACTCAACCTCTTTAGCATAGGAAGGTGGACCTCAGTTCATCTTCTTTTTTGTTATGTATATGGCCATTAATTTTTACCCTGTGTCCAACTCAAAGCAAATGCAGTCCCTGTGTCCTCTCTCTTCTTTCTTCTTTAGACACAGACTCATTATATAAATGTAATTTATGTGCTTCAGAAAATTCAGTTCAGAAAGAACACATTCCTATTTCATCAATATAATTTATTGTGTAAATTATTCCTAAAACTTATTTTTTAGAATTATCATCTAAAACTTCAGTACCTTGGTACCAATGAAATATTTATTCCTGATGCCTTCTTCAGATATTAATAATTTAAATGTGTTTTAAGCTGGGTAATACATTGTTCAGTAAAAAAAAAAACAAAACAAACGTTCACAGAAGACTAAAAATTATTTTCTTGATATTCATAAACTTATCAGTAAGTGAGTAGTTCTCCACAGAGTGAATAGATGTAACATTAGAAGAAGAGAATTCTATTTAGGTAGCATCAGCATCAACTATTTTGAAAGATAAAAGTTAATTGGATTCCACAATCAATTTTTATATTGTTTGTGATCTCATTTTGTTGTCATCGAATGTATCCATAAATATTGTGTGTGTGTGCGTGTTTCATCTCACACATGAGGATACTCTTCTACATACTGCCACCTTGAATTCAGAGAGTCCCCTTTCCTGTCTAATTTAATCAAACACTAAATCTAGATAACTGTTCATGGTGTTTCAATCTTAGGATTTGACAAACCTCATTAAGCACTTACAACTGAGATTGCTGTGCAGTTTCTAGTACTCCCCTGAATTAGACAGTGAAATTCTTGAGGTACTTTAGCAATTAAGCTGTTGAAACACACTAAAGAAGTAAAATACACAAGATGTGGTATAACTCTTTTTCTTTTCAAATTGTAACGTAAGATGTATTTTTGCCCATTGTTAAACACAACTTGATTCATATGTTTTAAAAGAATTGGTCCACCAATTTTACAGAAAAATTAATGGAAGAATTATGCATCCATGTCTATAAAAACGAGAACACATGGAAACAAATAAATTAGAGAAAAATATTACCTTAAAACAACAACAACAAAAAAAGTTTACGTGTGAAAGACATTTATCAATGGAATTGATAAAATTAAAAACTGTTCTGACGCATTACTATTTGTGGTAGTTTGATTGAGCATAGTCCGCATGGGCGTTGACTGCTTGGTCCTCAATTGGTAGAACCATTTGGAAAGTGTTAGGAGGTGTGACCTTGTTGGAGGAGATGTGGCCTTGTTGGATAAGGTGTGTCACTTGGGGTGGGATTTGAATTCCAAGGACTAGTGTGATTGCTCAGGTTGTCTTCCTGACTTGTGATTTTAGATAAAGATGTTCCTTCTCAGCTGTTCCTTTACCCAACCACCACAGACTTTGATCCCCTTAAACTATAAGCTACATTAAACACTTCCTTTTAAAAGTTGCCTTGGTCACGGTGTTTTATTACAGTAACAGAAAAAAAATAAGACATTATATATTTAAAATTTTCAATTCTTTAATCATGATAAAATACAGTGATTGTTAAGAATTATTGTCAGCCGGGCTGTGGTGGCGCACGCCTTTAATCCCAGCACTTGGGAGGCAGAGGCAGGTGGATCTTTGTGAGTTCGAGGCCAGCCTGGTCTACAAAGCGAGTCCAGGACAGCCAGGGCTACACAGAGAAACCCTGTCTCGAAAAAAAAAAAAAAAACAAAACAACAAAAAAAAAGAATTATTGTCAAATAAATACTAATTAGGGGGTAGAAAATTAAAACTGTCAATTTATGAAAAAAGCATTTGCTTACATGTAGGCCTTCCTTCAAGTCGTGTCTGTTGCAAAAATAAAAAATAATATGGTAACAACGGTTTCTTCAAGAACCATGATGCTCTACCAAACTGTTATTTATAATCTACTTTTTGTGTAATAAATTGTTTTGCTTTAGATACAATAAAAGAATGGTGAGGAGAGAAGAGGATTGGCAAATCAGTCTTTTTTGGTTTGTTTTTCTTCTTAGTTTTTTTTTTTTTTTTTTTTTTTGTTCTTCGGTCCTTAAACTCAGAAGAAGAGGGCTCGAATGGAAATCACTGACATGTGAAAGGAAATCTCATTAATAATTCCTAAAGGCACCGTCTCATCCACTTTCATGCCACGAGCCAAAAAAGGGGTTCCTGTATAAGATAAATGTGAAAACTTTGAAACACAGCAAACAAATTTTTTGGTTTTTTATGGAGAGTTAGGATGATGAATTATAAAATCCATTTTTCTTTGTGTGAAAAAAATCAATGGTGTGAAGTTTAGATATTATTAACATGATTTTTAAGGAGCAAAACAAAAAGAAGCAATCTGAAACTAGTAATATCTAATACTAAATATATGTCAGGCTATGTAGCATGGACTCCAGATTGCAGTTTCTCTATTCTAAAGACACACACAACTGTAAGAGTGTTGCTTTCATATGCTGTTTATGGAAAAGAAAACTTAAACACAAAAGATGAGATAATAATCACCGAGGCACAAGACTAGTGTATGAGTCATTGTGGAATATCATTTACATAGTCTGACCTAAGGTCCTCAAGCCATGAATGTCTTTCTATGCGTTAAGACCAGTTTTGTGATTGTGAAGTGCTAAGTTCCAAGAAGTATAAAATAACAATTATAACTTTTATTTCACATGCATTAATATCATGTGCAAGTTGTTCTATCTGATGGAAATTTACCTAATACTTTAAAATAAGGTTCAATGAAGCATTTTATCAGGTATTACTTTGAAGACAGTTTCAAAATGTATCTTCTATAGACATGTGCAAAACATTCAGTTGGTTTATATAAACACAGAAATTTAAGGTTGTGTGGCTAGTTGATCATTCAGACTAAATGAGCAGTATGGTAAAACCCAGATCTGAACCAAAACCTTGCCAACTAAGCTAAGAAATAGTTAATTACAGCTTTCTAATGATGAGATGTTGTTGGTGGCAGTTATACTTTCTTTTTTAAATTTATTTTTATTTCTTCAAGTTACATCTCAATCACAATCCCCTCCCTACTCCCCCCTCCTGTCCCACCCTTCCACCCTCTTCCCCCTCAACTCCCCCATTCTCTACCTTTTTTTTAGTTTAAGGTATACCTTTTCTTCCCCCAACCGCTCCCCCTTTCAGTCCAACAAATGGTTCTTTCTCTTATACAATAAATACAATACAAAACAGCAGAAATAAATAGACCAAAATTATGAGAGATATATAGTTTAGCATACATTCCCAATGTCCAGTCCATATGTATTTGGCACCTGACTTTAACATTCTACTATCTAACCATCTCCATGAGTTTAAAGTTCTATATCTAACTCAGCTTTCATACTAACCTGTCTCACAATTTTAAAAACATCTTCTTAGATCCAGAACACACCTCAGGTCTCTGAGGTGGTTGAAAAATAGATAGCTAGAGTCTCATAGTTAAGTTTTGAGTTTTTTAGGAGTTATATTTTCTTGAGAATAATATTCAAAGGCATATCACTAATTTTTCATACTAATCAGTTTTGTTTTCAATTTTCATCAACGTTAACAATGGTTATTATTTAATATAAGTGTCTGGAAAAAAATGCCTTCCTAATGAACTGTACTGTGTAGGTAGTTGGAACAATACATTCATTCATTGGGTTCTAGTTGGAAAAATACAGTCTAACCATGACCATTACACTCATCCCATACTCTAAATACATAGTAGATTTGTTATTATCAAGTCATCTATCCATTCATTTCTAGTTTTTAAATTATACCATAAAGACCACAGTATTTAGCACCACATGTCTCACAGGTATTCAAAACACAAACCTGGGAAGTATTTTGTCAAAGCAATATCTCCAGATGGCTATTTCCTTGACAACTCAAATTAAATATACTCCAGGGAACTGCTTGCTACACTTTATTTATAAGCTTCTGTGTCCAGGGAAGTAGCTTGTTCTCAACCATGCAAACAAACAAACATTCTGGAATGAATCATACCTGAGTCACTGTCATTCATTGGCACGTGTCACTTTTGTAAATATGGGAAACTATTTACTCTCTGTCTCCATTGTTTCCTCTATGAAAAGAGATGATAATATTCACCCTAAAGTTTTCGTGCAAAGTCTTTACATAGTAAATATATTAAATGTCTGGTACACATACGACTGCTTTAGTCTTCTCAGTTTAAAATAATTCCATAGACTGTAGTTTATAAAGAACGGAAACTTATGTCTCCCAGATCTGGAGGCTGACATGTCTAAAACCACAGTTTTGCTATGTTTGGTATCTGATGAGAACATGTTCCTGGCACACAGTGGTCTATTTTTTCACTGTGTCCTTCTATGGTGGAAAGAAAAATGAACAAATGGGAAATGGGGCCTCCTTTATGATGGGTCTAATTCCATTCTTGAGGACCCAGAATGACTACCTCCCATGGAACCCATCTCTAAGTGCTAAGGCACTAGAGATATGAATTTAATGTTGCTCGAGCATTCAGTCTATACGAAGTTTCTCCAAAATGGGAGTAGTTCCGTAGCACCATGGCAGAAGTAAACAAGCAAGAAAAAAACAAAAAACAAAAACCAACCAAACAAAAAACTTCAGTTCCCTTTTAAACTCTCCACCATTCTTCAGACAGAAATGTAAATATTTTTGCCAAATTATTATAGGTTTAGTCTGTTAAAAAGGTACCATATTCTATTCGTTCACTAGAATTCTGGTCTGATTAGCCTCTTTATGATGGCACTATTTTACAAAATTGCTTCTGATAGCTTTCTACTTTGGGGAGCAGAGGTTCGATTCAGCTGTTAAGAGCACATTTGCTCTTTCAGAGGACCTGGTCGGCTTTCTATGACCACATGCTGCCTCTCAACCATCCGTACCACAAGTTACAGGGGATCTGATGCCCTCTTCTGATCTTCTGATATCTGCAGGCACCAAGCATGTAGACAATGCTCATACATACATGCAGTGAAATATTCATACATATAAAATAAATATCTTTGAAAAAGAAATAAAACATTTTGCTTCACACGATCTTTTTCACCAATCACCCTTCCATCATTTTCAAAGTTAGCACCTTTAAGTCACTTTGTTATTTTCAGTCTCACAAGGAATGGTGCCCTAGATTCTCAGTTACCTCAAAAGTCTTTATATGATACACCTGCCCAAATATAGCTCCTCCTGATCATCTACCTCTTTCGGTTTTCCTAAGACTATTTTATTTCAACATATCAATTCAAATTCCTAATCCTTCGAGACATACTTTAAAAATCAAGTCCCCGTTTATTTTTTCTGTTCAATAAATATTCCATAGTTGATTTTTTCCAAAACTAGGGAATCTCACCTGTCTCAGGATCTCTGGGACACTGCCACTTAGAATGAATCACTGCAGCCGAGAATATTATATCATCAAGTTTAGGAGAGTGATTTCTACTTCCTTTCCTCAAACATCAGTGATTTCCTTCCGTGTGCCAACTACATAGTTGTCATTTCAAGTCTTTAAATCTACTAACTCTGTTTTCTTTAATGTCTCTCTCTGTTTTTGTGATGCCAAAGATACTAGATCCTGTACCCTCTTAGAGAGACCACAATGTGTCTGCCTCAAATGGTAGCCCATGCATACAGACATTTCAAAAACATTAAGGAAGTTGATGAGAATGGAGACAAAAATGTGGCATTACTGGCTAACCTGAAAATCACACATACATACAAAAAAAAATCTACAATTTTCATTTTACCCAAATCAGTTTTACTATCTATCCCATGCCCAGAGGCACTCAAGCAGCAAGCCTATACACACTGCTGTGAATGTAGACCTCATACGGCAACCGAGGTATATAAATATGCAAATCAGAGATGTATACAGAAACAGCCTTCCAATTGGGAACACCAGCTGTCACAGGCAGCAAAATCACTCCAAGGACTTGGCATTGGTGAATTGGCAAATACCCCCTGGTTATTGCTGCCCCATCAATCATGGGCCATTTGGCAGGGTAGCATTCTTGAACAGGCATTCTCTTCCTTTTAGCTTGGGAAAAAAAACTTTCTCTAAGGCAATAAAATAACTGTCATAAAATTTGATCTAAGTATCTGATATAGGGAGTTTATTGATCATATCTAGATACAAAACTTCTGTATCTTTCCATTATTTGAAAGGAATTACATCACCTCCAAATAAAACAAAAGCATCAAGCTAATGCTTTGTCTGTCATCACTAAGGAGTTATTGGGAAAGATTCTGCTGAGATATGGGTGACAAGCAATGTGTGTAATGTAGTAGTTTGTTAATTTATTTTTAAAAGACTGTTGAAGACCGTCAGTCCTTAAGTCATCATGGGGGAGTATAAAACAGAAATGGAATGGAGTGGGGAGCAGGAGAAAGATAGGGTACCCTGAGGTCTACTCCAACTCTAGTTTACCAAGAGAATAAATACGAATTTTGCTTCTCAACAATCAGCAAAGGAATGGTTTACAGGCATCAAGGCATTCTGAGAGAAGTAAATATGTCACTGATTTTAAATGGCAGTGCTATCCAGTAGAGAGCAGATCAATGGAAGTTGCATAGGTTTTCAGATGCTTCGGGATATTAAAGAACATTTCCATTTCCCCACTACATAAACCATTCCATCCAGAAGAGTAATTTAAAACGAGCCATAAATCATTATCAGCTCAGCAACCAATCAGCACTCAGACAAGTTCTGTCTCCCCTCCCCCCTCCGCATCCTCTTTCCTCTTCCTTAGGACAATCTGCAGTGTGTTCATTTTTTGCTATCTCCTAGGTCTGCCCATTACAGCTCTTCTCACTGGATATGTGGTAGAAAATAATAACTTTTCTTTCAGATTTAATAAAGTAACTCTAGCAGAGACCACTCAAATTGTCTTCAGAAAATTTAAAGT
The DNA here is from genome assembly GCA_907164525.1 of Lophiomys imhausi. Classification (NCBI taxonomy): domain Eukaryota; kingdom Metazoa; phylum Chordata; class Mammalia; order Rodentia; family Muridae; genus Lophiomys; species Lophiomys imhausi. The sequence goes on from CAJQZJ010031868.1 coordinate 4,964,937, forward strand.
GCTCAGTGATTATTAGTTTGATGATGCTCATTACATTGTTGAAAATGAGTTTTTAATACTTATTGCTGTTTCAAGACAGAGTGAACATGTATGGACAATTACAGGGATGTGCTCCAGGCATACACTACCAGAGGCTTAAAAGAATCATCATGCATAAAGACTAAGCTTTTCATCAACCATCCCTAAGGCATTTCTTAGGTCCGGCCTCTTTGGTGAGCCACATCTCACAAAGTATCTGATAATACTCATGCATTACCAAGTATTTTCTGATACTACATTTTACTTATTGATTGTGATAGCCTTCGTGTGCATGTGCGTGTGTGTGTGTGTGTGTGTGTGTGTGTGTGTGTGTGTACATGCAGGTGTACTTGCCTGTGTGTTCATGTGTGGGTCAGTGGTCAACTTCTCAGTCCCAACAACATCTTTAGATTAAAAAAAAATTTCTATTGTTTGAGAATTTCACAAATACATACAATGTGTTTCTCATTCCCTTCATTCATACTCCTCTCCTACCTCTTCCATTGCTTCTCCCTCCACTCTTCATGTATACACTTATAAATCTGCTAAGTTCACTTACTGAAGCTTTTATGTGTGTGGGTAGAGGGCACTCTGCTGCTGTGATTCTCAACCTTCCCATTGCTGCAACACTTTAATACAGTTCCTCATGTTGTGGTGACCCCTAACCATAAAATTCTTTCCTTGTTATTTCATAGCTGTAATTTTCCTGCTATTATGAATCATAATGTAAATATCTCATTTGCTGCCTCTGGGCTGAGAACCACAGATCTATTGGCACGGGTAGCCTCCCTGAAGAAAATTGACTATCCCTCCCACAATAGCCAGGAACATCATTTAGGAGAGTTAAATATCTTTGCAGTGTAAGGACGGACTTGGTTTTAGACAATAAGCTTAAGTAAGCCATGGTATGGATTCCACTCTACACAAAGCATGTCAGGTGATGTCTAACATCCCAGTGAATCCTGTCTTTCCTTGTCTATTTAATATTATTGAAGATCATATCATTCAGTTCTGTCCAGTTTGCTGCAAATGAATCCTCCCATTCTTCTTCATGAACAAATAGTATTTCATTGAGTCAAAGGCATCTGTTCCTTTATCTACTCATTCGTGGGTTGTCAGCTAGGTTGATTCACATTCCAGTTGTTGTGAGTAGTGCTGCAATGAACGTGGACATGCAGGTTTTTTTTTTTTTCCACGCTGACCTCAATTCTTTTGGATATACATCTAGAAGAGAAATTTCTGAATCATATGGCAGTTCTATTTTTAGTATTTTGAAGGACCTCCACACTGTTCTCCATGATGACTGGTCTAATTTGCATCCCCACCAACAGCGTATGTGGAAATGTTTCTTTTCTCTCCACATGGTCTCTCATTTGTGGATGCTAAAATAAGTTAGCCTGAATGTAGATAATCATTGGAGGTTAGGAAGGGTGTGGAGGAAGGGAGATGGGCCAAAAGAAGGTTGAGTTGTATCACTGCTTACTTCATGCATGTGTTCAAATAACACTGAACTCATTAATATGCACCATTAATGCATGTCTATCAGAATCAAAATAATTCATATAAAGCTCCACTAGGAACCCATGCTATTCCTTGTGTAAAGCCTTCAGTCAATTTTTATCACAGTTTGAATCCCTACACACTCTGGAAATCTAAAAGCAAATGGAAACAAACCTTTATCATTCAGCTAAGATCTGCTTAGCTTGCCATCCCCTTTTTCCTCTCCTCTGTCCTGTACCCACATGCCTGTTTATTGCCAGGTCCTTTCCACACGTTCAAGTTCTGCCAGGCTCTATATTTTCACTCTCCATGGCTGGATAGCTCTATTTTCAAACTTTCTTGGGATGCATTTCTTTATTTGGTATCTGGTGTTTGCACATATGTAAGAAAGAAAGCTGAAATAATACATTTAGTGTGGAGATCACCCAGAGTCACATTACTCTTATCACCATGTGAGCATTCAGAAGATTCAAGACAAAGAATCCTGCTAATCAGAGCTAAGTTTCACAAATACCTAGAAACTGTGTTCAGGATAGAATAAAGAAGGCATAGGAATAAAGAAGTCCAGGAATGTTGTTTTCTGGGTAGGGTGCTTGCCTATCATACATAGCCACATAAACTGAACATGGTGCTGATGCTTGTAATCCCAATACCCAGGAGGCAGAGAATGGAGGATCAGGGGTTCAAGGTTACCCTTAGTTACATAGGGAGTGTGAGGACAGCTTGGGGTGTACATGCACCTTGCTTTATAAAAGGAGTAAGAAGACAAGGTATAAGCAAAGGACAATATTTAAAAATATCTAGAGAAGATCTAATGGAGACATGAACTAAAAAATGTAAAGAAGCATGTTTATAAAAATATGTTCACTGATGCTAAGACAGATAGATGAAATGGAGAACTTAGAAACAACCCTGTACTCAATAGGGTGTCGTATTATTATTAGAAATAAGAGTACAAGAGATAAAGAAAAGAGATGCTTATAAACAAAAGCAACTTTTGACTTGAACCCAATAAATAATAAAGTGGCTGATGGATGGAGCACGCTTATAGGGTAGTGCAGACTAGCATTCCAAAAACAAAGCTGCCTGGCGATGGAGAGTGACAATCAAATGCCACAGGTGTTACAGTTTGTGATGATGTCATCAAAGAGCAAAATCCAGAAAGGAAGAGAAATTTTGATACTGAAGATCAAACACCTAAAGGAGAGCCAGTTGACCTTCAGGAGGGGTTAGAGCAACATTAGGGTAGGGAATAATTTCAGGAAACAAAGGGGAGAGATGTTGAAAGGAAACAGGAACTCCTTAACTGTACTCAAAGGAGTCAAAGAGAATGATCTGGAAGACAGGCTTGTTAAAACAAGGAGATAGTGAGAAATTGTAAATAAGGGATATGAAAAAATAGAAAGTAAAGAATGTGGAGGGACTAAGAAAAGTTATTTTAAGCAACTGAATGTACTCAAGGGATGAATGAGGAGATCTACAGAAACCAAGAGGTTTTCTCAACAACAAAACAAGGTTGTCTCAACTAGAATCCTCAGTGATGTGTTATGCAGTCCCATTCCCTGTCAATATTTAATAGTCTTTGAATTAGAAAAGAAAGAGTACTGTGGAATCACTCACAGATAAGAGCTAAAGAAGAAAAATAGAATAACAACAGATAAACTTGACCTTCGGTTTCAGGAAGGGGGCCACTGGCATACAGACAATGGGCTGTAGACACACAGGTAAATTCAGCATATGATTAAGGGAGGATCTCTAATGTCCCGATTTAAAATCTTGCATTCAGTAAAATTATGCAATGAATTTTTATTCTGTAATTTTACTTGAGCTGAGATTGACAAAGTCCTGAGGATATAGAACCCCTGTCTTTCTTCCTCTTCCCCAAGGCTTTGCAGTGAGGATGTATATATGCATGCACAGCGTTATCTTACTATCTCTCCTTTGAAATGAAGCATGCCTTATAACTTTAGGACTTAATTTCTAACTTAATCACTTCAGAACAGATGATTTTGCATTTTTTCTCTAAGGAAAAGAAGTCAAAAGACTATAAATACTTCGATGAGAGAAGGATGGACAACCAAAGAAGGAAAACAGAAGGAAAAGTAAAGGAGAAAAGAATCAAAAGGAAAATTTACCTTTGAATGCTTTTCTAAAAGACTTTCCTATAGGAAATCATGAATTTATTATTGAATCTCATTATCATGAAACTATTACTGAATAGTTTCATTGAGATATTTTGAGTTATTACATATACATATTAGAAACAGAGTAATATGAAATTCTACTTAATGAAGACAGAATTCCAAAAGCCATTATATAAACATCACATTACAGTATTTCTTCTCTCTTTTCTTTCTTATCATGGATAAATCAATGTATAAGACATGAGCACTTTCTGACTTGAGTTTGCAAAAATGAGTGTACTAGGAACTTCTTAAGAAACTGCCATTTTCTATAAATGAAAAAAATATTTTGATCAGTTAATAAAGTGTTTCCAAACTTGTGATTCCTAATGGTTGTTGAGCTGTGTTAACTCAGAGCTTTTATTTGGAAGAAAACTAAAACCTCATTGGCCATGTGATCTTTGTGGAGACAGGAGGTCATCTCCACTCACATCACTGTGAAGGCCACATGACAGAATGATAACCACATATCACAGAAGGTTATGGGCCACGCTGAACTTGAAATTAAGATGCCATAGCTGTCACTGCACCAGCCTGGCCCTCGAACCAGGACACACCTGTTTTACACGGTGTGGAAATTCCAGTGCATTCCAACAATATTGTCCAAGTAGGTCATTTCCAAACTTTAAGGAAGAGGTCTAGATGATAGATAGACTTCACAATGTCCATATTGATAGTATTTCTCATTAAAAAAAAAAAACCCTATGACATCTCCCAAGTTGTTATTCTGAATTTTACAATTTTCTTTAAACATTTTTGATGACCATATCAATGATGGCCGCTTGGTACAGAAGTCCTGATTTGCATTTCAAGTGGTTTTCTTTTTACACATTTGTGGAAGTGGAATTACTGAGTCAAGTGATAGAAATGTATTTTAAAACTTTGATAGACATGTCTGCATCACCCTAGGAAAGTTTCCACTAATTTACACTCTCAACAGGGAGATATAAATGTGTCACTTTCCCCGCTGTCTTGCCATTTCTGCCTATGCTCATTTTGTTAACTCCTTCCTAATGGTGCTGACTTAGAAAACATGTATTTCTGTTTTGCTTTGAATTTCTTTGATTATTAATGAGGTTTGAATGGCTTTCCTTTTTGTGATTTCCATGTGTCTTTTTATGAGTTGAAAGTCTATGTTCTCTATCCTTAGCTCTCTATATTTCAAGAACAAACACAATACTACCAATGACTGTAATCTAATACCTAGCATCCATATGTTCCTATGAAAGTATCATGTCTGCTACAAGGAGCATAGGCTGGTTAGAGAAAAGGATGATCAAGATGGGACAAGGAAGCAGCCACATGAGCCTGCAACCTCTTTTGAACAACAAAGTAAGAAAATACTACAAGAATAATGACGTATGTGAGAGCACGCGGGAGGCAGCCTGAAAGGGGCTTCCATCAGGTGAGTCTAAGATGATTTGAGTATCAAAATAAATGATCTCTGATATTACAACACTGATGATCGTTAATAAGTAAAGATTATAGATTACCCTTAGAATGCTGGCTAATAATGAACGATGATGCTCACTTGGTAAGCATCATCCCAAATTGAGGCCATTGTCTGATCATTGCCTCCTGTCTTCTGGCACGTGACACCAACTTATGTCATTTCAGGGAGTGCTAACTTTGGTCATTTGATTAATATGGTATCAGAGAGTTCTCAATTTTATTCTTTTATCCTTTTGTAGGTAACATTTTGTGGGTAGCTATTTTGAGACTGTACAAAATTTTGATTCTTTAGCATTCTCCTTCCAGTTTTGGAACCCTTGATACTTTTGTGCCTGAATTAATTATTTATATATGGATTTCCAAGTGATATTTACCATCATCGTTTATTATTAGCCAGCATTCTAAGGGTAATCTATAATCTTTACTTATTAATGATCATCAGTGTTGTAATATCAGAGATCATTTATTTTGATACTCAAATCATCTTAGACTCACCTGATGGAAGCCCCTTTCAGGCTGCCTCCCGCGTGCTCTCACATACGTCATTATTCTTGTAGTATTTTCTTACTTTGTTGTTCAAAAGAGGTTGCAGGCTCATGTGGCTGCTTCCTTGTCCCATCTTGATCATCCTTTTCTCTAACCAGCCTATGCTCCTTGTAGCAGACATGATACTTTCATAGGAACATATGGATGCTAGGTATTAGATTACAGTCATTGGTAGTATTGTGTCAATATTCTGTGTCCACCCCTCCTTCTCTGTTTTTATCTCTTTATATCTCAAATTTGCAAATAAACACTAATCACTCCAGTTTAATTTTTTTCACTTCACTGTTCTCCATGTTACATTTCTCTTTTCTCATAACTGGAAGCCAGATGTCATTATATTTATTTGTTGATTTATTCACTTATTTATCCTGAGTTTCTGACTAAACAGACTGGACTTGTCACTAAGATAGTTTCCTACAGGGATGCTGAGGGCTTCAGTGATATTTCCCCTCTTCGGAGCTTCCTCGTCTGTGTCCTGAACCAGGGACTGAGCTGCTTTCTGAATACATAATGGGTCTGTTTCTAAATTATTTTACTAAAAAGAAAGGAACAAGCCTTACTGACTTTTTTATAATTAATTTGCCTGTCATTTAAACAAACCTAGGACAACAATTTTAGAGACCTGCTTTATCGTTCCAAAGTTCATTAGAAGAGAAATTCCAGAAGTGGCTTGGCTGGTTCTTGAGGTAGAGCTATTCCAAGTTTTCTAAGATATCACCAGACTGACCTCCATAGTGGTTGCACAAGCCTGCACTCCCACCAGCAATGGAGGAGGGTTCCCCTTTCTCCACACCCTCATGTGCTGTCATTAGAGCTTTTGATCTTAGCCATTCTGACAGGTGTGAGATAGAATCTCAGAGTCATCTTGAGTTGCATTCCTCTGATGATTAAGGATGTTGAGCATTTCTTCAGGTGTCTCTCAGCCATTAGGAATTCCTCCTTTGTGAATTCTCTGTATAGCTCTGTTCCCCATTTTTTGATTGCATTATTTGGTTTCTTGCATGGCATCTATTCACTTATAATCGGATTTTAGCAATATAGTACAGGATAACTATACTACAGCTAGTGCACCAAAGGGAACAGGAACATAGACTTTGTAACCTGTCTATGAGACACTTTGCCCTAGTGGTGCTGCTTTGTAGGCCCCCAGTGTATGAGGAGGCTCTTGGCCCTATATGACTGCTGAACTGGGGCGGGGGACTGATATGTAGGGACACTCCACTCTGGAGGGTGGGAGGATGGGACTGGGAGGGGTGGGAAGAGGGTACTGTGATGGAGATGTAACCTGAAGTAATAAATAAACATTAAAAAAAGAATAAGTCCCTGTCTTGGCAGAGCTAGGCTGTCGACTTACCTGCTCCAAGTTTTGTCCTTTTTGGACAGAAGTCTGTCTACAGTTGAAGCAAGTGGTTTTTCTTGCCAAGAGAATAGCTTACCACCAATTTAATCATCTCCCACTGGAGATTCTTCGATGCTCATCTTCTACTTGGAGTAATATAGGGGGTGCTGTCAGGAGCTGACATGTCTCGATATCAAAAAATCTTAAGTTAAGAAAACATCTTTGAATGCCATATTCTGCAGATCTCTTGAGGTTTTTGAAGATGCCCTATCTATCTCTTATATTTAGATAAGCAAATATTGCTTGTCTCTTAGCAACTTGATTTCTGAGTAGCTTAGAAAATAGCTGTGATAGACTGTCATAGTAACTAACAAAATGACACGTTTTCATGACTATTAGTTTCCGTTTCTTAATTATCCTAAACAGTTTATGTCGGTCAACCAATGTCTGTCAGAGAAATGGGGCCAAATGGCTGAAGATTGATGCTGTAATGTATGGAGAGAAAATGGGAACTGTCCAGGCAGCCACTGGTATGTCATTTTTTAGTTTTGGAAGCTGCAGGCCCTGCACTTTCTATATAATCAGATATATTTATCCCTCTCAGGTCTCTGAGGTGGTTGACGAATAGATACCTAGAGTGTCATAGTTAAATTTTGAGTTGTTTAGGAATCAAGAGGGTGTTCTGGATCTAAGAAGATATTTTTAAAATTATGAGGCAAGTTAGTATGAAAGCTGAGTTAGATATAGAACTTTAAACTCATGGAGATGGTTAGATAGTAGAATGTTAAAGTCAGGTGCCAAATACATATGGACTGGACATTGGGAATGTATGCTAAGCCATATAACTCTTATAATCGTGGCCTATTTATTTCTGTTGTTTTGTATTGTATTTATAGTTATAAGAAAAAGAACCATTATTTGGACTGAAAGGGAGAGCTGTTGGGGGGAAAAATAAATACCTAAACTAAAAAAAAAAAAAAAAAAAGGGAAGAGGAGGGTGGGGCTGAGGGGGAGGAGGGTGGAAGGTTGGGACTGGAGGGGGGGTAGAGAGGGGATTGTGATTGAGATGTAACTTGAAGAAATAAAAAATAAATTATTAAAAAAAAAGTCTTCCAGAGGTTAGAGAGAGAGAGAGAGAGAGAGAGAGAGAGAGAGAGAGAGAGAAATCCCACCCTTTGCATGCAAACTGGTTCAATGAAATCACCTTCATTAATTGATCTCATATGCAACATAAACATTTTTAGTCTTTAGATGTGAATGTGTGAATTGGAAATGTCTCCAATGTTTTTAAGAGTATAGGTTTTATTTTTGCTTTTCAAGGAAACTTCCCTTTTCCTGTGAATTCTGATTCCCTGCAGAGCCCATTCTTTTACCACTGCAATTGTAACTTATTTTCTCTCCTTTTCAAGAAGAGCAAATATAGTTAGGGTTAGGTATGTAAGTGTAAAATGCTTATTTAACTTAATGAGGAATAGAGGAGGACAGATAAATACAGACTTGAAGATACTAAATCAGTATAAACAGGTGAGATTGACCTGGATAAAACTTAAAGTTCTTTCTAGAAGGGAAATGTTGAATTAATACGATATGAAATAATAGCCCCAATTACTTTCTGTTCCCCCTTTTCACTTCTCTCCTTTACATTAGTTGTATGGTTGTTGACTTGGCTGGCAACCCACTAACAATTTTGAGCCTGTTGTCTTAGGCAGTGGTGGTGGACACCTTTAATCTCAGAGGAAGTCAGATCTCTGAATTCAAGGCCATCCTGGTCTACAAAGTGAGCTCCAGGATGTCTAGGGCTACACAGTGAAGCTCTGTCTCTAAAAACAAAACAATATGAAACAAACCAAGAACAAATTAAACAAAAAAAATTGGTCAAATTTAAAATACAGGATACAAATGGTGATCATACTAAATCATTAATAACCCCAATAATCAATAGAATTAACCATAAAAGCAAATCAAACCAATGAAGATTTAAAAGTCTTGTTTTATTAAAATTCTTTCAAAATCAGAAGAGCTACAGGCTAAATTCAATTACAATGCATAAGTGCAAATTATTTGAATTTGAATAAGCCATGATCATATGTTGAATAGATTATCAACGCAGCATAATGTTTACTAAGGAAGGGAAGAAGAATAGGAGACAGGGAGGAAGAAGTAACAAAAGAAGACAGAAGAAAGAGACTGAGAGAAAAAAGAGCAGTACATGCTCAAAGCTCTGTAATGGGTAGGGGTGCTAAAAAGAACTAACTGTGAGATGGGCTTCTTAAATTCAAATCCTAGCAATGAGTCTCAGACTATTCTTCATAAAAGAGCAATAAATTTGGAGTTCTTTTGCAAGTCCATATGAATTTTCTAGAATTAGTGAAATAAAGGAAATGTGGATTTTTTAAAATTTACTTTTTATTTCTTCAAGTTACATCTCAATCGCAATCCCCTCCTTACTCCCCCTCCAGTCCCACCCTTCCATCTTCTTCCCCCTCAACCCACCCATCTCCTTTTTTTTTTTAAGGTATATCTCTTTTTCCCCCAACACCTCCCCCTTTCAGTCCAACAAATGGCTCTTTCTCTTATAACAATAAATATAATACAAAACAACAGCAATAATTAGGCCACAATTATGAGTTACATGGCGTAGCATATATTCCCAATGTCCAGTCCATTTGTATTTGGCACTGACTTTAACATTCTACTATCTAACCATCTCCATGACTTTAAAGTTCTATATCTAACTCAGCTTCCATCCTAACGCGCATCACAATTTTAAAAACACCTTCTTAGATCCAGAACACCCTTATCAGCAGGTATAGAAAATCAAACATTTTGGTTTTGCGATGTGTTTCACTCTCAATATTTTTCATAATTACATTACTTTAATTGAGGTGATTATGCAATAAACTTCCTGCCAACATGTATACATTCTCACCTGCCATGGGTGTGATTTGAATCCTAATGGCAAGAGAAATTTCAGATTCTAAGTTATATTATAGTAAAATTTATTAATCTATTTTCAAAAATACTTCAAAACTCAAAACTGTTTTATTAAGAGCATCTAATTTTAGTGTTTTCAGATCAGGTTATTTATTTTTTAAATGTTAACTAAGATAGAATAGCACAAGAAGAGCAAAAGACAATGTGAAAATAACCATTCTGACATTGATATAAATCTACAAATCATGTAGTGCAAAGAATGTAAATTGAAATGGTAGTTATAATTTATGGTGAATGCGTATTTGAAAGTGATGTTCAATTTTTCAAAATATTGTTGCCATTATTCTTTGTATCCAGATACACATGAAACTTCTAAACAAGTATCTATTTTTGAAGATACTGTTCTCATAGCTAAAACACCTCAATTCATCAATGTACTCAGGTTTATTGTTACTTTTCACTATTACAATCCTCTAGTACTTATTCTGCATACAAAAGTATGCAAAAGCCTAAAAAGACATAATTTGGTGTGTCACACAGGAAAACGAACTGGCAGGAGACAGTAAATCCCTCCCATTGCTTAACTCCACAGAACAGTAGTTCTTGATTTTGGGCAGCAGTGATAATGAGCTCGTGAGTGTGGACCCACCCCCGGGATTCTGATTCGGTTGTTCTGGATGTGGTTCTCCAGCACCAGCACTTTGAAAAACGTAAAAAACTGAAGGGTTGAGTTTACTGCAAGTTGTGCCACGGTTGTAACTAGAAATGTGGCCTTAGCCCGTGGGCTTTCATTGGCCGTGTGGTCAGAAGACCAAGAAACCACAGAAGAGTAACTAACCTTCAGAGAAAAAATGTTTACATTAGTAGCAGAAAGGATTTCATTAACATTTACTTCCTTATTTTATTGATATTAAAAATGGTGTCTTCTTAATCTTTGATCCTGGACTCTATAGAGTAGCAGGCACAAAAACCAAACAGTTGCCTTTACGTAGGGGTCCCCGCATTAATTATGTAAAATGCATGTTTAAATTTGGGTAGCCTTGGCTTTCTCGGGGAGAATATATATTAGCAAATAATCACAAGTGACCCCGGAGATCAGTACTGACTTGTGCCTTTACTGAGCAAGACTTTATCCTGTGTGCCACCTAAGCAAGCCGTGGGAGGCTGTCACTTAGACAAAGATAGTTTATCGAACCACAGAGCATACTTTTCAACACAGGATATTCTGTATGTAACATTCTTCATAAACTAATAAACTTCTTTCTGTGAGCAATAATCAACAATGCAGAAGATATTAAAAAGCCACTAGTGTGTTGGGAATGTGAGAAAGTTAAATAGACAAACTGACAGACAGATAGATAAATGGTTTCCAGGAAAAATAATGTATAATAGGGAAAAAGGCGTTATAAATACTAGGACATATATAAAGGTGGAAGTTTTTAAGAGTAGACAAGTGTATCATAGGTGTTGCTTTGAAACCTGGAAATGGACAGGCTTTTTGTATGGAGGCTTTCAAGGTCCTGGAAGGCCATGACATCTACATAACTCAGCATTTCTTTGTCTCACATTCAAGATAACTATTCGGAATATTTCCAGACACAACCCTCTGAAATCAGTTGAAACCATGAAGCATTGTTTCCTCCTTCCACAGAATCTTATACTATTTAACAATTTTGGGACACTGGCGCTCTATGTTGCTGGCCTCCACTGGAAGCCTAAGCGCCACTTAGGAACTCATAAATCCATCCCTCTAGCCATTGCTCAGATCTGCCAAACCAGAAATTCCGGGGAGTTTTTAACCAACCTAATAAATCATCTAACTGATATTGGTCCAGACTGCATTTTTTTTTTTGTTTTTTGTTTTTACTCAACCATCTCTATAACTATAGGAAAGAATGTAAAAGTGATGTTCTTTCCAGGAGAGACTCCCAAATGTAAAGGCATTTAGCCTGCTCCCAAATTAACAAGCAATGGGTCAAAGCAGCTACTGCACCCTGGGAAGCAGAGCAGTGAGTTTACAGGAATAAGGAGAAAGAGGAGCAGCATGGGCTTCTGCGTTTTCTTCATCACCATCATCATCATCACCATCAGCACCTCTATTCTCAATTGTGGAGAATGCATGATCTCCAGACATCAGGCAGGATAGGAAACCATCTTGTTTAATCCTTATAACAAATTTAGAGCTGAAATCTCCAAATTTCATCTCTATTTTGGGCATGTCAAAACTGAGCCTTAATGAAATTAAGCGGCTTACTCTGAAGTTAACTCAAATAGGATGAAAAAACATGAGATTTAGTTCTGGGGATATTTGTCTACAGAATCCACTCTTTAGCGTACTGTTTTCAGTGTTATCTCATGGCACCTTTGAATTAAGGGGCACCTCAATTTTGGTCGAGGAATGATAATAAAGTGTTGAATGACTAGTTAAAGTGGATTGGCAGAGACTCTGAAGGGCCATCAATACATGATGTGAAATATTCTGGAGCGCTTTAGATTCTGAAGATAGAGACCAAGAAAAGAGGAATAAACACTGTCACAGCTAGAAGCAAAATATGGGCTTGTTTTTGAAGGGTTGGGGTTCAAACCCAGAGCCTCCACTCAAGCCCCTGGAAGCAAAATCCTTGATGTGCTCCAACACTATCTGATGTTCTGCCGTGTTACCAGTAGAGGGAATGTGTGAAGGGATCAAAGCCTTGGGAAGGAAGAGACCAATTGCTAACATGCTTGGGATCATCTGGGAGTCCCTCCCCATGACTAAGACTCTAGGAAGACTCCCTTCTGTGTCAAGGTGTTGATAAGATGGAAATATGACTATATTTAGAGTAAGCATAAATGTGCTTCAACCCCTGTTATAAGGTAATGGGAAGCCTTGGGGAGGTTTGTTGATGACATTGAATTTAAGCTTTTGCTCACGATGTTATCCATGAGTACTTATTAGTAATATCCAAATTACATGAGACAGTGAATAAACAGTACTTGCCTATTAACAGGTTCTTTTCTGTTTCTTAATACTAAATCAAACCTAATTTAATTTGCAGTGAGTTCTGGTTCTAAGAGCATCTCATCATGATTCTAACTTAAGAGAAAATGGACAAATAGGAGGAAAGGAACGGACTTTGAAGATTTGGTGGTAAAGACTTAGGCCTAAATATAAATCCCTAAAGTAGTTATTCTTAAGTTTTTGGCAAAAATATTTTAACCTAATGGAAATAAATGTTCCTAGATCTGATTTCTCTCAGTAGTTGTTTATAACTAAGCTACTTCATCACCTCTGCGATGTCCTTGGGCAGGTAACTGGTTTTCAATGATTCTCTGCTCATTTTGAAACCAAGCCTAACATTCAGATTGTCAATCATATTTTGTTGAGGGCTATACACAGTACTTCTTTTGGTCTGTAGGAACTTTCTCATGATAATGATAGAGGTACTTAAAGTGTGTAGTAATGTGTTAGACCCTGCTATTAAGGTTGTAGTCTGACATGGCCAGAAAACCCTGAGCTTGCTAAATGATAGGTTCCCTTTCCCAACAGGTCTCTCTCCTTTCTACCTAATAGGGGGAAACTGACTCCCAAACTCTCTACCAGAGGAATGTCACATAAGAAACTACAGCTTTAACTTTCTTTCTCCTAATCAAAACCCATCAGCAAGCATATGAGATTCCTTGAATGTCCCTAACCATGTCTGGAGGGCCACCTTTGACATAGTTCCCTGTTAACACTCTTCACCCTGTTGCCTATAGGATAATTAAATATGTGTTCCCCTTCTTATGATATGGTCATGCTGTCAAATGCAAATGAAGCATCCCTGGACTTCTTAGCTCCAGCCAATGATTTACATTCACCCTGGAAACTTTCATCCATTTCCCAAGTTCTATATAATCTTTGTTCATCCCAATAAAGTTGATCTGCCTCTTTGCAGCTGGTACTGGGTTGTTAATTCTTCATGCTCACAGCCATCTGAAACCTGTTCCACATCTTCTGCTCCCCTTGACCACATGGACTGGTGGTCACCAGTCACAAGTATAGGAGAAGACCCATAGCAACCCACAGTAATGTCACAATGAATGGAGTATTTTTTGAAAAATAATCTATTATACAGAAATACATAGATAAACCATGACTGGACATTAGGTAAATCTGTTCTGAAGATTTTTTAATATAAATAGATTAGTTATCTGTCCCTATATCATTGAATGAAGTAGAAACTATATTTTGTGACAGGTGTGTGTGTGTGTGTGTGTGTGTGTGTGTGTGTGTGTGTGTTGGCCTGTCTATATCTGTCTGACTGTGAGTGCTTGTATGTACTGTATAGGAGTTAGCAGAGTAACCAGTTGACTTAGGCACACATTGCTAGATATATTTACCAGTTAAATGGGTTTCCTAAGATCCCAACCCTAGTGTGTCTTATTCTTTGACTCAAGTACTTGCCACAATTCTACAAGAAAACATGACCATATTTGCAGGTTTGTAAAACATAGAAATGCCTTCTCCAAGGAATAAAATAGAGTGTCAGCCATTTGCAAATGGACCACCATGGAAATCACAGGACTGAAGCACCCTTGTACCATGTGAACTTTGATGTGCTTTCTCTCAGTTTCAGTTTGAGTGAGAAGATCTGCAAAAGCAATACTTTAAATGTTGCAATAGCAACCAGTCCCTTAGCACATTAATAGTAGCTACAGTTCAACTTTGCCATATCACTGACTGCATTTGGAATATTGACAGGATCCCTAAGGCCATGTTTAATTTGCATTAAATTTGCATAAAACTGTAAATCAAAAATACAGGAACACAGCCCCAATATTTGTTAGTGTTCAGATCTTTCCTGATAGATGAATGGAAACTGCTGGAGGTTTAACTTTGCCTGCAATAAAATTGTGTAAGTAATCAGCTTTGTTTTCAAGGGAAAGGGGACCTGAGAAAGCCACAGTGTATGGGCTATATGTGTATTCTATTTAAGAATTTTAATCCTATAAAACCATGACTCAGATGTGCCAGGAAACCCCAATCTAGAAACAAAAATTCCTCTATGACTTCAAAGAGTCATAGTCTGATCTTTAGACAGACTTACAATAACTTATTAAATAAAGATACAAGTCACAAAGAAAGGCAGCTATGTGAGAGGGGATCAAGGCCCCTAGGAATTTTTATTTTTCTAAAAATCTTTTACTAGCACATAAGCAAACAGCTAATACTGATCTTTAGGGCAAAGATAGATTTAAAAACACCACTTTCTTAAATTCAGCAAAGCATCTAAATGAAATAAGAGAACCTCCTAAGAATTTAAATACTGTGTCCACTTGTATTAAGACAGCTATGACTTTGCTGTGTGTTTTCTTAATCAAAGCTAGGAAACAAAAACAAAACAAAATTCCCCCCAAAAATCAAAAACAAAACCCCCAAAACATCACCAACAAATTAGCACATGGATCTTCGTAGTTCTTTCTTTTCAAATCAATCATTTAGAAGGGAGGAAATACTGAAGTACAATAATTTTTCCCCCGAGAAGAGCTTTGTAATGTTTTGCTTCTCACAGCCACATTCCATGGCTTATTGTCTTATCCTACTTCTCTCTTACCTTGCACGATCAAGTAAATTTGAGTGGTCCTGGGCTCATGCTGTGTCTGAACTGAGCATGTGTAGGATCCCTCATCATAGATATCCACCTTCTGGATTCGGAGGCTGTATTCCAGAGAATGGCGTTTCTCCAGCTCAACCCGAGGATCCAGAGACCACTTGTCTTTTCCAGCGAAGATGATTCCAGAGCGGTTCAACCACGCCACTTTTGAGTTTTTGTCATCTATTGAACATCTAATGGAGCAGAATAATCCTGTTAGTGCCTCACCATTTCTGTTTGATTTTATTCTCTGCATGACAAGACTCAATAAGACCAATCATGACAAATAATTACAGGCATAATAAATCATTATCATGATATTTCAGAGAGTGGTAAGTATTTTCAACATTTCCTTCAAGAGCCAATCACCACCCAGTGTGTAAATGTCATCATATTAGTTTTGATTCAGCAATAAACAACTGGAGTGTGAGTTACACAACCCTGTGAAGTTAAAGGATTATTGACTTCCCACTGGATTATCTTCTTCAAGTTTAGGAAAAGGTCATTCACACAAAACTCCATCTGCTTAAGTAGTTTGGGAAATCATGAAATTGATTCTGTGGCACTTGACTGCATCTTAAACTGAGTTTATTCTTCCATAAGCATGAGTGGTGAGTTTTACTCCATATTCATAAAAACTAGACTAGATCTCAGAGTTCACTTGTGACCCTGAAGCACTTGAAATGCTCATGCCCTGGATGAGAAGTGTGTGCGTGTGTGTGTGTGTGTGTGTGTTTGTGTGTGTGTGTGTGTGTGTGTGTGTGTGTGTGTTTGTGTGTGTGTGTGTGCGTGTGTGTGTGTGTGTGT
>CAJQZJ010031868.1:4984826-5056018 GCA_907164525.1 Lophiomys imhausi
CATGGGTTTGCATCTAGGAACACACAATTGGCTTACCTATGTGGGAGTCAGGGATGCAGAGTGAATGAGAACTCTGGAACTGCACCATCACATTGCTACTACAACGGATTAGTGTCATGCCAATGATCTTTGCATACAGGGCAATGCTGCAGTTCAGAATATGTATGTAATGACTTTATCTTCCATCCCAGCCCAGATTAGAATAGAAAGTTTGGAAACTATTTTTAAAATCTGTTCCTTTTATGTATTTGTCAGTTGAATGGAATGCTTTCTCAATGAGATCATGATATTGCAAATAATTCTGGGATTGAGAAGGACCTCATCTTCAAAAAAACAAAATAAAAATAAAGAATTGTCAGGTCAAGAATAGAGAGAGGGTTGGAGATTGCCCTTACATTGTTAGGTAGAATTTATGGCTGGAAGCTGAGGCCATAGGTAAGTAATAGAATGTTTCTTCCCTTGAAAAGCTTTTCAGTATCCAGTCATTTGGCGCGGGTCCTACTTAACAGCATCCTTACACTCCACATTGTATTCCAGTTATTTGAACTCATATGTTTACTAAGACAGTGACCTTAAAATTCACTAGAGAGCCTTAGTGATGTAGCATTATAAACACTATCCACTCAGTGGACACGTTCAGAATTGAAGAATAAATACTCTAAATTTAATTTACTATTTAACCTACTATTAGACCAACTATCAAACCTTTATGGGTTATATAATTCACGAAAATGTGAAATAATTACAATTATGCAAGGTAACATCAAAAAGGTTTTGAATAGAGTATTAACTGAATCTAAAAGATAGTCACTGGGCTAGATGGCTTAGTGAGTAAATTGCTAGTGTTTCAAGCATGATGACCTGATTCAGTCCCCTGAAACTACACACATGAGGAAAGAAAAAAGAAAGTCTGCAAGAGTACAGTGTTGTTTACACTCCCTACATCATACACATTGCAAAGACACACACACACACAAATTACTATTTTAACATTTAAAGGAAAACAGAGATAAAAAACATATTTCTTTAATCTTCTACATTAGTAATTTTTGTAGCTATGATAAAAACACCATTACCAAAAGGGACTTATTGAAAAAAAAAACAGTTATTTTGCTTATGAGTCCATAATGTCATGGAAGGCATAGCAACAGGTAACAAGAACAGGAAGCTGACAGATTCCACTTGAACTGCACACAGATAGCAGAGAGGAAGAACTATAGTTAGAGGAGGTTATACATTCTTAAAGTCTGTCCCTTGTGACTCACTCCTCCTACAAAGATTTCACCTCCTAAATATCCCTTAACCTCCTCAAACAACCTGGGGGCCAAATGCTCACACATTAGCCTATGGGGGATGTTGTTCATTCAAACCACCACAACTAGAAAGAAAGATCACTTATGGGAAAAAATTGTATTGCATGTAAACACCTAGAAATAAAAAAAAGCAAAAGTGCCAATACATTTTGAGTAGATTGCCTTCTGCAATCACAAACTATAAATAGCAGGTGGGTTATCTATTGTATTAAATGAGTGTTTTGTCTCCAATGGTCAGTATATCTGAATCCATAAAGCGTCACAAGAAGTCAATGCATTTGTAAAACTCTAGAGCCCTGTATCTCTGTAAGTATTTTATGCCAGATAAGTTAAGCACAGTTACATGAGTGAGTATGCTAAAAATACCATTTGTATTGTGGAAAGTTAGCAATTATACTTCTAAAACAATGAATGGAACTAGAAACAAAGGAATGTTCAACCCAGTCTACACTAATATATCAACAAATTTGCTGACAAAATTCCCATCATGTAAATGATACCCTTTAACCCAACTAAACTTAATTGATACTAAGAACTTCATTACCTTTTTAAAAAGTATTATTAGCTAAAAGCTTTTCATTTTAGCATTTATATTTATCTAAGGACAGTTTTATATAGTTTCTATTCCTTATTGGAAGACTAGAATCTGGTATATATTTATTAAGGCAAGGATTATAAATAAATATATCTCATTTAGTCTGTGGTCTATTTACATAAATGCTTTCATATTTCAACATTGGGGACCATATTGCTGTATGGGTAAGAGAAGTGCATTTGTTTAATAAGAAATAATAGATTTGTGGTTTATAAGTAGATGGAATTTGTGTCCACAGATGACACTTGTAACAGGTGGAGACAGTTTTTGTTGTAACTGAGAAGGGGGTCTTTATTGATATCTTAATGGAAGATAATCAGGCGTATTGTTATACATACTTCAACACACAGGGCAATAACCACACAAAAACATATGTCATACAAAGAATGTTGAGAGAGGAAAGGGTGAGGAACCTGAATTAGGTCTTTTCCTTTGATTCAAATATCTAGAATTATAAGGTAAATATCCTCAGTGTATTGGCATTTCAAGTACTTACTACCAAAAGACTGAATGAATGCTATGTGAAGTTCATAACAAAGGCAATGCAATGAGACAGAGGGATTCTTTGCTTATAAGCTCATAGCTACATTATCTTTTTTAAAAAACGAGTAAAGGAGATCTTAAAATACCTCTAAGGCAACAGATATGTCATTTACCCTGATCTGACCTTATGCACTGTATACCTTCACTGATGTCACTTACTGTTCCCTGGAAATGTGTGTCATTACTATGTGTCAATGGAAGGTAAAATGCATTAAAATAATAATGGGGCACACACTTAAGATGCTTCATTCATAGCTGTATAATTATATCATTTGTACATTGCGTTGTTGACAGTGAAAGAAAAATGTCTGCTTTATTTCGTTTATTTTTTGAGAAACTATTTCTCCTCAGTGTTGTACTCTTGTGTAAAACTGGATCAATAATAA
The DNA here is from genome assembly GCA_907164525.1 of Lophiomys imhausi. Lineage (NCBI taxonomy): Eukaryota > Metazoa > Chordata > Mammalia > Rodentia > Muridae > Lophiomys > Lophiomys imhausi. The sequence goes on from CAJQZJ010031868.1 coordinate 4,987,664, forward strand.
CCAGAATAAGTAAAGAAAACCAACTCACTGAAAAATTTTGATTTGAGAAAAAATGTTTCCTATTATTAATAGAAAATATGTTTTGAATTTTTGTTGGCATATATTCATTGTAACACAGTAATGGGTTTCATAAAAGATACTTTCATACACTCTATATTTTTTATCATACTTTCCCCTAGTACTTCCATGTTTTTCCACTCTCCTTTCTTGCAGTGTCCCTTTATTCTCCTAGATAGTTCACTTCTTTCATGGAATATACACATGCTGGATTTTATGTGTCTATATAAAATCTAGGATTCACAAGTGAGAGAAAATGTGTGATATTTGTCTTTCTGAATCCAGCTAACTTCACTTAATATGACAATCTCCAGTTGCATACATTTCTCTTCCAACAACATAATTACTTTTCATGGCTGAACAAAACTCTATATAATATCTATATAGATATACCATTTTTATCCATTCATCCATTGACAGATATCTACACTGATTCTATAATTTGCAATTACAATTTTACTCCAATAAACATGGATGCTCTTATATGTATGTGATATGTTGACTTAAAGCCCTTCAAATAAATGCCTGACTGGGTGTCATAAGAGGTATCTTTTTAGCTTTTTAGGTCCCTCCGTATTCATACTTATTTCCGTAACAGACTAATTTACATTTTTAATGGCAGTGTATAGAACTCCATCTTAATGGCAGTGTAAGAATTCCTTTGTTCTTCACCAGCAATTGATTTTATTACTCAATTAAGACACATACACTTTCCCTCTCTCTTTCTATATATATATATATACATATATATATATGTATATATATATATATGTACACACACACACATATATATATACATATATAAACTAAACTGAAATATATAGTACATCTTTCAATAATGAAAAGATGCAAACTGGAAAGAACTCTTTAAGAATGTGTTAGCCCTTTATTTTGTTGCTACTTATGTTATAACTTCAATCCTACAAATAAAACCCTTAATGAATCAGCAAAACTATCATAGAATCATTGCACTCTAGAAGGAAAGATAATTGGTCTGGGAAGTGGTGCTATATATTACCATCATTAGAAGTGAAGAATCAGGAAGATTTCAAGCAGAGGATGGAATAAACTATTATGAAAATATCCCAGACTCTTCTGATGCAGAAATTAATCTGGTTTTACAACATTATTTTAAGAATAATGAATTCTTAGAACCATGCAAACACATTTAAAAAAATACCCAGTTAGTGAACTATTAAATTCAAGAAATTTGTAATTATTAGGGGTTTTTGGGTTGGGGGGGTTGGCATAGTTGCTTCATTATCATTTTATAATATTAGGTTCAGAAATTAAAAACAGAACTCTGGATTTGACTATTGACCCTTAGTAGCCCTACTGACCTTTATCACAAGAATACTCAGCTCATCATCTTTCTTACTTCAGATTTGCTTGCTGGTGATGCTTGGGAGGTGGATGTTAAAGTTTAACAAAAATGTAGTTCTTACTTAAGTTATATACACATTAATTTTTTTTACACATAATGCTATTGCATACTTAATAGACAGCAGAATCAAGAAAGCATACTTTCTCATGTACTGGGAAACTAAAACCATCTATGAAATCCAGGTTATTGTAGTGATTACTTAATTGCAGTGGGTTGGACCTGAACTCTCAAAACTCTGAGATATGCCTCTCCAACATCTAATGTTCTTACATTTTAATATCAAGAAAATTTCAAAATTACTGTAGTGTGATATTACAAAACTGAAAAAATGGAGTATGCTTTTTTTCCCTCTAATAGAAAAACAGAGGCTTAGAAAATTAAGTGGTTGTCTAATAGTAGGCTGACATTAAACATAGGAGAAGCTATGGCTAGAGAGATGGCTCTTATGTTTAATGTCAGCCCATTGTTCTTGCAGAGGACCAAAGTTCAATTCCTAGCATCCATACTGGCAGGCTCCCCACTGCCTGTAATTCCAGCTCCAGCATGATATGATATGAGTGCTCTGGATTCCTTTGACACCTGCATTCACACACACACACACACACACACACACACACACACACACACACACAAACACACACACACACACACACTGAGAGATGAGAGAGAGAGAGAGAGAGAGAGAGAGAGAGAGAATTAAGAGTAAAAGGATGAACTTTTTTTTGAAAAACACAGCACCTGACCAAAGCATCCCGTATCACTGAACAGCACCAGTGCTGTTCTTCAGCGGCCCCCTTAGTCACTTTTCCTTGGTAAATGAGCAACAGATTCAGAGTTCTCTGTGTGTTTTGAAATAGCCTAATAATTCTTATTCCACTGTTCTTTTAAAATGTGAACTTTAAATATTCCCTTTGTAGTAACTCAATTGTTGAGCTACACCTAACAACTTGGAACATGTGATTTGCCTAGTCCTTGTTCACTGATAGTCAATGTCACGAAAATCTTTTAGGGACTTGTTCTCTCCTGTTTTCTTCTTCCACACTGCCTCTGGTTAGCAACAGTACTGTTAAAAAACAATACAATATAAATTGAAAAAATAAAAGAACAATACAGCAAGGCTACATTCTTTTTTTTTTTTTTTTTTTTTTTTTTTTGAGACAGGGTTTCTCTGAATATCTCTGGCTGTCCTGGACTCGCTTTGTAGACCAGGCTGGCCTCGAACTCACAAAGATCCGCCTGCCTCTGCCTCCCAAGTGCTGGGATTAAAGGCGTGCGCCACCACCGCCCGGCCAAGGCTACATTCTTAATAGCTGAAACTGAGGCTTTAATGTCATCCATGCATCATTGTATATCTTAGCTAATTTTCTCTTACCCTGAGAAAGCACCATGACCAAGGCAATTTATAGAAGAAAACATTTATTTTGGGTTTATGGCTCCAGAGCTGTTAGAGTCCATTGCAATTATGGAGGAGAAGCCTTGCACTAAGTACCAAACATGGCAGCTGAAACAGCTGAGAGCTCAGATCTGGAACCCCAGATAAGAAGCAGATAGGGAAAACAAACCTTTAAGCTCTCCAAACCTACCCCCAGTGATGCCCTTCCTCCAGCAAGGCGATATCTCCTAAGTTTCTCCATACAGGGCTACCAACTGGGAACTAAACATTCAAATGCAAGCGACTATGGGTTCATCTCATTCAAACTACCACAGTGTAAACCGATCTTTTCGAAAGTTTGTGACTGAATCCCAAGGCATTAAATGCTTCCCCAGTCTCCATCTGATCCAATGCATTCTGTAAATGGCAAAACCAAAATACAGCTTACTTCCAGGACAGCTAGAATACAGAATAGCAGTCGGCTCATGCTGTGGCTTGTGGTCTGCAGAGATAGGCTGGCACTGCTGGGGCTCCTCCTGGGTTAGATGAGGCTTACCCAGGATGCTGTATGTTTTGGAATATCCATGTTGCATGAACAAGGCCCACACCTTTCCAGAAAGCAAGGGTTAATTTTACTGTCACCAAAGTAGCAAGAGTCTCCAACCCTTTCCTCTGGTCTGAATTACAAATATTTTCTTCAACGTCCTTACAGTTTAGAGAATAGGAAGAAAAGATTCAAGTCTTGCTTTTGTTTTGATTCTCCCTACACATCTCTGTTCTCCATTAAAAACAACAACAACAACAAGTTCTTTCACCTAGAATGAGGAAAATCAAACTTCCCTAAGTCATATCTTTGAAAGGCTAAAATTAGTCTTGGGATCTGCCTCTGGTGTGTACTTAAAATCTTCATGCATCATGCAATTAAAAACAATTCTGCAGCTATTTAAAGAAAATTCTGTTACCTTGTGAGTTATTACAAAATAAATATCAAAAATATGCTAAGTTCTAAAAGGAAAAATAATGATGTCTATACCATGTAGGCTTTACTCTTTATCTCATTCCAGCAGTGAGGAGAGAGAAAAGTGCTTACAATAAATTATGAGGCACTCTGGAAGAGCACTCTGATGTATGAGGCATAGCTGTACAGTCAGAGGACTGTTCTCCATAAGTCTCCCTTGAAAACCCAGCCCTTTACTTTATAGTCTTATCATATCCAGCATTATGCAAATGCTGCCATTGGAGCAGAACCACATTATAATATGAGTCATCATTGCATTACATGCATTTAGATATAATTCAGATCAAATCGTGCCAAGACATGACAATTAATAGATACAGCATGCATGCCATTACAGAGTTAACACATAGAAAATAAGTATGCAAATAAATGACTTCGGAATGAGAGGGCCTATCAAGGCTACAGTTAGCAAAGAGCCCTTTTCTCTCCTTTGCCTTCACAAGTAGAGGTAGAGGTAAAAGAGATAAAAAGTAAAGGCAGGGAATTTAAAGTGCCAAAGAAGTCTTTACTTTTAAAATATACGTTTTGTGGATACAAGTGTGAAATAGGAGACTCCAGCTGCAGCAAACTGGTGGAGATATTATCAAACAGATCCATCATAGGTGAAGGAAATGCAGCGCTCCCCTTCCCCACCTGTCAGGACACTGATAGATCACTGATGGATACATATAAATCACAAGGACACCTCTCACGTGGAGAATAGTAATCATAAGGATTTGCCTGATTTCCATGTTGATTTTCTATCACTCCATCTCAACTTCTGCATTTCCTGTCTCCAAATTATTTTTTTCTCAGCATTAATTAACAAAGGACAGTGATGTGAGAAGGTCTTTATCCTTGAGCAACAATCCATTTGTTCTGTGTGTGTAGTTTTTTTTCTCTCCTTTCACCATGTTTCCCCCTCCCAACATGCTTTTCTCCCCCTCATCTAAACCTTTTGCTGAAAGCTAGTCACTCCTGAACAGATCAACAAGCAGGTCGGAAATGGGAGTTGGAGCCCGGTGATCAAAAGGAGCTTTAGAAGTTACTGAAAGAGTTGGGATGAAAGCAAGGATTGGTGAGTCTGAATAAAAGCCCATTTGAGAGAACGCTTGTAATGAACTCATCCTGCTTAAGCGGTAGAAGAGTAGAAGCAACTCCAATGTTCAAGATTATAAAGCACTGACCCTGGTAGGGTGATGGAGGTGAAGGGAGCCTCTATAGGATTTGAGAGAGAAGTCACAGGCCACTTACTCTTGTATTACATCCACCAAGTAATCTAACTCTGAACTATCAAAACATCTGAGTGCAAGAGAGAGCTGTAGGTGTTCAAGGTGATGTTCCACAAAGAAGCCCTATGACTCAAAAAAAAAAGCTACCTTTTAAGCCCGAAGGCACTTAGAGCCCCACTTCTGACTCTGACTCTTTCCCTAGTCCATGCTGGCAGAAGGGCATCTTCTGTCCAAGTGACTTTCTAATGAAGCTGTTAAATGAGAAGAGAGAAGCAAGTGGAGTCCAGTGCAGCACTATTTGAAAACCTTGCTCTCTTTCTTCTGAGTTAATGTCAACACATCTTTCATCTGCCACCAAGAACTCTTTAGAAATCTAGTATGTGCTCAGATGCATAAGGTTTTCTGACAAATCAACAATGCCGATTCTTCCTTGTGAGCAAGTCACGTCTGTTATGTCCATGAAAACCACACTCAGAAGGAAGTTAGTAACCCACTATTCGCCAAACCCAATAGACTGAATTATCTATCCTATCTTATGGGCCAAAGCTATCACCACATATCCTTAATGTTCTTGTTACTCCTCCCAATCCTTCTCACATTTCTCAATTTCCACCACCTTCTCCTCTTTCTCTCCATCCACGTGAATGATGCTATTGTCTCAGGATACTACTTTTCTTCTTCTCAGGCCTCATGGAGTGTATTAATATTTTAATAGTATTTTGTCTTTGTTAGCATTGCGGCATTCACATCACTTTATACTACTGGAATAAAAAAACACTGCTATCCTGCTTCAAGTTGATACCTGAAGGAACCTCAAGGTTAAACCTATGCTATCATCGGAACCTTATATTCTGCTTCCCACTCCTTCTAAATTGTGGGATTTTGCTTAACAGGGCCGTAATTCATCTCTGATCCTAATTTCACAGGCATAGAGTTGTTTTTGCTTCCTTGTTCTCTGCCATATCACCGACAACATCAAATGCCATTCAACAGTTTTGCTCCTAATGCTGACCTCTACTTTCCACGGTTCCTTCTTAATATTGATGAGGCCTTTCCCATCCTTTCAAACACAACTGTAGAGCTTCTCCAAATGGTATTTTAGCTTATGGCACAGCACTCCTGACTCACAGATACTGTCTCCATGTTTTGTAAGAAGAGGACATACATAACTTTGAGCATAAAACCCTCTTGACTCAATATTTGCTTTCTTTTTTCAACCTATTAAAGTTTTGTTTTGTGAAGACAGGGTTTCTCACAGCACTGGCCGTCCTGTACTCACTGTGTAGACCAGGCTGGCCTCGAACTCACAGAGATCTGCCTGCCTCTGCCTCCTCAGTGACAAGATTAAAGGCATGAACCAGCATTCCCAGCTAACCTATTGAAGATAAAATAACGGGGTCAAATGTAATGCCTGTCTCATTAGTCTGAGACCTTGGCATTATACTCTTGCCCTGATTTGAATTTTATTCTTTTATTATTTATTTATATTGAGGATTACATATATGAATACTATATTTGTATCCTTTCTTTCCCCCATCTCTCCTCTTCAACTTCTCCTGTGATACTTATAGAGGTCTTAATGACTGCAGACTAGCCAGGGCTACAGAGTGAGGCCCTGCTTAAAAAAAAAAAAAAAAAAGAAAGAAATGACCTAAGATTTATATCTTAGGAATATTAATGTATAAAGCTTTAACCAAAATTAGAGTATCTAATTTCTTACTTGTATTAGTTATTATATTTACTCTGTCTTAAGACTAAGATACAGTAATCTAATAATATATACATATATATGCCATATATATGCTTTAAAAGAGTAGATTTGTTTTAATTTTATGTGTATGCATGTGCATGTATGCATATGGGTGTGTGCATAACTACATATGGAGACCAGAGTTATCCTTTGGAGTTGGAGTTACCCAAATTGCAAGCTTCCAATTATAGGTGCTAGAAAGTGAACATACAGTACTCTGCAAGAGATTCAAGTTCTCTTAACTGCTGAGACATCTCTCCAGACTCATAGCATATATTTTTCTGACTCACTCTTTCTGTATTTTTTTGTACAGTTCTTTCTTTTTAGCACATGATCAGAATAAGAAAATGTCTGCTTTATGTGACTTCCCTCTCTATGATATTATCCTTTATCTTTATGAAGATTTTCCTCCATGGAAAACCGCATATGATGTCACAGATTTCCTATTAAAATTAAATCTTTGTGAGACTATTTAGTGAAGTCAGTGCCCCTAATCTCCTTGTTCTAGTGTATTCACGTACGAGTGATCGGGGTGCTCAAAAATCCTGCAATTGGGATAGAAAGACAATTTAATGGGTAAAGACACTTACTTTGCAGACATGGAAAACTAAGTTCAATCCACAGAACCTACACACAGATGAAGTAAAGAAGCACACCCACAGACATGTCCCCTGACCTCTACAAATATTCTGTGGACAGGCATGTTCATACACATACCACACACACATACATACACACACACACACACACACACACACACACACACACACACACACACACCACTATACACACAGAGTCAGAAACCCTGCAAGTATTCAATAAAATTATATCTAAAACTGAAAGTAATTTCAAAACTACTATTTCCCATGGATCAGTCTACTTGTGTGTAACTTGAAACTTGGAAGCTTACTGAGGGTAAGAAATGAGACTTGAGATATTTGCCCTAGGAAGTCAGAACCAGGGCACAAGAGGTCAGAGAATAAATTTGTTTATTAGACATTATTGTTTCTTCTAAGAAGCTCCAGTTGATTTTTTTTTCACCATCACTGATTTCTACAGAGGCCCAACCCCACCCCAGAACTCAGTGTGATCACTGGACAGAGAGTCTACTCTCAAAGTTTGAAAATCTCTTGGCTGTTTTCACTTGCTGATTTCTCCTAATTATCACCTCTTAGCAGCAAAATGGTCAGAGGAACATAAAGCAAGATCAAAAGATACATATTCAATGCAAAACAGCTCAGCCTCTTAGCCCCAAGCAACAAATAGTGCAGAGCAGTCTCTATTGTATAGTAAAGGATGTTTCTGCAAGGCTAATGTTGTTAGATGAAAATCTGCTTAAGGCAATGCTAAAAAAATATAATAAATAACATCCAGGGAGCCTATAACAAAAGGAGAACAGACATTCATTTTATGTTCTTCTCAGCCAGTCAGTCTTTGTCCATGTAGAGAAAATCTAATATTATGCCAAGATTCTCACAGGAGATTAGCAACTTTTCATTAGATACTAACTCCCTCTATCATATTATTTTCTTTCCCTTAAACACCAATTTTTAAATAACACAAAGGAGCTAAGCAGGACAAAGATATTGTATAGAAAATAGTATGTTTATTCTAGTGCCACATTTTGCAAATTCACCCACAAGTGAACCCTCTGATATTTTGCTAAAATGGGGGAATGGAATTAACTCTATTACATTATTCTAAAATCTATAGTATGTGTCTGTGCCAAATTCTCTTTAAAAGTTCTTACCACAATATTATTATCATTCAATGTAACATGAAAAGGGACAAAAAAAAAATGTCCGAGTCATTCCTAGTGTGTTTAGCATCCTTTTTTGCTCAGCATTCTCCTAAAATCTATATCCAACCATAGTGGGATCACAGCATTAGAGTGGGACTCCTGCCAGGGTTGTGGAAAGTATGTTCATAGCAGAAGCCAACATTATGAACAGGGCAGAAAAGTACCTTGCCATCACAGCACAATGTAGCACAGAGGATCCAGCTATGTACTAAAAGCCTTTTGAACATTTGACTGGTATGTCAGATAGCTAGTATGATGGAGGCATTTTAGGGCTTGCTGGGGGTGGGGGTGGCTTTTTTTTTTTTTAACCTCTGACTGGGGTAAAGGCTGGGAATTAGAGTTGGACCACAGCTGGTGATATGCAGTCCAGGATAAAGGAAGAAGTATCATCAGCCAATCCTTTGAGAGGGTTCCAGCCACAGTGTAGTGTGATGCAAAGGACTGTTACAAAGACCTCACCAGCCCCCGTGCAGTCTGTGCACTGCCAGGCACCATCCCTGTCAATAGAAACAGTGTTGTCCTTTGCAGAACACTAGCTCTGAACTACTCTGTAGCCACGCAGGCACTGTCGTTTCAAAGTGGGAGCACAGGTAACTAACTACTTTCCTTTGATCAATAGGAAATTTTATCCTCATTGACAGATGCCTGGCAGGAGCTACTTCATAATACTTATGGGTTTGTGGATGTCTGCTGACACACAAATTAATTCTTCATTTTTATTAAAGCCTTTATAATATTTCAAAGGTTTGTTTAGAATCAATTAATAAATACTAAATTCAAAATATCCCTATTTGAGGTCCCTCAAACCTCTTCAATGTGATAGTCCTGATAATTTTACCTGCTCTTTTTCTGATTGCTTCTTCCTTCTTCCTCTATTAGCACTCAATTTTTGTCATAGCTCAAGAAAAAAATTAGTTCATTACATAACATACATTGGAAGGCTATTTCTTTTCTGTTTCATTAATCCTGCTAATTTATCAATTAATTCAGCTCATGACATTCGCTACCTTTTCACTACTCTTCCGATAAGAGTTTCCTAAGGAAAGAGCTATATTAGTTGGCTGTTTAAAAAAGTTGGAAAGGAAGAAGTCAAATTATCCCTATTTTCAGAAGACATGATAGTATACATAAGTGACCCCAAAAATTCCACCAGAGAACTCCTACAACTGATGAACTCCTTCAGTAAGGTGGTTAGATACAAAATTAACTCAAAAAAAAAATCAGAAGCCCTTCTTTATATAAAATACAAATGGGCTGAGAAAGAAATTAGGGAAACAACACCCTTCACAATTGCCACACACAATATAAAGTACTTGGGGGTAACTCTAACCAAGCAAGTGAAAGACCTGTATGACAAGAACTTCAAGTCCTTGAGGAAAGAAATTGAAGAGGACATCAGAAGATGGAAAGATCTCCCATGCTCATGGATAGGTAGGATTAACATAATAAAAATGGCCATCCTACCAAAAGCAATATATAGATTCAATGCAATTCCTATCAATATACCAACACAATTCTTTACAGATCTGGAAAAAACAATTCTTAACTTCATATGGAATAACCAAAAAACCAGAATAGCTAAGTCAATACCATACAATAATAAAAAAAAATCTGGAGACATCACTATCCCAGATTTCAAGCTGTACTACAGAACAATAGTGATAAAAACAGCATGGTACTGGTATAGAAACAGACCAGTGCATCAATGGAATCCAATTGAAGACCCAGAAATGAACCCACACACCTATGGTCACTTAATCTTCACCAAGGAAGCCAAAATTGTACAATGGATAAAGGACAACAAATGGTACTGTTCTAACTGGATTTCCACATGTAAAAGAATGAGATTAGACCCATACTTATCACCTTGCACAAAATTTAAGTCCAAGTGGATTAAAGACCTTAACATAAAACCTGACACACTAAATCTAATAGAAGAGAAAGTGGGGAAAAGCCTCAAAATCATTGGCACAGGAGACAACTTCCTGAACAGAATACTAATAGCTCAGGCTCTAAGACCAACAATCAATAAATGGAACCCCATGAAACTGAAAAGCTTCTGTAAGGCAAAGGACACAGTCATTAGAACAAGATGGCAACCTACAGACTGGGAAAGATCTTTACCAATCCTACATCTGACAGAGGGCTAATATCCAAAATTTATGAAGAACTCAAGAAATTAAACACCACGAAAGCAAATAATCCAATCAAAAAATGGGGAACAGAGCTAAACAGAGAATTCACAAAGGAGGAATCTTTAATGGCCATGAGTCACTTAAAGAAATGTTCAACATCCTTAATCATCAGAGAAATGCAACTCAAGAGGACTTTGAGATTCCATCTCACGCCTGTCAGAATGGCTAAGATCAAAAATTCTAATGATAGCACATGCTGGTGAGGTTTTGAAGAAAGGGGAACACTCCTCCACTGCTGGTGGGAATGCAAACTTGTACGGCCACTATAGAAATCAGTCTGGCGATATCTTAGAAAGCTTGGAACAGCTCTACCTCAAGACCCAGCCATACCACTTCTGGATATACATCCAAATGATTCCTCACCAAACCACAAGGACATATTCTCATCTATGTTCATAGCAGCCTTATTTGTAATAGCTAGAAACTGGAAACAACCCAGATGTCCTTCAACCGAGGAATGGATAAAAAAAAAAAAACAAAAACTGTGGTACATCTACACAAAGGAATACTACTCAGCCATCAGAAACAAGGAAATCACACATTTTGTAGCCAAATGGATGGAACTATAGAAGCTCATCCTGAGTGAGCTAACCCAGACTCAGAAGGACACACATGACATCTATTCACTTGTAATTTGATTTTAGCTATATAGTACAGGATAACTATTCTGCAACCAACATACCAAAAGGAAAAGGAACATAGACTTTGTTACCTGTTAATGAGGCACTTTGCCCTAGTGGTGCTACGATGTAGGTCCCCAGTATATGAGGAAGCTCTTAGTCCTCATGTGACTGCTGAACTGGGGTAGGGGACTGATATGTAGGGACACCCCACTCTGGAGAAATAGGATAGGAGGGAGAGGGGAGGATGGGAGGGTGGGACTGGGAGGTGTGGAAGGAGGGCACTGTGATGAAGATGTAACTTGAAGTAATAAATAAACATTAAAAAAAAGTGTTTCCAGCAGGGTTATAGTAGTTGCTCTAATGGATGCTGTCACAAAATCAAGGGGATTCTAGCTGCATGAGAAACTCTGTACCTTAGCTTCCCAAGTTGAAAGTTCAGGAGTTCTAGAGATGCACATGAGGGTTCAGATAGAGCAAGACAGCTCCTACTCCAAGATATGAGTGATAATTGCTCAGTTGGATTTACCTGGATATAAGCCATGTGCTTTTGTGAGGATTCGCCTTCTTTCAGGGGTAAGACTCGGCTGAATAATTGAACCAAATTACATCCTAACCTAGAATGCTGAATAGTTGTAGCAGAAACATTGTTTTTTTTAAACAAACAAACAAACAAAAACCACTTTTGATTTGAGTGGTTAGAAGTGTGGATCTTAGAGATGAGACACAGCTGAGCAGAACTAACTACTCCTTCAATCATAACATGTAGTTATGCCTGACGGACTGATGTATATGATGGTGGTTAGGCTGGGAGAGAACAGATTTCAGCTAGCATATAAGGCGAGTAGCTGTCTACATTGTTAGTGTACCTAGCCAGCTCACATTCCCTACCCTTAGAACCCAAAGGGGTATGTAGAAGGACAATGGGCTTCCTCATTACTATAAGAAACTAAAAGATATATCTAGGAATCAAAATGACTTAACCTGAAGAAGCCGGTGGTTTAACTACTAAATGTCACAATCTGAATGCTCTAATAGATGGCTTTTATGATCCATGAGTCAACCCTAACCTAAAGTTTTCGGTTGAAAAGGAAACAGGCTAGGGCATTTGTAATGAGAAAGGCGGGGTCTGGAAGAAGCCTCAGGAAGATTTGGGATCTCATGAGAATTTGTCACAATTAATCAAGGAAGGAATGAAAAGTTTAGTATAGAAAGAGAATAATTAGGGGAATTAATGATCTATTTCCTCAGGGAAAGTTCTCACAAATCCCTGGGTACCTACAGTTGAAATGACTTTTAGCCTTGACATATTAAATGACTCTCAATATTATGGATGTCTCTCTCTAAAATCTCCGCGGTTCTGAGAGGAAATTCTCTTAAGTTCAAACTGACAGAATTCTAGAATCCAGATGTTTTCCCCCTAGTGTATTCAGGGAAGTAGAGAACAACTGCAATGATGCACCATAGGCATGTGGGAGTCTCTGCTGCTGTGTCACAACCTTGTCAGCTCTGATAGTCACTTTGGAGAAGAGTGCAATACAGTTTTAAAAAATCATAAAAATAAAAGGCCTCTTCAAATATGCTAAGTAAGCTTAAAATTTTCTGTTGAGTCGTTTTCATAGCTATCCAATATGTGAAGAAAGTAGGAGTGAATATAAAGCAAAGAGAAAAAAAAACCTGCATAGACAAGTTCATCTACATACTGAGAGAGGAGAGAGAGAGAGAGAGATTGCAGAACAAATATTAGAGAGAATCAGTCTTTTAAAAGTAATGGATATGAAATGCCAAGGTCTCCAATATACATCCAGAATATTTATAAAATAGAAGAGCAAGAGTGCTCATAGTCAGAAGTCAAGGTACCTCTTTCCACCTAAGCCAACCTTTCCTTCACCCTCTACATAGGAATTTCACCACACTTTGCTTCATGATTATAAAATAACATTTTCTCTGCATTAAAAAACTGAGAAAAGTATAGAGAAACTCAGTCATAGTGTTACTAATGTTCATCTCGGTGATTCCCATTTAAACCCATACTCACAGTCATATTTAATTTCATTGGAATTATAGTGACATTTAAATTCATATGCTTCTGAACTTTACTTTTAAAATGACAATATTTAGGTAATGCTATAATTACAGAATAATATAAATTCTCTCTTACCTCTTCACTATTTGCTCTTAAAGGCATTCTCATGAAAATAGGAATTTAGAACAATCCACACTGTCTGGTTAGTGTGCCATGGTTGAAGCTGGACTCCGATACCTACTTACATTCAAACTTCAGCTGAAGAGTACTCAGCTGACTCTCTTGTCATGACTCTCATGATTCATAACTAGCTCAAAAATAACCTTTATTGCTGGGCTACAGTCTCAAGGTACACTTGTAACCTCCATGTAGGGATTTAGAATGGATGAAATTTAACAGGCAAGTGTAGATAAAAATACAGATTTCAGCAACAGAACGTATCACAAAGACTCCAGCATCCCTCCCTAGTACGTGAACAAACCCACTCCTACCCTTGCTTGAAGCCTCTCTGCCTCTGAGCTTCCCAAACTCCCTCTCTTCCTTTCCTTTGAAGCATTTCTCAGGCTGGAACACTCTTCTTATTGCTGTGGCCTGGATATTACCATTTGTATAAATGACTGGTACTCTTTTTTTTGTTTTGTTTTGTTTTTTTTAACACCATGTATCACAAAGTTCTCTATGCCAGGTTACTTTTGGGAACCATGAGCTGGGAGTAATGCCCAGAACCATCCAGGGCAGTGCCTTTGTGAGAAAGAAAAGAGAGGAGTCATTCCTTTTGAGCAAGGGTTTGTTCATTATATTATCTCTTATTTCATAAAATACATGCATTCCAGAAAAGCGCTTTTTTTTTTTTCTGGTGCCTTGGGCACTGCTATTAGAAAACCAGAGATCCTTGGGTGTAATAAAATCCTGAAGTGTAATAAAATCAGACACTTAAAAAAAGCAATAGTGCCACTTTTTACACTCGCGTAGTTAGGAGAAATAGTAACTTTGCTTTTATAAAACACCAAAAATAATTCTCTCAACATTTATAATCTTGTGATACCCACCAAATAAATCACACATTGAAAATCCTGAAACTGGACCCCTTGGGTAGATTTTAGATGATAATAGGCTTGCTTGCACTGTGGATCATTCCACTGTGTGGGTCATAAAGTTGGGAGATTCGCATTCCTTGTCTATTCAGTTTAGTTATTATGTCAGCAGGATGCAGAGCCCCCTACATTTTATTATGTTTTCATTTTATTTTATGCCATTGGGTTAACAGTCAAGTGTCTCAGCTCACAGTATCTACAATAACTTGCAAATGTAGATGCTTTTCAATGGTATTTTATGAAGTGGAAGGAACTGTTTTGCTTATTATTCATCTCTTTGTAACTGTTTGAAGGTTTTGTAGGATTTGGAAAAACACTTTACATGGAATTATTAAATCTAGCCCAGACATAAAATGATGCAGTGTAAAGTAAATGTGCCTTGCATTTAGGGACCTTGGTGGCTTCCTAGAACAAGCTAATACCTTCAGATTGAATGCATGACCTTAATGCATTTATTTATATATAATTTCCAGAATTTATTGGGTACCTTCCACTCCAGACGCTGCTTACATGAGTTATCAGATTTCACCATCATAGTAACTTGTGTAAGGAACGTTCTCTGACAACCCCCATTTTCTAGAACACTGAACTGAGTACAAACAGCACTCAAACTGTTTCTCAGCATCCCCATTACTGACTTTGGCTTCCACATTTTTACATTATGCTCAGTCGTTTTCACTCATACACCTGTTTAGAGCTTTCAAAACTGTTTTATGCTCTGTCCTTCTCTCTGTTTTCCCATGCTTTCTTGCTTCAGAGGAAATGGTATCCTTTTATTGAAGTACGGGTAAAGTTTGTGGGGAACGTGTGTTTGATCCTTCATCTTTTCAGAAGTTTCCTCAGGGTTACTGTCATCATTCCACACCAGATGGTCTGTATTCCTCATCCTTTACCCACCCCAGATACACTTATAAAGAGGGACTAGGGAGTACTCATAGGGTTTCACACCAATGAAACTAGGAAGCCCAGGCAGAGCTCAAATACAACTGCAAACCCAATTGAGCTTTTTTTTTTTTTTTTTTTTTTTTACAGTATAGTCAACTTCCACACCTCATCAATTATAAAATTGGTATTTTTGTATTAGGAGTGGATTTATCATCCATTGTATCATACAGATCTGTGTTTTTCAAAATTGTTATGTGCATTCAAATATGTTGGAGAACTCTTAAAATACTCTTATTTGGTAACTCTCGGTGTGGCTGAGACTGTTGATCAGACTTCAGAGTTCTACACCGAGGCCGTAGACACTGAACTGTTTATTCATGGATTCATAGAACAATATTTTCTGGTACTGTAAAATGCCATTTAATATCATATTTCTGTTTCAGAGGTACTGTATGCATTAAAAAATGTCAAAATTAGGTGCGGATTGCCAGAGATTTGAGCTGTTCCAGAGTAGGGAAGAACTAGTTTCTTGGTGAACCTATACATTAAGTAAAGGTGAAATGTCAGTACACAGCCAGCTACAAAAAGAATACACATATGATTCGAATGAGAGTGACCCCTCCATAGGCTCATATACTCCAATTCTTGGTTCCTTGTTGATGAAACTGTTTTGGGGAGGATTCAGAGGCATGGCCTTGTTGAAATAGGTGCAGTTTTGTTGGCAGAAGTGTGTTTGAGGTTTCAAAATCCCATATGAGCACCAGTCTCTGTCTCTGACTCTGCCTCTGTCTCTCAGTCTTGGTCTCTCCCCTCCCCTCCTATTCTCCCCTCTCCAGTTTCCAGATAAGATGTAAAGCTCTCAACAAATGCTTCCTGCCATCCCTGCCTGTCTGCTGCCATGCTCCTCTCTGCCATGATGCTCCTGGACTCACACTCTGAAACTGCAAGGAAGCCCCTAGTAAAATGCTTCATTGTATTTGTTGCTTAGGTCATGATGTATCTTCACAGCAATAGAAAAGTAACTAAGACAACTGTAGTGGGACCTAGTTTTATTTACTTTTTAGATATAAATATTGGTCAGTTTAATTGACAGAAAATGAAGAAAAATGCTATTCATAAAAAGTTAATCAGGATGGTTTAATACAGAGTAATTACTAATTATATCAAATATATATTTTATTGCCACTATAGTATTTAATGTCAAAGTACAAATTTGTGAAAACTCCTTGAAATTACTAAAATGTCAAAATAATTTATATTGAAATCATTTCTATCATGTATTAATTGTGTCTAATAATAATTGTAATAATTTATATGTGCATGTAACATACTTTAATAATACCCACCCAACACCAATTACCTCTTCTATTTCTACTTTCTCTTCCCCAGCCCCCCTTTTCCTCCCTACTAGTCCAAACATTAGAATAAACATGTGATAATTGTTTGAGTCTCTTTTATTTTGTATAACATGCTCACCTCTAGTTCCATTCATTTTCTGTATTGTTCTGATTTGTAGTTTAAAAAAAATGAACTCATTGTGCACGCATGCTGTATTTATCCATTCATTCACTGAAGAATAATTAGGCTCATTACATGATTTAGCTGTTATGAATAGTGCTACAAAAAACACTAGTATGCAGGAATGTATATGCTGACATATTCTTTTGTGTATGCCCCTGATGTGGTGCACTTGAATCAAATAGTTCCTTCCTTCCTTCCTTCCTTCCTTTCTTCCTTCCTTCCAAATATGCTGATTTCCATGGTAACTATACTGATTAACTTCATAACAACATATAAGGTCCCTTTTCTCTGGATGCTTACTAATTTGTTTGTTTTTTCCTTGATAACAGTCATTCTGACTGGAGTGAGATGGAATTTTTTTTTCATGCTTTTCTCTGTATTTTTAAACATTTATTTATTTCTTCAAGTTACATCTCAATCATAGTCCTCTCCCTCCTCCCTGACCTAGCCCCACCCTCCTACCCTCTTCCCCTTCACCCTCCTATCTGCTTTTTATTTTTAAATTTAAGGTGTATCTTTTCCCTCCAACAGCTCACCCTTTTAGTCCAATAAAAGGCTTTTTTTCTTATATAATAAATACAATACAAAACAACAAGAATAATTAGGCCATAATTATGAAAATTATAAGCTATATAATACATATTCAATGTCCAGTCTATACATATCTGGCAATTTGTATTAATATTTTTTTATTTCTCTATCTCAATGAGTTTAAAGTTCTATACCTAACTCAGTTTCCATCCTAACTTACATTACCAACTTAAAAACATCTTCTTAGACCTAGAACATCCTTTTAATTCCTAAATAACTTGAAATTTAACTGTGAGATTATAACTATCTAGTCTTCAACCACATCGTAGACCTGAGAAGGATAAATATCTGAATATACAGAAAGTGCAGAGCCAGCAGCTTCCAAAACCAAGAAATGACAAACAACTGGCTACCTGGACAGTCCCCAATTTCTCTCCATGCATTAGAGCATCTATCTTCAGCCTTTTGGCCCAGTATCTAAGACAGAGACTAATTGTAAAGCAGGAATTATGATGGAGGTAGAATCTTAATTCCATTTTAATTCATATTTCTAGTTTGGTCTATAATCTGTTAAGTCATAAGATTATCTATGCATCAGCCCTACACTGGATGTCTCTATCAAATTCCTCCCCTTAGGACTCAGGGAACCCCAGAGCAGAGGAGGCAGAAAGAATGTGAAATCTATAAGGATGGAGGACACCAAGTAAACAAGACACTCTAAGTCAACAGGATCAAAGCTCATATGAACTCACAGAGACTATGACGACTGAGGCAACTGCACAGGGCTTGCACCAAGTCCTCTGCATGTATATTATAGCCTCCAGTTAGTGTCTCCATGGGATTCCTCAATGTGTGAAAGAGTAGGTTTCTGACTCTTGTGCCTCCTTTTGGGCCCTTTTCCTTCTGTTGGTTTGTCTTGTCCAGCTCTGATGTTAGTTTTTGTTTTACTATGTTATATTATCATATCATATTAATTCCTTATAAGCCTATTTGCTTTCCCATGTGAGAGAGAGAAAGGGAATGGATCCCGATGGGAAGAGAAGTGGCAGGAAACTGGGAGGAGTGAGGGAAGGCAATCGATAATCAGTATGTTTTCTGGGAAAAAATAATCTAGTTTCATTAAAAGGGAAAAAAAGATTATCTGTGTACAAATGGCTGGCTCAAAGAAGTATTACATGATGATACGCGTGTATGTATGTACTTATATAAATTATATATTGTTACTTATACGAAACTTATTAAAGGAAGCTTAATTATGAATGCAAATAATATTTATTAAAAGATGCAAAGAAATCAAGGAGATGGGAAATAGTCATGAGATAAAATGGAACAAATATTAATATTAGTATACAAAATATATGGCGTGATTTCTGAAGCTAATGGCAAAGATTTATAAATATAGCTCTGAGCAATCAGCATAGAGATAAAGGCATACTCATTTACATAAGTCAGTAAGGCTAAAAAGACAATTTCTTTAGTTTACAAGAAGAAAGCCATACAATGTTCCATATGATGTTTTCAAGGACAATCTTACAGTAATAGTCTTATCAGGCAATTCAGATAATGTAAATTTATTCAGCCACAAATGTAGCTGCTGCTGATAGGGAGATAAAGAGACATACATTTTCTCAGAGAGCTCCAAGTCCTACTGATAGACATATGTTGCTAAAGAATTTCAAAGAAGATGAATTAGAACAATAATATAAAGAATGCTGAAGCAGCCAAATGAGGAAAAAGTTATTCAGCCAAAGAAGAATGCGGGGAAGGGGCACAGTTTGCATCTTGAAGTAAGAGATAAAATTGTGACCGATCAAGAATTCTATATTCAGAAATAATGCACATTTCAGTCTCAGTGCGTTGTGCCTTGTGGCTGATGGGAGACAAAGGAAGTAAGAAGAAGGAATGAAAGAAAGAAAGAAAGAAAAGGAGAAAGGGAGGGAAGATGGGCAGAAAGATTAGCAAGTTCTCACAGCTCGGTGGAAACCAGTTTCTGGGATAATAAATTAAGAGATGAAGACATAGCACAGGAAGGTCCAAGAAGAAGGGGCAGATTATTGAATATGCCCTTATACCTTTGTATATTGATACAAAATTAGTAGTATATTTTGCTAAAGTGGTATTGACCATTGTTTATTGTGCAAAAATAAGATTGCATTGGATTACATCGGTATTGATCTTTGTATATTGATACAAAATTAAGATTATAGTTGGCCACAATGGTATTGACCCTTGTATATGGACGTAATATTAAGATTGTATTGGGCTACATAGGCATTGATCTTTGTATATTGATACATAATTAAGAGTATATTTAACCACAATTGAATAGATCTTTGTATATTGATACAAAATTAAAGGTAATGCTTCCTAATGGTATCATACCTAGAGATACTTAAAAATAAAATGTGAAGCTCTGGCCTCTTGATACCAAACATCTAAAACTGGTTAGGATAGTTAAGTAAAACAAACTCCTAATCATGCAAACATGTCACTTTGTTAGCTACTATGACAATCTATCACAGATATTCTCCAAACTACTCAGTAATCAAGTTGTTAAGAGACAAGCAACATTTGCTTATCTAAATACAAGAGATGGATAGGGCATCTTCAAAAACCCCAAGAGATCTGCAGAATATGGCATTCAAAGATGTTATCTTAAATTAAGATTTTCTTTTTTTTGATATCAAGACATATCAGCGCCTGACAGTACCCCCTATTCTACTCCAAGTAGAAGATAAGCATCGAAGAACCTCCACTGTAAGATGGTTGAATTAGTGGCAAGCCTATCTCTTGGCATGAAAAAACCCCTTGCACCAACTGCAGACAGACTGCTGTCCAAAAAGGACAAAACTTGGTAGCAGGGAAGTCGACAGCCTAGCTCTGCCAAGACAGGGTAGTTAAGTCCTTCATAATCCCTGCTCTACAACAAATGTCTGTCAGAGAAACAGGACCCAAAGGCTGATGACTGATGCAGGAATGTATGGAGAGAAAATGGGAACTGTCCAGGCAGTCACTGGTATGTCATTTCTTAGTTTTGGAAGCTGCAGGCCCTGCACTTCCTATATAAGAAGATATATTTATCCCTCTCAGGTCTCTGAGGTGGTTGAAGAATAGACAGCTAGAGTCTCATAGTTAAATTTTGAATTGTTTAGGAATCAAGAGGGTGTTATAGATCTAAGAAGATACTCTTAAAATTGTGTTGCAAGTTAGTATGAATGTTGAGTCAGATATAGACCTTTAAACTCATGGAGATGGTTAGATAGTAGAATGTTAAAGTCAGGGGCCAAATATGTATAAACTGGACATTGGGAAGGTATACTGGGCCATTTAACTCTCATAAATGTGGCATATTTATATCTGTTGTTTTGTATAGTATTTACTGTTATAAGAGAAGGAACCATCTGTTGGACTGAAAGGGGAAGCTGCTGGGGGGAAGAGGGTGGAAGGGCGGGATAGGAAGGGGGAATAGGGAAGGGTTTGTGACTGAGATGTAACTTGAAGAAAAAAAAATAAAGTATTTAAAAAAAAAAGAAATGAACGAGACAAACCCAGAAAAAAAAAAGAGATGAAGATGAATCACAGCCACAGCACTAGAGTCCAGGGGTTCTTTCCTTACAATAGTCATTTGACTAGTGGTTCTCAATCTTCCTAATGTTTAGACCCTTTAATACAGTTCCTTGTGTTGTGGTGACACACAACCATAAAATAATTTTCATTGCTACGTAAGTACTGTAATTTTTCTACTGCTATGAATTTTAATGTAAACATCTGTGTTTTCCAAGGATTTTAGGCAACCCCTATGAAATGGTCATTCACATACCCACTCACCCCCCAAAGGAGGTGGCGTCCCACAGCTCTAGAATCGCTGGAGTAGAGAAATAAGCTTCAGGTGCTGATGTGAGAACAGCCTAAAAGCAAAAATAACAGAAGTCTACCCCGGGTTTTGGAGGCCAGAACACATGCTTTGGTTCCTACATATCTTTGGCAATGACTAAGGCTGTTTACCTTCTGCATAGAAAAAGCTCTAACATCAATACATGTGCAAAGTGTGAGCTTGTGTTTCTTTAGTAGTTTATGACTATCGCAGAAACTTTAAAACTTTTCCAGCCTAAAACAAGCAAAGTGTGTTAGAGGAATGCATTAGGCTGTCACCATAAATCAAGGCTAGGAACCACTTAGGTGTTCTTGCTCATTCCCTCTAATTCTATGCTTCTCATGTGACCTTATGATTATAGAGTGTCTATAGTTTCAAGTGAATGAAAAACCTCATGAACTCCATTTTTGGAATCCCAGGATAAGAACAATCCTCCAGGGCAGTACACTGGCTTAGAGTTTAGGAGGTCATAATATCTTCAGTTTTCTTTATACTAATCATGTTGTATTTGTATGCACTCTTCTCATTACTTGAACTCTGTGGCATTTCAATGGACCCTTTAACCCAATAATACTTGCCTACCGCAAGACCTAAAGCTAGGATTTGAAATGTTGCAATGTTGTTTAGCACTGAAGTCTCACTGCACCCAAACCAAGCATAGATCAATGTACAAATACTGGGACTTGGAATGAGTTTGCAACTTCCCTGATCCTCTGCAAACATCCAACCGAGAACTTTTCAGGTCAAGAAAAATGTGCTTATTCCTGAGCCGGCTCCTAAGAGTGAATAGGTTATTGTATTTTTAAGTCAATGTAATTTTTTTTTCATCTACTTTCCCCAAAACTCTGTAGAACTTAAAAAATGTAGCTCACATTTGGTCATATGTGAGTCAGATTACTCACAGGCATGATTCTTTAGACATTTTAATTACCAATAAAATGCATCGAAGGCCATTATAAGGAACACAAAAATTGCAGGACAGATAGGCTAAGCAAGTCACTTAAGATGAGATGGCCAGCAAGTGTTGAAGCCAAGAAGGACAGACTGCTCCAGACACTCTGCTATGTTCCTTTCCAGAGACAAACTGAAAACAGGGAGGGCATCAAAATATTAGAAACAAGATAAATGCAGGTGCAGGTAGGGAAAGAGAACACATTAGCATTGCATTCGATATAACACTATTCCATCATTGAAATATAGATTGCAAAAATAAGTTTAGTGAGCTGTTAAAATATTCAAAACATATTGCCAAATAAAAAACCAAATGCACTCTAGTAAAACCCATTTATCCATACATACGCAGAGAGCCATACACATACACACAAATAAAGGATATACATCCAAATGTTAATGATCCCAGTAATTACCAAGCCCTATTTAAGTAGGCACTTTGCATTTATTTTCTCAGCACTCCTCTGATCTTTACACAGCTGCTTCCCTTTCTTTCCCACATCTCAGTTTAAATGTCACCTTATCAAGGAGGTCTTTCCTGACCCTGTGTCTGAAATAAGACACCCTGTCATTTGTTTTATGTTCTTGTATGGTGCTTATCCCATCTCAATATTTATCATCATCATCATCATCATCATCATCATTACTTGAGAGTACACTTCATGGGTATTTTTCATTTCCTGCCATCCTCTTGGTAAGTGAGCTCACTGATTGTGAAGACTCAGTATATCTTGTGCTGCTTCTCAGTTCCCAGGACAGAACGCTATATGGACAACTTGCAAATATATACTGGGAAAAATGGGTAAATGAGTGACAAATGAATGAATATCTCTATGATGGAATATACATTTAAAATTGTGATTCCGCAACAGTCAGCCTCCAGCACAAGAAATCAAAGGAGGTCCAGGGGTTCTGTCTCCACTTAGCCCTCACATTTTTGTACTCGTGTATTTAACTGAGCATGTGGACCATAATTCTGGGCCAGCAATGTAGGTGTGGGAGAAAAGCAGAGCTTTTGATAGCCCCCTTCCAGCAGAGAATTCTGTCTAGTGGATCTGAGAGACGGTAACATAAACAAGTGAAATAGAATGAAAGATACTCAGAGGTGACACATACTGCAGACTCACAGATGAGAGACTTTTCTCTAGATTCTTTTCTAATCATAAGAAGCTAAAGTGGTTCATTTATTGTTAAAAGTTATTTAAAAATTAGCAAAATTACTCTAATGGGAAAATAATAATAGAAAAACAGTAATAAATTATTACAACTTCTCCTTGACTCCTCTGCCTGCCTATAAAGATTTATAGTCAGGAGAGAGCCAGCTATCTTCTCCTTTGGACACTCGCAATCTGTGTCTCAGTTAGATGTTTAAGACACACCCTGTTCTAGACATCCTTCAGTCATGTGCTATAGATGAATCTTTTCTTCTCCTGAGAGATGCAACTTTTCTTTGTATATATTCTGAATTTAACTTACATATTTAACAATGTGAGCCATAATAAATGACAAGAGAAGTTAAAAATTTCCAACTTAAAAATTCTTTTAAAAAATTTTCAACCATATATTGTATATTGAACATACTCCTTGGGGGCCAGAGAGATGGCTGAGAGATTAAGAGCACTGGTTGTTCATGCAGAGGACCCAATTCCCAGCACCCACATGACAGCTCACAACTGTGTGTAACTCCTGCTCCAGGGGATCCGACAACCTCATACAGACATACATGCAGGCAAAACACCACTGTGGATGAAATAAAAGTAGATTAAAAAACAAAAAACAAAAACAAAACAAAAAAACCATACTCCTCCTTCCATTCTTTACCCAGTTCTTCAGACCTCATGACTCTTATTAGTCCCCTTTCTACACCTACACAAGCTTCTTACAGCAAATAAAACAGACAATTCATGGAAGAGATAAAATACAAAAAGGGTAAAAGTGTTTTCAAGGTACACATCTGACAGAGAATTAACATCTAAATTGTACAAAAAAATTAGTTTTTTTAATTGTAAGAAATCAAACAACTCAATGAATACATGGCTTAATGAGATAGAAAGAATACTCTAAAAAAGATGCAACACAAATGACTAATATACATAGGATAATCCTCAGTTTCACCAGCATAAAAATGCAAACTATAACCATCTTTTTGAGATTCCATCTCACCGCAGAATGAATGTCAGTTATTAAAAAACAAGCACAACAAATGTTGGAAATGTGCATAAAAGAAACTCTCAGACATTGTTGAAAGAAATGTGAACTAGTCCAGACAATACTGAAGTCAGTATGGAAATCACTAAAAACATCAAAAAAATTAATAGATCTAATACATGACCTGTATTACTCCTGAATATTTATCCAAAGGATACCAAGTAGATATATTATAGATACCTTCACACAGATGTTTATTGCAGTGAGGTTTTCAGCTTTTCTGAAATCACAGCACTAGGCAAAGCTATATCTTATAGTAAAATTGATGTTGAAGAAAAATGAAAGATGAAGAATAATTGTTTGCTGATTATGGCCCTTGAGGGAAGGCCACCCAGCTTCAATTTCTACATCTCCTTTGCATCTGCAATGAAAACCATTGTATCGAAAGTGACTCAGTTACCTTTGTAATGCTGTACAAAAACATCAGGCAACTTATAAAGTGAATCATTTTATTTAGCTTCCAGTTTCAGAGGTTTAGGGTCCATGATGGCAGTGACACATCTCCTCCTCTGAGGCCACACCTCCTAATCTTTCCCAAACAGTTCTATCAGTTGGAGACCAGGTATTCAAATATATAGATGGGGCATGTTCTCATTCAAACAACCATAGTCTACTACCTGCCACCCATATACCTCATGGCCATATCATAATACAAAATGCATTTAGTCCAACAGCAAAAATTTCTATAGCCTTACAGAGTCTCAACACAGTTTTAAAGTCCATAGTTCAAAGTCTCTTCTGAGACTCAAGGCACCCTACCTCTTAATTAATTATAAAGTAAATCATGTACTTCCAACATATAAAGGCAAATGAGGAATCACTGGAATTAAGCAAGACTGAAACCCAGCAAGGCAAACTCTAAATCCTGAATCTCCGTCTCTGATGTTAGGATGATTAGATAGCTACACCCTTTGGCTTTGCTACGTGCAACATCTCTGTCTATATCTCTCTTTCTCTTTCTCTCTCTCTCTCTCTCTCTCTCTTCTCTGTCTGCCTCTCAGGCTGGTTCCACTCCATGTCTGCAGCTCTCCTTGTCAGAAATCTCATGGCTATGACATTTACAACATCTTGGAATCTCCAACCAATCTAGTTTCATACAAGGCTTCTCAGGGCCTCTATGCGGGGACACCCCTTCCATCCACCTGGCTTCCATGGCTCTCCTTAACCATGGAAATAGATTCTACAACCTTTTTACTCATGTATTCTTTATGATTCTAAAAGCAAGAACCATGTGAATGATGCTGCCAAGTTTGTTTACCAACTTTGGGTGAACCCTGCCACCTTTGAAACACATTCATAACAGCACATTTTTTTCCCCACAAGTGGGAAGCTTCTCTGGGTGGGGTCTTGTCCTGGAAGACCCCTTTATTTTTGTTTCAGAAGTGTCTTCTCTTTAATCATAACATTTCTTTCAGTAAAACTTTGGCTTTTTCCAGGAGTTCTTTTTCAGTTTAAACTGTGTGTTTTGTATTCCTTTTCATTGTATATGCTTTTTCTTATTGTAGACTTGTATAAGAATGACTGCTAATAATTACCAAACCCAACAGAACCAACATTAGGCTGTCTTGACATTTCATCTGCTAAGTAAATTAACCCATTTACTTAAACCTTTCGATTTAGTCTCAGGAAAATTACTAGATCAAGGGCAGAATGCAGCCACATACTTTACCAAAATACCACATGAATGGTCTTTAGTCCATTTGCTAATATGATTTGCCTCTGAAACCACTTGAACTGGGCCTCCATGGCTCACATTGTTCTTAGACCTACTGTTTTCTAAGCTCCTTCCAAGTAGGATTGCCCACTAAGCCCCCCTTATAGTATTCAACTGATTTCCTAGTCCAAAGTCTAAAAGTTTTCTCTATAACTCCAGAAAATTCAAGCATGATCAGACCTGTCACAGCAATAGCTTATTCCCTGGTGCCATCTTCCTAGTTGTTTTTCTCTTGCTGTTGCAAAACACCGTAACTAAGGCAATTTATAAGATAAAACAGTTAATTTGGTTTAAAATTTCATGGGGTTAGAGTACATGATAGTAGAATGAAAGAACTTACATCTTCATTCTTTCCCCATTCTATTGGATTACATATTTTTTAAAATCAAAATTGTGAAAATTGAACCTAGGGTTTTGTGCACTCTAAAGCCATTGAATTATACTTTTAAACCAACTAATGTTCTCTGTTTTCTTTAAGTCTGTATTTATTCTAAATCAGATACAGTTAAACGTTAGAGGGAAAAGAGTCACTGTATTGTTACATCAGTTGGCTCATCTTGCCAGTCCATTCCTTCTTGTAGCACAAGGGGTTCACAGCTGGGTAGAACTGTTGAGTATTTTTCTTTCCCAGAAGCATAAATAAAACCTTCTGGCACTATATTAGGTAGCCACTGGGTATGAATATTCTTGTTCTATATCAGCTTGATTTCTTCATGTGCTAAAATGTATTGTCTTCAGTAAAAGAGTCAGCAAGTTCTGGAGGGTAACCAAGAGCAATGGCAATTGTCTGTATTGTTTGGACAGTCTATGGCACAGTAATGCAGATGGTTTTTATAAAAAGCATGGCTTATGAATATCTGAGATTCTCAATAAATAGACAGGTATCAAAGAAAAATATGAAAAAACATGAAAAAACACTATTTACTTTAAAGCTTTGTTAACACAGTAGATATAAATTCAGTTTATGCAACTCATCCTTGGAATGGAGCCCAAAATCTTTGCCTTCAGTACTGTGTAATGGTCCTTTCAATGCTCAGTTGACCTAGCTCACTCAGATCCAGATAAAATAAAATGTTATTTAGAGAAGCAAATTCTCTAGAGGAATATAAGAAAACAGTTTTGGGATGGAATGTCATATGCTTTCCTCACCACTAATACACAATAAGGTGAAAAAGAAGTTTATTGGCTAAGAAGTTATGAGAATGAAACTATGGAGCAAGGTCTTCCTCTCTATTTAATGAATTGGACCTGCTAGGTGTAAGTTCAACTGAGGGTATTTTTTATACATCTAGTTAAAGTCAATACATATGTGAATGTAGTGACAAATAATGAAAAAAGAAGCCATGAGTGTGAAAGAGAGCAAGATTGATTTGTAGGGAGGAAAGGGATGATGTAATTATATTACAATCTCAAAAATCAGATAAAACAAACCAATGTTCTTGTCTAGTGGAAACAATAGATGTCCATCTATGTATAAATCTCCAAGTTGAATGGAAAAAAAAGATCTTCAAAAGTTGTACATGTCACTGAATCTTTTTCAATTTGAACAGAAGTCCTTTGACACCCATATCTTCACAGAACCAAAAAAACTATTGTTTCTCACTTATGAAAGTGTCTCCATGTTGTGAAGACTCCTGAGTTGTTCAAGATACATGCTAAATCATCACATTAGGTTCTGAGTGATCCAGGGTTTGGGAAATTATACAAAGTGTGGTCTGTGTTTCACATCATGCAGAGCTTACTTGCATTAAATTACAGCCGAGAACACATTTCTGGCCATGAGATGTCTAAAAAACAAGATGAGAATGAAAAGGTATGGGAAAACATTCTTTACATTTCAACATTGCAGAGATTATGGGGATACTATTCAATTTTATTTAATTGTATGAATGTAGCTGTTTATGGCAGTCACTGACTTGTGTAGGCATGAATATGGTTATATAATTTTATCAAAGGAAGAAAACGCAATTATGCGTTAGAATTAGACTGATAAAAATAATTGTTTTACACATTAGAAGGATAATTCTTTACTTTGAAAACTACCCACCAATCCTGCTTATCAGAGAACCAACTGGCTTTTGTTCCAGGACTGACTAATTGGAGAGCCCTGGGTGTCTAGACTGATGCAAACCCCTGGGATTTGGTAGACAGAGGGTTAAGAAAGAATTCCCTCCTGGATTCTTTTCCCAGTGGTCTCTGAGTCAGCTTGATATACCCCACCCCACCAAACGTGGCACCCTAGCCTCTGTTATGGGTCTCCAAGACAGCCGTGAACTCCTTTTTGCATCTGAAGTCAGCTCTAGACTACCACCATTTAAGGAAGTTTTAACAAGAAGGAAATAAGGAGTCATCTATTAATACATTTTTTTCTTCCAACATTAATGGGGAAAGACCAAATTTGAGGATACTTATTTGCCTTCTTTTCCTCTAATTCTCAGAGCATTTCTCCATACCACTTTTCCTTTTCCTTTCTATGGTTTCCTTTGTGCCCTTGGCAGGGGGTTCTGTCACATTTCTTATAATACATCCTTCCTAGTTAAAAGTTCTCCTTCACTTCTAGTCTTTTTACCTCTTGTCCTTCTCCCCCTTTTCAACACCCTCCCAACCCTGGCCATTGATGTCAACAAAGCTAACTGCTGTAAAATCAGCACAAATTACTTTTCTGCAGATCTCCTTTGTTTGTTGTCCTATTTGAGTTGAAAAAAAAAAAAAAACAACACAACGAAACCATGCAAGAGCACTCTTGTACATTAGTTGCCAGTTTTATTCTGACCTTAGTTTCCAACTACTATTTACAATGCACTTTATAAACTAGGGCACTTCAGTAAACAAATAGAGAAAACAAAAGACTTGGCTGCTGTATTCAATGGTATATGTTTGGAAAATAATAAAAAACAGGGAATGCTTACAATTACTAAGTAGGAAAGACAGTTAGATCAGGTAATTTGGATCTGTGATTATACCTGGGCTCATTGTCTTTTCATAGTAAACAATCTACTCTCTTACAGAAAGAGGCATATAGGTATAGAGAAAAAGTGGGCAATGATATCTGAATGCTGTGTCTTTATTTTGATGCTGTGGCATGTCATGACGTTTGCAGTCAGGATTCTTTTGCAGCTTTCAATCATGAGGCAAAATCTTTTTTTTTTTTAAATAGTTTACAGCAAGGATTTTGGCCTTCAAATATATTGATCAAAAGTTTTAAACTTTTGTTTATAAAAAAAAAAGAGAAAAAAATCAAGACAAAAAATGTTGAGTTTCAAACATATGGTTCACACACCTGGAATTCAGACTTGTTCAAGAATGTGTAAACTCAACCTAAATCTCAGCTACCTATGTATGAGACAGAGTCACCTGTATCAGCTAAAGTGTGATTGGGTAGAGAGACTGGAAGGTATTTAATACAAGTTCCTCTTAAAAGCACTATCAATGTGGTATACCCCAACACGTCATCTGCCAGATGTCTTTTGGAAAGAAAGACTGGTTCCTGAACCAATGGGTGATAGAAAATAGCACCACAAGTTAGATTGTTTATTTATGTTTGTTTAATACTCTAGCCAGAGTCAGACATTCATACTTGGTACTTACAGATATGAGTAGGAGTTAATATTATTCTCCAGAAACATTTTGTTCACTCCTGTGTGCCCATATCCACCTGACATTCATCTTTCCAATGAACATGCAAAATTATGTAATGTGTATGGAGACTGGAATTAACCCATAAGGGGTTAATAATACAGCTGGGTCATGGTGTGAGGTAAACATATACTATATGCATATTATATGTACATGGTATTTGCCTGGTTCTTAAATTGCTTTTTTTTTAATATTTTGCAAAATAGGAATTTTGGTTTTGATCTTGATTATTTATTTCTCTCAGTTTTTCAAATGTCTACATTGATTAACTGTGATTTACTTATGGGCAAAAGTCCAAATGATATAAGATCCATTTTTCAAGATGAATAGAACTTTATTGTATAATTTGTCACATGGAAGTTCTTATTTGGACACTAAGCAAATTTAGTTTATATGTCACTTACATGGTAGCTCATCATTTTTGAAAAATGTCTGTCTTTAATTTCATCCAATGGCATGTGTGTGCCTTGGTACAGAGAAGTAGAGTCTCCTCAGCCCTTTGCATGGATGAGTGTCACATTCATCAAACAGTAAGATTCTAAACAGCCTTTTTCTCATGGAATAAAGACATGTTGAGTCAAGTAAAGGAATGCCCAGCAGGTGGGCGGCACAGCCAGAGAAAGAAGAGAACACTTACCCAAATTAATACTATCAGGTTACATTTACAAGTTTTGAATCATTTTCAAGAGATGTGCAAATTCACAGGTACAAAAATACTCACATTTAAGCACAAAACCCGAGAAAGTAAGTTCCTTTTAAATATACCTTCTCTTTCAGAGGAAATAGAAACACAAATGCTGAGTCAGCAAAGTTTTCTTTCTTTTTTTTTTAATATTATAGATTTTCTTACAGAGAGATTGACTCATGAGGCAAAGATTAGTGCAAACTTTTGATATTTCAATTTTCATGGTGGAGATATGTGGTTTTTAATGGAATGTTTAATTTTGATTTTTAGTCATTATAAAAAGTGACTTAATTTTAAGCAACAAACATTCTAAAACATTTTTTAAAATCATCTTCATGTATCCCATTGCTTGACATCTCTGATTTTTCTGTTCTTCACTGTTAGATGTTTGTTAAATTCTCCAAGTCTTAGCTTTAGCTCACTGTCCCAGCTAGGCTGACCAAGGTGATTCCAGTGTGGGGTTTGTCTCGTTTCGGTTTGAATCTCTGGTGAAGCTGAGAGTCAGTCGTTACTCTCTCAGTTATCCAAATAACACTTCAGGAAGGTGTTTGTGTTTCAGAGTGAAGACATAACTGTTGCCAGAACAGAACAAAGTGCAAAAAGTGTGCTACTGAATAAGTAGATCTGAAGTTCAATCTGTTTTCAGCATCCAGCTTTATTTCTTCTAAGAAAACAAAGAAGGGATTTAGAGAATGTGACCAGCTTCACATAGGTACATAGAAGTACTAGAATTCAAATACTCATATATCTGACTCCAACAACTAACCATTTTCTTTACTCACTGGTATTCCTGGAAATTGTAGAGCTGTTTCTCCCTTTACTTTTAATGTACAAAGACATTGCCCCTTCCCAATCCAGAAATCAAGAGCGTATAGACATCTCCTACTTCAATTTACAGGTCACAGGTTAATGCCACTTGTCGTATTATTCAGCCTCAGAGCAAGTTCTCACTGAATCAGCACTCGGGTTGTGGTAGGTATTACATGATACACAAAAAAGAACCAGACAACACCCCCTTTTCAACTAAGACAAAAAGGTAACAGAAGAACACAGCACAGAGTGACATATTTACTTCTCACTTTCATATGACTTCTGAAGATAAAAGAACATTAAAACAACAGGTCACTATTTCATGTCATTCATGTGTCATCTAAGTTAACTGAAATCCTTTCAGCAATATGACAAGATCCCAGATATTTGTCAATTTTAAGTGTTTGGGCTACTACTGAAAAAGATGATCAGGAGTAGATTGGATTTGGTAGGTTCATTGATGCACATATTATAGCAAAAGCTGGTAAAGCCATGTTACTATATTTATGTTGATCCACACTATCCTAGAAAATTTAAGAGAATACACATTCATGGATCTTAATATCTGGCAGTGAAGAGTGTTGATGAAAACATATTCTGCAATATGCAGGATTCGGCACACAATATAATTAGACACAGTGAACTTTCTTTTACATGCACGACAGCCTATGCCAAAGCTCTTTGTAAATCATGCACACCAGAGCAGTACTGCCATGCACTTCATAGAACATCTTCGGGCTGAAGAAGACAAATATAAGGGGTTCTGATTAAATATTTGCTCAGAAAATACCCTTTGATAATATACTGCCAACTCCTTACCTTGGGTAAATAGCATCCTCCTCTCCCAAGGTAAGTAAGTAGGTCTTTGCTATATTAGATTTTATTTACAAAAAGGAACTCTGGTCACAAAACACACATCAGCATGTGAAGGGTTTGGCCCAGATTACAGCAAAGCATTGTCAGTGTGACCTTTGGCAGGGACCCAGTAGAAAAGCAATTTCCCCAAAGGAAACCAGCATCTCTTCCCCTCTAATCTTCTTAGCAAGATGTGGTGTTGGTGCAAAGGAGCCTGCTTCCAGCCTCCATATACAAGTTACCACACTCTGCAAGCTTGTCGGAAAGACGGATGTCCAGTAGGTATGTGTACACAGAAGTGAACAAAATGTTTCCATGGAAATGCTCCTTATCTTACCTGGATGACCTTGTGATGTTTTCAGCCCTTCTGGGACATGCCATTTATTTCTGGAGGGCAGTTATCAGAAACTAAAGCTACAGGTAATGCACTGGACTGTGCATTGTTTGTTCTTCTGGAGAATTACTAGAGAGACTGTGTTACCAACCCTACCTTCAATATGCATTGGATTCTACACGCCAATTCCAGAAACAACAGCCAAATATTCTTTTATAGAGGAGTCCAAACAAAAAGACCGCAGGCTTTCCCAAGCATACAGGGAACATGTTCAGCAATTTCAAGGACAATATTTTAAGGAGACAAATGCTCTGGGTAATTGTGCTGAAAACTGCTTTCTAGCCCATTTCATGCTGCTCTACCTAGCTAAGTTTCTCTCTTCTTTCACTTCATATATCTGCCACTTTTCTTCCTTTATCCATCATTTCTTTTCTCCCTTAAATATTGCCTGGAATCATTTGTAAGGTCATATGACTGATCAAGAGTCTTAGGAGATTGGTAGTAGGCTGGTAGAGGACATAGAATACTTGGGCTAAGTTTGTAAGCACATTAACAGAAAACTTAATTTGATTAAATCTCAAGTGGACTTTAACAGCTGTTGGTAACAAAATTTCTTATACCATCCTATAGAGCTCAAGTTATTAATAAGTGATTGGAATGCATAAATAGTCAATAGAAAAACACAAACCAGAAATGTTATCATTTTAAAGATAACGCCTCAGGAACACAATGTGAGATCTCTGTGATTTTTTTTTCAGTTAGTGAGTATGTTAAAATATAAATTGAATGCAGGCATCCTTTTGGTAATAATGTTGAGACTCAAAGGAAATTTTTACTTAGTTTTTTAATGTTATTTTTGATATCCCTTTAAAGAACCTTATTGATATAAATTTAATGAATTACACAAAGTAGTTTTATTTATAGTTAAGAGGTCCTTCCCATATTAATTGTAAAACATCATGTGAAGTTCTAAATATTTATTTGGATATACGTTATACTTGTATGTATACACTTTCTTTCCCTCTTCTTTCGTAGTCCCTCTTTCTAAATTCTTCAAATCCTCTGCTTTATAAAATTCAGTCTTGGGTTGAATGTGTTACTCATTACTTGTCAGCCATTCAGGACTCATTGGTGTACATTAGCAGTGTCCATTTAAGCAGTTGCACCCTTTTTACTCTCAGACTTTACAGACGCATAGTAATCCTATCTTCACAGCACGGATGAGCCCGAGAACGAAACTAACCTGTGAATGCTGTGTGTCTTCATAGACAGACAGGAAACTCAATCAGAAATATTGAAGTAAATTCAGTGTGATTTGAATCTTTCCCTGACTTCTGAGAAAGGAATGCTTTTTCTTCCCCTAAAGGGATCAACATACCAGCCTGATGCTACTGTGGCCATCTCACAATCTTAAGTCATATACTGGGAATATGTGTATATGACGAACATTCTGGGAACAAGAGTCAATAGAAAAGCTCGATCCAAGATGGCGGCAGTCGGCAGGGACACATTTTGAGCTTGGGGAAAAATAGCTACATCATCGCAGAAATATAAACAAGCTGAGCAATATCCTGAGAAGCATGAACCCACAGGGCCACACCTGGTGAACCCAGGAACTAGTGGGGGGTGGGACCCTCAGACACTCAGGTAAACAGACCTAGGCAAGCCATAGGGGGCAGAGCAGAACACAGGTCGCTGGGCACAGCCAGTGTGGCAGGGATCCCAGGCAGCAGGGAGCAGCAGAACCCAGGCTGTGGGGTGCAGCATGGTGCAGAACCCAGCAGAGGACCCAGGCAGTGGGCGGGGGCAGTGCAGCAGGGATCCAGGCAGCGGGGAGCAGCACAGCAGTGCAGAGGGGAACCCATGGGGAGTGGTGGTGTGTAGCACAGCATGATGTGTACCAAGGCCCCCAAGGCCATGGGGAGGGAAACAGTAGGGAACACAGGCAATGGGAAGCAGGGCAGGCCACTGTGTGGCATGGCACGGTACCCAGGGTGAGGAGCCTAGGAGCGCACAGAAGTGGGCAAGAGCCACTCAAAAACCCAGCAAGTGGACGGGCTCGGGACCCAGAGCATAGATCAGTGGCATGGGGCACAGCCTTGGTGCCCAAAGCAGAGATCAGTGGCATGGGGCACAGGCCAAGGACCCAGAGCAGAGGCTAGCGTGGAGCCTGGCATAAAACGAAGGCCAGCTTGGATTCTGCCACAGAAGTGGGCAAAAGCCATACAAATACTCAAGGAATACCTCCAAACCTCAGACAGGGGTACTCACCAGCCTCCAGAGGACTCAGCTTCCACACCGGCATTCCATACAGGAGAATGGCAGGTTCACCAAGATTTATCTCAAACTGAGTGGCTGGCAGGGAGGCACATGCATATCTGCCCTTACCCAGAAAGATGTTGGACATAAAGATCTCTCTACTGGATATACAATCACTTGGAAGAACATTGCGCTCAGACAGGGTAGAGGGCTGCTCGTCCTAAACTAGTACAGTCTCCCACAGGTCTGATCACTTCAGGGTCTTATGAGGTAGCCCCAACTGCCAGATAGAAGTACCCCTAGCTACCTGAGCACCCAATATTCACACGGTCACCTCAACACCTTAAAGA
Source organism: Lophiomys imhausi (assembly GCA_907164525.1). Lineage (NCBI taxonomy): Eukaryota > Metazoa > Chordata > Mammalia > Rodentia > Muridae > Lophiomys > Lophiomys imhausi. The sequence goes on from CAJQZJ010031868.1 coordinate 5,022,805, forward strand.
GGACCGGCAGTACCACTGACACAGTCCACAAGACATTAGGAACAATCAGCTTAGGGCAATCAAATGGCTAAAGGTCAGCAAAAGAACAAAACTGACAAAAATCAGGGAAATATGACTCCAATGAAATTCAGTGAAGATAACACAGCAAGCCCTGAACATCCCACCACAGCTGAAACACAGGAAAATGATGACAAATCTATACTTATGAAAATGATGGAGTTCTTTCAAGAAGATATGAAATCACTGAAAGAATACAAAGAATCCTCAATTTTGCAAATTAAAGCAATGGAGAATACCATTAGAGACCTCCAAGCCAATGCAGCCCAACATGAAGGGGATAGAGACCAGGCAAGAGAGATGCAAGTGATTTGAAAGATTCACAGACAAAGACAAGCAAATTGGAACAGGAAATGTATAAAACAAATTTCAAGACTTGAAATTGGAAGGAGAAGCAACAAAGAAAACACAATCAGAGATAATACTGGAGGTGGAAAATCAAGGGAAGAGAACAGGAACTACACACATGAGTACCAAAAATAGTATACAAGAGATGGAAGACAAAATCTCAGGAGTGGAAGATTCAGTTGAAGAAATCAGTACAACAACCAAAGAAAACAAAAAAATCTAAAAAAGTTCTTACACAAAACATCCAGTAAATCAAGGACTCAATGAAAAGATGAAACTTAAGATTTATAGGCATAGAGGAAAGGGAAGACTCTGGACTCCAAGGTCCAGGAAATATCTTCAACAAAATCATAGAAGAAAACTTCACAAACCTAAAGAGAGAGATGCCAATAAAATTCCAAGAGGCATACAGAATGCCAAACAGATTAGATTAGAAGAGAAACTCCTCTCGCCACATAATAATAAAAACTCCAAATGTACAGAACGAAGAAAGAACATTAAAAGCTGTAAGAGAAAAAGGTCAAGTAACATATAATGACCGACCCATCAGAATTACACCTGACTTCTCCTCAGAAACTTTAAAAGCCAGAAGGGCCTGGGCAGATGTCCTACAAGCCCTGAGAGAACATAGGTACCCAGCCAGACTACTACACCCAGAAAAACTCTCTATGAACATAGATGGAGAAAACAGGATATTCCACCACAAAATCAAGTTTAAACAGTATATACCCACAAATCCATCCCTACAGAAGATCTTAGAAGGAAAATTCCAACCCAGAGAAGATAACTACACCCAAGAAAACAGAGTAAACAGAAAACTCCACTGCAGCTAAACCAAAAGAAACACACAACCACCACCTACACCAAAATAATAGGAAATAACAACCTTTGGTCATTAATATCCACCAACATCAATGGACTCACCTCCCCAATAAAAAGACACAGGCTTACAGAATGGATCCGTAGACAAGACCCATCATTTTGCTGTATACAAGAAATGCATCTCACTAACAAAGATAGATGCTACCTCAGAGTAAAGGGCTGGGAAAAGGTTTTGAGCAAGCAAATGAACCCAGGAAGCAAGGTGGAGTAGCCATCTTAATATCAAATAAAATAGACTTTCAACTGAAGTTAATCAAAAAAGATAGAGAAGGGTACTACGTACCCATTAAAGGAAATATTCTTCAAGATGACATCTCAATATTGAATATCTATGCCCCAAATATAAGGCCACCTACATTTCTAAAAGAAACTCTTCTCAAGCTTAAACCACACATCGATCCCACACATTAGTAGTAGGAGACTATGACACGCCACTCACAAGAATGGACAGATCATCGAGACAGAAACCAAACAGAGAAATAATGAGTCTAACAGAGGTCATGAACCAAAAGGACCCAACAGATATCTACAGAACGTTTCATCCAAACACAAAAGAATATACCTTCTTCTCAGCACTGCATGGAATCTTCTCCAAAATTGACCATATAGTTGGACACAAAACATGCCTCAACAAGAAAATTGAAATAACCACTTGTATCTTATCAGACCACCATGAAATAAAGCTGGACTTCAACAACAACAGAAATAACAGAAAGCCTACACACTCATGGAAACTAAATAGTTCTCTACTGGATGACTACTGGCTTAGGGAAGAAATAAAGAAGGAAATCAAAGACTTCTTAAAATCCAACAAAAATGAAGGCACAACATACCCAAACCTATGGGACACAATGAAAACAGTGCTATGAGGAAAGTTCATAGCACTAAGTGCCTTCAAAAAGAAAATTGTGACAGCTTATATTAGAGAATTAACAGCATAACTGGAAGAACTGGAAAAAAAGGAGCAAACACTCCCAAAAGAAGCAGAAGGCAGAAAATCATCAAACTTAGGGCTGAAATCAACAACTTAGAAACAAAAAAGAACAATACAAAGAATTAATGAAAGCAAGAGTTGGTTCTTTGAGAACATCAACAAAATAGACAAGCCCTTAGCCAAATTAACTAAAAGGCAGAAGGAAAAAAAAAACCCAAATCAACAAGATCAGAATAAAAAGGGAGAAATAACAATAGACATTGAGGAAATCCAGAGAATCTTGAGGTCCTACTTTAAAAATCTGTACTCTACCAAATTTGAAAATCTAAGCGACATGGAAAATTTTCTTGATAGATAACACTTACCAAAGTCAAATCAAGATCAGGTTAGCAGATTAAACAGCCCTATAACCCCTAAAGAAATGGAAACATACATTAAAAATCTCCCAAAAAAAAAAAAAAAAGCCCAAGGCTAGATGGTTTAAGCACAGAATTCTACCAGACCTTCAAAGAAGAGAGTATTGACTCTTCAAACTCTTTCACAAATAAGAATCAGAAGGAACACTGCCAAACTCATTCTTTAAGGCCACAGTCACCCTGATTCCTAAACCACACAAAGACCCAACAAACAAAGAGAACTTTAGACCAATTTCCCTCATGAATATAGATGCAAAAATACTTAATAAAATACTGGCAAACCGAGTCCAAGAACACACCAAAAGTATCATACACCTGATTAAGTAGGCTTCATCCCAGGAATGAAGGGATGATTCAACATACGAAAATCCATCAATGTAATTCACCATATAAACAAACTGAAAGAATAAATTCACATGATCATCTTGCTAGATGCTGAAAAAAACATTTGACAAAATCCAATGCCCCTTCATGTTAAAAGTCCTGGAGAGAATGGGCATACAAGGATCATATCTAGAAATAATAAAGGCTATATACTGCAAGCCAGTAGCCAACATCAAATTAAATGGAGAGAAACTTGAAGCATTTCCTCTAAACTCAGGGACAAGACAAGGATGCCCACTTTCACCAAATCTCTTCAACATAGTACTTGAAGTTCTTGCTAGAGCAATAAGAGAGCTAAAGGAGATCAAGGGGATACAAATTGGAAATGAAGAACACAAATTATCTCTACTTGCATTCAATATGATAGTATATATAAGCAACCCCAAAAATTCCACCAGAGAACTCTTACAGCTAATAAACACCTTTAGCAAGGTGGCTGGATACAAAATTAATTAAAAAGAAAACCAGAAGCCCTTCTTCATACAACAAATAAATGGGCTAAAAAAGAAATTAGGGAAACAACACCTCTCACAACGGCTACAAACAATATAAAATACCTGGGGGTAACTCTAACCAAGCAAGTGAAACCCCTGTATGACAAGAACTTCAAGTCCTTGAAGAAAGAAATTGAAGAGGACATCAGATGATAGGAAGATCTCCCATTCTCATGGATAGGTAGGGTCAACATAATAAAAATGGCCATCCTGCCAAAAACAATATACATATTCAATGCAATTCCTATCAAAATACTACCACAATTCTTTATAGACCTGGAAAAAGCAATTCTCAACTTCATATGGAATAACAAAAAAAAAAACCCAGAATAGCTAAATTACTCCTGTACAATAAAACAAAAACAAACAAACAAACAACAACAACAACAAAAAACATCTGGAGGCATCACCATCCCAGATTTCAAGTTGTACTACAGAGCAATAGTAATAAAAACAGCATGCATGGTACTGGTATAGAAGCAGACCAGTGGATCAATGGAATTGAATTAAAGACCCAGAAATGAACCCACACTCCTATGGTCTCTTAATTTTTGACAAAGAAGCCAAAATCATGCAATGGAAGAAGGACAGCATCTTCAACTAATGGTGCTGGTTCAACTGGATATCCACATTTAAAAGAATGAAATTAGACCCATACTTACCACCTTGTACAAAACTTAAGTCTAAGTGGATCAAAGACCTTAACATAAGGCCGGACACACTAAATTTACTAGACGAGAAAGTAGGGAAAACTCTCAAATTCATAGGCACAGGTGACAACTTTCTGAACAGAACACCAACAGCTCAGGATCTAAGACCAACAATCAATAAATGGGACCTCATGAAACTTCAAAGCTTCTGTAAGGCAAAAGACACTGTCATTCGACAAAGAGACAACCTACAGATTGGGAAAAATCTTCACCAACCCCACATGTGACAAAGGGCTAATATCCAAAATTTACAAAGAACTCAAGAAATTAATTACCAAGAAACCAAATAATACAATCAAAAATGGGGAACAGAGCTAAACAGAGAATTCACAAAGGAGGAATCTCTAATGGCTGAGAGATACTTGAAGAAATGCTCATCATCTTTAATCATCGGTGAAATGCAACTCAAGAGGACTCTGAGATTCCATCTCACACCTGTCAAATGGTTAAGATCAAAAACTCAAATGACAGCACATGCTGGTGAGGTTGTGGAGAAAGGGGAACACTTCTCTATTGCTGGTTGAAGTGCACCCTTGTACAACCACTATGGGAATCAGTCTGGAGATATCTTAGAAAATTGATATAGCTCTACCTCAAGACCCAGCCATGCTACTTCTGGGTATACATCCAAAAGATTTCTCACCAAACCACAAGGACGGTTCTTCATCTATGTTCATTGCAGCCTTATTTGTAATAGCTAGAAACTGGGAACAACCCAGATATCCTTCAACAGAGGAATGGATAAAAAAAAAAAAAAAAAACCTGTGGTACGTCTACACAATGGAATACTACTCAGCCATCAGAAACAATGATATCATGTAATTTGCAGCCAATTGGATGGAACTAGGGAAGCTCATCCTGAGTGAGCTAACCCAGGCTCAGAAGGATGCACATGGCATCTATTCACTTATAATCATATTTTAGCTATATAGTAAAGCATAACTATGCTACAGCCAATGCACCAAAGGGAACAGCAATAGACGTTTTTTTTTTTAACCTGTTCATGAGACACTTTGCCCTAGTGGGGCTGCCTTGTAGGCCCCCAGTGTATGAAGAATGAAGAGGCTCTTGGCCCTCATATGACTGCTGAACTGGGGCAGGGGACTGTTATGTAGGGACACTCCACTCCAGAGGAATAGGTTGCAAGGGGTAGGGGATAGAGAGTGGGAGGGTGGGATGGGGGGGTGGAAAGATGGCACTGTGATGAAGATGTAACCTGAAATAATAGATAAATATTAAAAAAACAGTCAATAGAAAAACAATAAATGCAAACAAAGGCAAACCTTCCCATGGAACATAGCTTGTCCACTGTATTCTTCACTAATACAAACCAATAAATCTCCTAATTTTCCAATACAAAAAAAAAATTGAACCAGCTCTATACCAATAATCCTTGAGGACTTTGAAGGTAAGCATCTTTAATCAGTTAGCATATGCCCTTTCTCACACGGTACTCACAGCTGTTGTTAGCTTTAACCAGCATTGCATGGCGAGAATGTGATGTGTCTGCTTGTTTTTACTTCCATGCTGAAAATATGATGGGCAACATAAAGGACAACATGGTTGTTCATCTTTTCTTTAGGAAGGAAGGACTCACAGGACCTCAACACAAACAAAAGATGTGATTTCCAGTATATGACATGCTTCTCATAAACGTCTCATGAATGAAAATCCTTCAAAGTTTTTCAGGAGGTGAAAGAATGGGGGTCAGTTTGCACTTACTTCCCTACAAATGTTCCTTTTTTTGTTTCCTTTCACTTTCAACCCTCCTATGGTCATTTAGCCCATTCATTTCGGTTTAACTCTTTTATTACACCCTATCTGATATCTATTGCTTTGATAAAAACATCTTGGGGAGGAATGAGTTTAATTTCATCATACAGCTTGTATTCCATCATGAAGGAAATCAGAGCAGGAACTCAAGGTAGAAACCTGGAGTAGGAACTGAAGGAGATGGAGAAACACTGCTTACCGGCTTGCTCAGACTGCTGTCTTACAAAACCCAGAAATACCTGCTTAGGTGTGGTACTACACACATTAAGCTGGAACTTCCCACATCAATCATCAATCAAGAAAATGTCCCAAAGACTTGCCTCCACCAAAACATGATGAATAAATTTTCTCATTTGAATTTCCTTCTTCCCAGATGACCGAAGCTTGTATCAAACGGAACTAACCAGAACGTACTAAAAGAAATTCAACAGACTATTGATGTTTTGGTATGAATCAGTGACTGGCTTCATGGTTTATGTTGGATTTAGGATATATATCTTCCACCCTTCAAATTACTGGTTAGTATTCACCTGTGCAAACTTGAACTGTTCTTCTCCATCTGTTCTCTCTTTTCCCACAGCATCATGTCTACCCCATTCTTTCTGCTATAAAAGAAGTGTAAGGAAATATCTGACAAGATAGAATGAGGTCTTGGCAAGAAATATATGTAGATCATTAAACCAGAGATGATGAGATAGTTAAACCACCTTCTCTGTTGGAATGAGGCCCAGATATTTTCATAAAAGAAAAATTTAGAAGGAATGTATGAGAAACTTCCCTGTATGGTCATCTACAAGCAATGAGGAAGATGAATTGAAATACTAGCTCAATCACATAAACTATTAGACCACTATTTCAACCTGTGAATTGTAACCCTTTTGGAAACCTCTATCTACAAAAATATTTACATTACAATTCAGGATAGTAGCAAAATTACAGTTATGAAGTAGCAATGAAAATAATTTTATGGTTTAGGGTCACCACAACATGAGGAACTGTATGAAAATGTTGCAGCATTAGGAAGGTTGAGAACCAGTCTATTGGACTGAATAGTTGGCACAAAATCAGTGAGACTGATTCCTAATTCAAATTAAGAAAACCATACCTACCTATTAATTAAGTATGTGCTTTTAAAACATAGATAAAATTATTTTAGGCATCCATTATATAATTCTATTAGAATGGTCAAAACCCTATTTTTTTCATGGAATTTAGATTTTACTTTAATAGCATTGCTGAATGAATTCAGATCCTGTTTCTAGCAAATGATAAAGTCCAACACATAATATCCAAGGTGGGCACTCTGTCCAGTTGGGACAATCCTATCTTTTTATTCTCCCATAAATTGTTGATGATTCTTAGAGTTTATTGAAAAGTGTAGGTAGAGATGATAAAGCTTTGAAATGAACCAGAACATAGTCAAAGCAATCCAAAACACGACCTAGAATAAAATACTGGGGGTAATTTGAGTAATTTTGTTTCAAAGTAAATAAAAAAAAGGAATTAGTACTTTTTTCTAATGTGTCTTGGTCTTTCTTACATGTCATATCTATAAGACACTCTCTCACACAGGATGCTCTGGGTTTCTGGCTCTTACAATCATTCTGCCCCTTTCTTTTGCCAGTTATTTTCCCTGAGCCTAAGGTATAGGGGTTTAATTATAGGGAAAACAGCTGGGTTTGGGCATCACACAGTTACTTATTCTCTATATTTTTACTAGCATGGGGTCACTGTAATATTCTGCACTGCTACGGAAAGAAGCTTCTTTCATGAGTAGTGAAATTACACTTAACTGTGGGTACAAGTATTTAGGAGACAGAAACTGTGTTGGTTTAGGAAACTACCAATATTTAGTCCTAGTCTAGGGTCTATGACCTCTCCAGGGAAAGGTAGTTGGCCAGGTTTACAGTATCAGGCATGAACTACTTTACTGAGCAGGACTGAGGTCCAATTAGGAAGTTATTGGTTATCTCCAAGGTAAAAGTGCTACTATTGAACCATTGGGGATATCATGTTGGTCTGGTCATTATTGTGGTTCTATTGTGGTCTATATTGTTTAGGACTATTGATTCTTTTTCTCTGTTGCCCGCTTGCATGAGTTGCCATGATTTCTCTATTGTCAGTACCATGAGACCTAGTTCTCAGTAAGGAGGCTTCCAGATAAGTATTATCATTGCAGGTGATGGTAATACAGAGCGAGACAGAAGAGCGAGAAATAACACTAAGGACATTTCTTAAAAACCATAGAGAAATATATTATTTTGTAAGCTTACTCAAACTACAATGTGAGTATACATGAATAGATAGAGACAGAATTAAAATAGTGTTATGCCACGTGGGTGACAACGCTCACCCAACACGCATAGATTATTCAACAAGATCCCAAATGCTATATATGAATCCCCCTCTTTGAGTTGTTGGTCAGGTGAGTACAAGAGACTCTCAAAATAATATAGGATGTTTCCATTGCGCTTGGTTTCCTCTCAGAACTTGAAGGTAAGATTGTGTTGCTGAAGGCTAGTATTTTCTTAAATAAACTATTTTGAGACAGCCTTGAATTTTCTTTTATAAAACTGTTCTTTTTGAAAGCCTATGAGCATACCGTATTTCAAAATATCTTATACCCTATTCTGTGCTCTCATCTCCCTTGCCCTATTACATATACATTTCTGTAACTTACTGTAATCTGTAGCTAGCTAGCTCTTCCTGGTCAGAGGTCAGACTGTTGTTTAACAAAGGAAAATCAGGCCATAATAAATGCATACCTACCAAGTCTTAAAATCATCCAAGGACTATGCAGTGTGTTTACTATGAAATATATGCTCTTACCATTGTCCATAAAATCTTTGCATGATCTTGTCTGTGACTGATTCTCAAACATTATATTCTGATAATCCATCCCTTTCCCTTCAGATCCCAGACTTAACACCCTGGCCATATTACTGGGCCGCTGTCTGTCCCTGAGCTTTGACACATCAGATTCTTTTGCTAAAAAGGTTTGCTATCTGCCCTCTTTATATTGCATCTCTTGGTCTTTCTTAGTTCAAACTATATCAGATACTTGCCTATCCATAATCACTCTGATTTTTGCTATTTTAGTTCTTTTATCTTTAGAAAGCACAAGATGGGTACATTTTCCTCATCTGGCTCTTAGAATTATTGAACAGGGAACTTGTTGTCCTTGCTCTTCACTCCATCCTTAGGAGATGCCAGGGAGGCATTCAATAGGCATTTGCTCATTTAATGCATAAACTCCATGAAATTAATAATTTTCTGGGCATACCCATTGATGTTTATTGCTAAAAATTGACTGGATTCTCAATAACTGCATAAGAGTTCTGTTGATATACTGTTAATGGGTATGAGGCACTACAGCCATATGGAAAGCACTTAGCATGTACATTACCAATGTAAATTTTCCATGTGGTCTATATAAAAACTTTGATGGGGTGGCATTTCTATGTTAATAACCATTTATAGCTTAGGGAATTAAAACTGAGAGAAACTAAATTTATTGCTGTAGAACACATCTTCTAGTGGCTGAGGGAAGATTCCAATCTAACTGATGCTACTATCAATGTACTTAATCCAGCAGGCTTTTCTGTCTGCTTAGCTTCTGAGTTAGCCAGTCATATACATGCACCTAGAAGTGAAGACTCATTAACACTGCAATCCTTAACAGAGCCATCACTGACTGTGTATTATTATATATAAGGCGTTGTCTGTGCTAATTTTTCAAATCAGTACAAAGATGTTGGTCTTTTGTTGTTCGGAGTTCTTCTCAGCTCAAAGAAGGCAGGTGGAATTTGAACCTAACTCAGTCTGACTTGGAGTTGAACTGTCTAAGGACTGTGGGATAGTGTTTTCCTCACCCAGTGAATGATGGACTTACATGCCAAGTCACAGATGAGGGAAACCAGCAGTCTGGGTCTCTGCTACAAGCTGGGTGCAGTCCTCCTAAATGACCAGTACATTCATCTTGGTCAAATGACAGATGTATTGTGTCTTTAACTACGGAAACCAGGAATCAGTGTGCTGGCTGACCACCAACTCTCTGTCAAGAGAGGAAACACAACCAGAAGCCTGGTCTTTCATTATTACATTAGTAGTGCCTCCTTCATTTATTTTATAAGCAATAAACTGTGCTTGTCTGGTGTTTCATTTAGGAGGTTTCGAATGAGATTGAAGATAATGTATCCTATAATTTCTCATCCTTTCCTGCTCCACAGGCCCAGGCAGACTGATTTCAAGGTGAAATTTGCACTCTCTTGATTGATGAGACTAATAAAGTGCCTTTGTTGTGATATAAGTAGCCTTAAAAATGTCCCAGAGAGTCAATATTGGTATTTGATGACCTTACACAAGCAAGGTCCTTGTCCTGAGAAGCACTAAAGTTTAATGAGTTATGTTTTTTTTTTTTTAAAAAAAAAAAAAAAACCTTGTCATTGAATTTGGGTTCTGATTTGTGGGGTTACATGGTGGCAAGAACCTCATTTATGACACGGATGGAAAAAAACTATTTTAAAACTACCCTCACACACCTAGTAGATCAATACTTTTTTTTTTTAACCTCTGTATGTGTAGCCTTGGGAGGGGAATGGAGCATGTAGAGAACAATTTATCGTCTCTGGTTCAACCAGACCTAAGATCATTTCCTTACCCTTACTTTGGCTATGGCAGAATAGTATAGATTCTTCTTAGAAGATAAGAGTGTGGTTTCACTGAAGATAACAAAGTGTTAGAATTCTAATACTGCATAGAACCTGTGTTAGACTGTGACTGTCGAACTAAACTTATCACCTTTGAGTATTGAAAATGTCATAAGCCAAAGGTTATGGCACCTTAGAAGCACAATTGCAGATCTTTGGTTCTCTTAAACTCAGAGCCTTGCAGTTCCAAAAGTTACTTCAATATCTTACTTTTTTCTGACATTTATTTCCATTTTCTGACAACTTTCAATTTTATGTGGGTAATCTCATCTTGGTCACTTACCTGCTCTTGATGTTCTCAATATCTCTCTCTCTCTGTTTGTGTGTGTGTGTGTGTGTGAGTGTGACTTCATATGCCTCTGTATTCACAGAAAGAGGATCAGAAGATTGCATTTGAAGTAAGATTGGGGTTTTATGATCAAGACACAGATTTACTAACTAGCTCATTAGTTTCTTGGGGACATTTATAACAAATGACCACAACTTGTTTGTCTAATCAAGATAAATTTTTCCAAAGATCTTGATGACAGAGATCCAAGATTAAAGCTATTGACAAGGCTCTGAGTGTTCTAAGGAAGAAACTTTCCCTCTCTCCTCTAGGTTCTAGTAGTAGCTGATAATCCATGATGCTCTCTCAGCTCCTGGTAGATGTGCTCCCCGAAGCCTGCTTCTTTATTTCTCTGAGTCTTTCTTTCTTTCTTTCTTTCTTTCTTTCTTTCTTTCTTTCTTTCTTTCTTTCTTTCTTTCTCTTATTAATAATCTGTCCCTTAAGGTAACAATATCCTTAGGCTACTCCCTAAAGGATCTTTTATTGAGATACCTATTTTAATTATAGACTAAAAATGTTTTTGAAAAGGTTACATTCTGAAAATCCGGTAGTTTGTTCCTTTTTTGGGGTGGTGAGGTGGGTTGTTATCAAACCATTATACCTATTTGTAGATGTTCAATGTGATCAACTCAAATATATTGAGCATTCTATTTTTTTAAAAAACAGAATAGTGAAACTGATACTAGAATTGTCAAAACTCTCAGTCTTTACATAGTTACCAAAAGCTACATATGATAGGACTTTTTCTTTCCAAAGAAGTTGCGTGTAATACAAGAAGCCATTGAGAAATAGTCAAAATCAACTTCTATGCTGAGAAAAAACACAAAGTGAGGTTTAAAGTGATCTTTATGACAGGCTTAATTAATCAATTTACTGCAAAAGTATTGATTGATTGTACTAGAATGTGTTGAATAAACCAAAAATTAGAAGCCTTGAATAAACATAAAATAGTCTATATTCCTCAGGGGAGACCATTGTCCTTCATGTTAGGGATGATCAAGCTGACATTATGTAGATGAGAATGCCCTTATCAAAGGATAATGGAAACCCACAAAAGCAGGGGTCTCAACCTTTTTCAAATAAGGATCTTAAAGAAACCAAGATAAAACTAGGAAAGTATTCTCAGTGCAAGAGCTTTAGAAAACAGAGCCTGACCAGTCTAATAAAGGAACTGGCTGTAGAAAGCAGTTCCTTGCACAGGAATTACCCAGGGATCTTGTTAAAAAGCAGATTCACCGCAGTAGTTCAGTAGTAGGTCCGGAGATGCCATAACTTTAACAAGCCTTCAAGTGATGACAAGGACCACACTTTGAGTAGCAAAAGTGTAGAGGATCAGCAGGGCTGGAAAATAATTATTGAGTGAGACAAGTTAAAGATTTCATGGCTTTTAGTTATTCCACGTTTACTGAGCTCCTATTGTACCACTCACAGTTGCAGATACACAGGCACCCTCCAGGATGCTCTCAGTCGCGTGTGGACTTGCTGCTGCTAGAGCATTAAGTATTACTCTGCCATTTCAAACAGTATTTGGGAAATCATATTAATGCAATATTTTATAAATAGGAAAAAAGTCAATCTGCCTTTACTATTTTCTATGAACGGATGGTACAGTAGACCCTCTCAGCAGGCAGGGTGCCATTCGTCTCACAGGCTGCTCTCTCGGAGAAGTCATTGAGGTTCAACCCTTGATGGGATTTCAGGGCTAACAGAGTGTCACCCTGACTTTTAATAGGTGGAGTGACTAGCCAAGTTTTCTCATGAAAGGAAAGCCAAACACTCCCAGGAAACTTATTTGATTTATAGAGAAATCGATTGGCTTATGTTTTTAAATTTATTTAATTTCATGCATTGCCACAGTAATTTTCTGGAATAATGGCTTTAAATATTGAAGTTTGACATATTCCTCTCTCCTCCTGTTTCTCCTCCCTCTCTTCCTTTTGCTCCTCATCCTTCTGCCCTCCTTTGGAATCTTTCATTTATGCTTGGGTTAAAATCGAGGAATTCCAAGGCAGATGGTAGCCAAGGCAATTTATTCATGATCATTGCTGAGCCATTTTCAATGAGATTCTGCTGGAGACTTCATTGATTATTGTGACAGTGATCCAGTTGTTTGAAGCTACTAGAAAAGAATATTGAAGATTATATATATTATATACATTATTAGGAGACTCCTTAAAGTGCTGGAGAATGAGTCTGTTGTACTCCAATGATTTTGGATGATAGCAAAAGCTTCCTGATGTTTTCCAGACCTAAAGATGAAAAGCATTTTTTTTTTTTTTAGTTAAGATTACTTTTACCTAGTAAATTCTTACAAAAGAGCTACAATTATGTACCATGTCAAGCAGGTTCCCTAAGATTAATTAACGGTTTTGAATGGCTGATTGTTCACCTTCAAACTTACTTGATCAGAAGCATGTAAGACCACAAAATATCCAAGCTGGTACTAGACATAAATATTTACCAATTAATTAAAAGATCTAGGATTCTGGGGCCAACACCAGTGGAGTCTTTATTTCATAAAACCAGCAAAGATGACAATTAGTGCCAACAACCAAATTTCACGGCATAAAGACTAAGTTCTGTTTTCATATTCTCAAGTGTATCTATTCACCCCCAAAGAAGAGAGTATGCTATAATGTTTGGATTTGCTATATCCTCAATGATCACATTAGCTAGCTGGTTGCCAAACAGATGCTTCAGGATTTAAATACACAACTGTTTTGCTGAAACGATTCATCATTACCATTGCACAAGCCTTTGTGCTCTTCACGAAAGGATATTCAAATGAATAAATTGCAGTGCATATGGGACCCATTTTTAGATCCATGGTTCCTGTCTTGAAGAATGAGAAAGATAGAGCAAGAGATAATAAAAATGCTTTCTGTTCCTGTAGTCCAGCCTTCTCTGACTCATTTATACTATGGATAGGAGCACATCCTCTCTAAAGATAGTTTCTATGGGGATACAGAATCATTTTTTATTTGTTTGCTGATTTTTTTTTTCTTGTAGTTTTTTCAAGACAGGGTTTCTCTTGGTAGCCCGGGCTGTCCTGGACTCATTTGTAGACCAGGCTGTCCTTGAACTCAGAAATCCACCTGCTTCTGCCTCTCAAGTGCTGGGATTAAAGTCATGTGCCACCACTCTCGGCAATTACAGACAGTTGTGAACTGTCATGTGGGTGCTGGGATTTGAATCCAAGTCCTTTGAAAGAACAGTCAGTGTTTTTAACCACTGAGCCATCTCTCCAGCGGGGATACAGCATCTTGCCTGTGATTTTTTAAAAGTCCCTTTTCACAAAGCAAAAGGCATAAGAGTAGCAGAGAGATGCTTTCATATGTCTAAAATATTACCAAGATTTCTTCAAGTTTCTGCCAGCTAGAAATGCATGTGAAGAAAGACTGGAGGACAGGCGAGAGAATGAATCTGTGGACCCTAGGTTGGAATTGTCAGAATGAAAATTGATCTTAAGTCACAAAATCTTAAAATCTCATGGGATGGGATGGCAGAAAGCCCTTGTGTGGTTCTCCTCCTTAACTACACTTGGTATATAAATGAATATTGTTTAATCTCTTAGAGATTGATTCACCTGCCATGGACTTCAATCAACCCAAGGAAAAGCTATGTGCAATAGCTCTAACACACCACCAGGTGACAGTGTTTCTAAAATTAATCTGGCTCTACAGGACTGACTTGATTTTGTATCTGGACCACATTTTCACAGAGAGGTTAAAGGACAATCGCATGATTGCTGTTAGACAGTAAGTCAAGCGATTAGCTCCATTCCTTCTGATGGTTACAATTATCCCAAAGTGATGAGATCACATACCAGAGTACCAAAGGAAGAAGGTTAATCATATTGTGAATTAGCAAGAATTACTATGTAGACCATCAAAGGAGAGTGGCTAGGCAGTTTGTTAGAAGCTCCTCTGAAATTCTGAATCAGCTATGTGAAATCGATCGAGGTGGAAACATCATAACTATTGTTATAAGATCACAACAAGAAACAACACTGAGGTTTGGGTGAAATCATAGCAAAATTTAAGGGTATATGTTAAATAACACAGATGATATAAATATTTGAGACTCAGCTGCTAAAGTGCCCTCAAATTTACTCAAACAAAACTATAAAAGGGAAAGTGTTAAACTGTAAAAAATTCTGATCATTTAAAAGGAGAATCAGAAGCAAAGGGAGGGCAAAGAAAATGTGATCAGCGGTTTTCTCCATAGGCTTGGGGTTTGATGGGTAAAAGAAAGTTACCAGGAGCTCAATAGAGCTGTCATAAGATGGTTTAAGTTCTATTCATTTCCACTCAAAATACCTCATCTGTATTGACTGCCAAGGTGACAGAGACTTTATTATATTATATGAAAAGCTATTTGGAGTCAGTGGCAGAGCTGAAATTCAGATCCCCTGATTATAATCACAGTTTTTCCCATTACACACATTTCCACTATGTTCTCTTACCTCTATTTTGGGGCAGATGGAAGATAGATGGTAAGAAGAGGGTGATAAGAAAGGTGGCAAGAAACACACACACACACACACACACACACACACACATGCACACACACACACCCCACACACAGGAAAATGAGCATTAGTAAATAAAGGTGTCAGTGTAACTAAAGTGAGAAAAAGAAGTAGCATTTCATTTCTCTCCCTCTCCCTCATTTATATTACATTGGTTCCTATTTGTGACTATGGCTTTTCAGATCCCAAGTTGAGGAAAAAAGATCCCTAATACCACTGAATGACTGAGGCAGCACAGCCATTACACCTGGGAGTCCGCCTATGGTCATAGGGGTCAGCCTAGTTTATATGAGATTCTCAAGATTTCCATCACTGCTCTTCTTCTGTCTGGTTCTCATGGACACAGTCAGTGCCTTAGCCGTCAGGCCAATGACTAGCCCCACTTGACACCCACACTATGGGAGAGAGCCAACCTCTGACACTATTAATGATGCTCCACTATGCTTGCAGGCAGGAACACAGCATGCTGTCTTCTCAGAGGCTCCTTCCAGCAAAGGATCGAAACAGATGCTGAGACCCATGGTCAAACATTGGACAGAGACCTGGGAGTCTTTTGAAGAGTTGGGGGAAGGACAGAGGCACTGGAAGGGGACAAGAACTACACAAGACCAACAGAGGCAACTAACTCAGGCATTTGGAAGCTCACAGAGATTGCACCTTCAATCAATGGGCATGCATGGACTGAACCCAGACCCGGGACACTCTTGGAGCAGAGGGCGAGTTTGGTCTCTATGTGTGTCCTAGCAATTAATTGGAGCAGGGGGCTGTCCCTGACATGGAATCTATTGCCTAAAGTCAGATAACTTTCCTCTAGTTGGACTGCATTTATTGGTCTCAGTGGAAAATTATGAAGTTAGTTCTGATGAGACATGAAGTACTGGGGTGGGTTGGTGGGGGGGGGTCCTTTCTCTTAGAGGGGAAGGGGGGCATAGGGGCAGAGTGTGGGAGGGTAGGATTGGGAAGAAAGGAGGAAGGGGGCTGTAAAGGGATGTTAAAATGGATAAATAAATAAGTAAGTAAATAAATAAATAAATAAATAAATAAATAAATGGAAAATATTTGCTTCTAAAAGTTCTGGAGTTGCAATAGCCTTTCTAAGTTGTGCAGCTTATAGGCAACGGAGACTTCTTATACTTTCTACCAGTCATTGGAATTAGATTGTACTAAGGGAAATGGTAGAACTTGATAAGTGGTAGTCTATGGTGAAATGTAATCCTCAGAGAAGGAATCAGCTGAAAGTCACAAGTCATGAATAGTCCTAAGAACTTGAGAATATGTACTTCATCCTCAAAGGAAGGGGCTGTGCTTTATAACATCCAGTACTGTGACCTGGATATGCTCAGCAAGGAAAATATCTTTACTGCTATGGTAGCATGTTGTCTGGCAAAGGTTGACTTAGTTTTTTGAGATTTATATACTCAATGTATGGATGCTGATAATTAAAGGAGTCCTATGTCCATTATAAGAACTTAAACACTGCTGATCTCAGCACGAAGTTAAAGATTTACTTTATATATATTTATGAAAATCATAATTAGCATGCGATGAGTAAATACCATCCCAAGAAGGTTCTCCTTTGGCAGACACAGAAACTACATGTAGACTTTAGGTTCATAAAAAGAGCATTCTGTTGGGCCTTTGATCTGATGTCCTTGTCCCCTCTGTCACAGCCTAACTGACACCAGTCTGTGCTATGTGCCTCTAGATACATGACAGTCCATGTCCTGGCAGAGTCAACTCCTAGACTCCCTGCTTATCATAGAGATTAGTTACTCCCTTTGATATATACCCAGTCTGACAAGGGCAATGTAAACAGTGACACAAAAGAAAACAAAACAAAACAAAATCATCATGTTAAATTGCATCCAATTCCAATGTTCTTTGATGAAAGCAATTTAAGACAACACAGTTTCTGGGCTGCAACACCATCTTGAACAGTCCATAATTTCATAGTTATGTGTCCTCCATCCCACCATTCATAAATTATCTCTGGAGAGGAGTTATCTGATGAGGCAATTGATTCATTTAGTTCCAAAGTTTACCATTATATACCTCTAGTCCACAGGCTCAAGTTGGATGGCATTTATGAATGGAGATCAGAGAGCATGCTTATGCACTGAGTATTCTTGATTTCTTCTTCAATAATCTGTGAACTCTGAGCAGGCCTGGCTCTTACCTGAGTGTATGTGAGTGTGTATATGTGTGTGTGTGTGTGTGTGTGTGTGTGTATGTGTGTGTAACTTAAAATAGCACATAAATAACTCTTCATTTAGTCTAAAATCAATTTTGTCATTTTTTCATATGCAAATTTTCAAGTGCATTGGAATAAACTTATTTATTTCATATTCTTATGGTTCCACCTTTCTACTTGGTTTTAATGATTGCTCTCCTCTTACGTTTCAGAGTTGCCTTTCTTTCTTTTCTGTTTTTTTCCTTATCTTTTTTATTTGATCAACAACTGCATGGGTTTTCTATTTTATTAGGTTGTGAAAGGAACTGTCTCTGAACTTTGCTGATCTTGTCTATAACTTCCTCGTTCATTTTATGAAATTGATGAATTAACATCGGTCCTCCATGCACAACTTTCAAAATTAAATATGTAGCTCATCAATTTTCACTTTCACTTCCTTAAAGCATATGTATTCATAGTAAATGACAAAACTTTATATAAAAACTACTTTAGCTGAATCTTAAAACACTTGGTGTGTAGTATTCTCTTGAAGTTCTAAATTACTGGAATTTTTATTATAAACTCTTTCTGCTCTGCTGCATTATTCACTCAATAATATGCTTTCTAGCTTCCTTGTGTATCAGTTCTGGAAATGGAGAAGTCACTGAGCTGTTATCAGAACTACTTTTGATGCGTTGTGTGTGGCCAGTATTTAACAAGTTTTTCATTCTTCAGAAGGATAATACATTTCAAATTTTCTATACCATGTTTATGTGGTTGAAAGTACCTATATCTGTTCATACACTAAAATTCACAAGTCTAGTACAATTAATGTTGGTGACATTAGCATAGTTAGGTACATAAGTAAAGAAAATAGTTATTTTGTCATCAGTTAGAAGATAGTGAACTGTCTCTTAGTCTATATTGCTGCTGATAAGTTTCCTTCCATTAAATTGATATTTTTATTAAGTGTTTTCTTCTTTTGACTAGTTATTTTCAGGTAATGATCTTTTCTTGGGTGTCCTTCAGTTTCAGCACAAGGCTGCTTGGTGCAACCTTACATAAATTGATTCTGCATGAACTTCAGATAGTAAAATGTGAAGACTTTCCTTAGAATTTTATTTTTTTTCTCCTTTTATTTTATTTGAGAGGGAGTGCTGAAACAGATTAGTTTTGGTATTCTTTAGTTTGTGTTAGTCAAAATTCTCCATTGAAAAATAAAAGGAGATGGAAAAAATATATGTACATATAAACACACACGCACAAACACAGACATACACACATATACATATAGACAAAAGACACACACAGGCACACACATGCATACATATGGTGGACAGTGGTCATGGAGGTTCTTACTAGCTTGTTCACACTCATAATGGTCCTGGCAAGTGTGAAATTTGCAAAGTAGACCACTAGCTAGAAATTTCCACAGGTACTCATATTGCAGCTTATGATTCCAAAAACAAACTAGAGGAAAAACAAAATTCCTCTATTTTGTTTGGGTTATTTAATGCCTTCAGTTTTCTTAATGCCTAAGTTACTTGGAAGAGTCCCAAACACATCACCAAAGGTAATTTCTCTAAGTAAAATCCAGTGCTTTTGATGTTAATGATAGTTAATTATATCTGAAAAACACTTTAAGTCAGAAAACATACAGTTACTTAATAAAGAAGTCGGGTGTAATAGCCTAGACAAATTGATACCGTACAACCAACAATCACAGGTTCTATCCTTTAAGGAGACACCATAACATCAGAAGTCATAGGTTTTTATCTTTTATAACATATGTTAAAGTGACTTGAACTAGTAAATAATCAATATCTAACATTCAATATCTTATGTTGTTTTGGTGAATTCTGGGTAATTTTCTCAGATATACATTCCAGGTCATTATTTCTACCTTCTACTTTTTTTTTTTGCAAAAGTTATAATTTAGTCTATACATTGCCTTTATAAAATTTATTATCATTTTATTTTAAAAATCGTAATAACTACTTTAAGAAACATCTTTTTATTATAATTTCAATACCTTATGTCATAATCAACAAAAATCAATATGTTTGTTGCTACATTGTCTTTAATTTTTACTAACAATTCAATTTGGTTTAGTTTTTGGTTCAAATTTTCACAAGGTAAATATTTTATTCCTCTGAGGTGTTATGATTATTTTTAATCTGGTTAAGCAATGTCCTTTTAAAAATTTTATCTTTTTTCCCCAACTTCTCCCTCTTTTAGTCCAATAAAAAGCTCTGTTTCTTATAATAATAAATAAAACACAAAACAATTAGGAAACAATTATAAAAACTATAAGGTATGACATACATTCCCAATGTCCAGTCCATATGTATTTGGCAACTAAGAAGAATATTCATTTCTGTCTATTGCAATGTGTTTAAAGTTCTATACCTAACTCAATTTACCTCCTAACTTGCATTACCAACTTAAAAATACTTCTTAGACTTAAAACATCATTTTAATTCCTAAACAACTTAAAACTTTACTGTGAGACTATAACTATCTAGTCTTCAACTACATCAGAGACCTGAGAAGGATAAATATATCTGAATAAACAGGAAGTGCAGAGCAAACAGCTTCCAAAACTTAGAAATGACTGACAACTGGCTGCCTGGACAGTCCCCAGTTTCTCTCTATAGCATTGGAGCATCTGTCTTCAGCCTTTTGGCCCAGTATCTCTGACAGACATTAATTGTAAAGCAAGAACTACAAAGTACTTGCCCATCCTGTCTTGACAGAGCTAGGCTGTAGACTTACCTGCTTACAAGTTTTGTCCATTTCAGACACCATTCTGTCTACAGTGGAAGCAAGGGCTTTTTCTTGCCCAGTGGCTAGCTCGCCACTAATGCAGCTGTTTCCAAATGGAGATTCTTTGACCCTCATCATCTACTTGAAGTAGAATGGTCATTTTTTATAGGCAGCAGATTGAATCCTAGCTTTGTCACTAATGACTCTTGCTTCTTTCTGATTCGGATCATCCGATAAAGCCTCCGCTTATAGGAACCTGCAGAGTGTATATCTTTAATGAGTTATACTTTGTCATATTATGGCCTCAGCTCAACTTATTCTCACATTTTAAGGGCCCTTCTTATTCTCAAACAAGAAGATTGAGATTTCTTTTTTTTTCTTTAAAATGTATTTTCCATTTAATATATTTTACCACGTTTTTATCTCCCCCAACTCTTCCCAGAATCTCTCCATATCATTCATTACCTACCCAACTTTTTGTTCTCTCTCTTTCTCTAATAACAACAAAAAATCCACAACAACACAAAAGAAAAAATCAAAACAAATGAAAACCAATAATACAAAAACTAACAAAAAGAAAGAAAAAAGCCTGCTCTCTAAAAAACAAACCAATGAACAAACACACAAAATCCATGAAGTTTGCTTTGCAGTGGCCAACTACTTATGGACATTACCAGGGACTTTGTGTGTGTAGTTGACACACCCAGTTACACACCACTGGAGAAAACTTATTTCCCATTAGCCACCAGGTATTAATTGCAAATAGTTTCTTGGCTAATTGTGGGACCTTGTTGTCCATTTCTGCTATACTGGGACATCTTTTGGTTTGAATCTGTGTATGCCTTGTGTGTGTTGACACAGTCTCTTTGAGATCCTATGTACATCAGTCCTGTTGTGTCATGGAAGACACTATCCCATTGGGTTCATTCATCTTCTGCATATATCCCAGAACATTGAGGGAAAGGGTTTGATCAATATATCCCATTTAGGTCTGAGTGTTCCAAACTCTCTACTCTCTGAACATCTACTGGGTCTCTATTTACTGCAAAAAGAAGCCTTTCGGATGAAGGTTGAGCAAGCCACTGATCTGAGTCCCAGCCCAGTGTGACTTCTGGAGGTCCCTGGTGGAGAGTAGATCTGCAGTGTCACAAAGGAATGGAGATAGGCTAGCAGGAAAGGATGAACGGGGCATCAGGGAAGAACTAGGGGACCCTGGATCCATGGAAACAGGTGGAGTCTCCAGGGAATTTCATATGTCTTTCATTTTTTATTCAGATGCATAATTACTATAAATTGAGCCTAAGGCTTAACTATTTCCATGGGCAACATAGATGTAACAAGAGTGAGAAACTACTTTTTCCCCAAGGGTCCTTAGGAAATTTAATTGCCATAAAGCCAGTATAAGTCAATAAAATCTAGTATTCCTTTTGAAAGAAGTGAGTCGTGGGGTACAGAGAAGTTATATTTTTACTGCTAGTACCAATACTGGTATCTTAATTAAGATTTGTGCTTTATGAGCCTAAGCAATGAAAAAATGTATTGACATAATAGAGTTTATTTCTCAGGAAAAGATAATCTGATGAGGATAATGAAAACAGCTTCCAAAAAAGTTGAACAAGGAAAGATGGAGTAGAATTCTCTGCATGAGTCAAGGAGAAGGATCATACGTATTTAGTAAAAGTTATATGCAAGTTTATTTTGTCTTGAAAGAAGACAGTTTTGGGGAAGTAGAGGTTGCACAATGGTTTAGAGTACTTATTCTTCTTGTAGAGGACCTGAGTGTGATTCTCAGCATCCACATGGCTGCTCACAGCCATTTTAACTCCAGTCCAGGGGAACTGATGCCCTCTTCTGACCTCCGTGGGCACCAGGCAAAGAGGAAACGCATGGACATCCATGTGAGCAAAAAAAACGTATGTGTAATATGAAATAACAAATCTTTGAAAAGTAAAAAAGAAGTCATTTTGTACAATTTTCATTACAAAAACAATGGAATTGCCTGTTCTGGACATATTCAAGAAGCCGAAACACTGAATATTTGAAGTGTTGTTGGCCTTATGAATCATAAGACATGTTTACATATGATTCATCTTTCAGGTCTTACCAAACAGGATACTAGGGTTCCATCATTTATAGGAGTCACATCTGATCAGCATCTCACTCAGTTTTAACTTAAGCTTTCTTGTTTTTTATAACATATAAATATAACTTTGTCTGAATATTGATTTGATTTGTGACTGTGTCCACTCAACACACCCTTTTAATATATACTTAAAGGTTCAGTTTAACATGTGTTTTTTTCTACTCATGTCTTCCTTTGTTCTTAACACACATATGGGTGCATATGTATGTCACTCAAACACATGTACACACAGGTGAACACAAAGAAAAATTTTCCAGGGAACTCTGCCTTAATAGAGATATTTTTCTATTTATTTCTGATCTGTTACCAATGATACCACAGTCGATGTTACCACTGCTTTATTACCCATCTCTTAGGTCTGTGCATGAGGACTGTAGCTTCTGACCATGGACTTTAAACCGCTGTACTTGGGACAAACATGTTGTTGTTATTGGAAGTTATTATACTCATTTACCACCCATTTTTATCTCAAAAAAGAGAATTGCTTAAATTTGAGATTTATCTAAGTATAAAATAAAATAAACATTCAGCACTAAATCATTATCAGTAGGAGCACATGAAATGAGAAATTCACACTATAATTACATACAGCAGAACTGCATTTATTTCAAAAACACATTTATATGTCAAACCACAAATTTCAATAATGTAAGCATCACAATTACCTTTGCACAAACTTAGTATACTATATACACTTGATTCTTCTAACCAGTAACTTTGCAATATGCAGACAAGTATGAGTTCAGTTTGAACTGTGTAAACTTGTAGAGGCTATGATATGAGTCACATTGATTTTCACTTTCTCTTTTGATAATGTAGCAATTTCTGTCCATTATATCTTTAAGAATTATTGGCAGGTTCTATCTTATGTGATGAGGAATTGGTTTTCTTATTCTTTAAAAAAAATTTCCTCATTTTTCCCATCTTAATTCTTCTAATCAATTAACCTTGAACTTTCAAAAAACTTTATATTGGTTTATAGATTTTATTAGTAGGTTCTGGGGTATATTTCTTTTAGCCACAGATAATTGAATTCACAAAATATAGATGTTTTCAATATTCATATATATTTTGAACATCAACTTTTACAACCAGAATATTTTTATTCCAATATTAATTTAATTTACCAACCAGAATATTTTTATCCCAATAATGATTTCAAATTCAGAAAAAGAAAAGGCCTTCCTTTTGTTCAATTAAAAAAAATTTT
Source organism: Lophiomys imhausi (assembly GCA_907164525.1). Taxonomy (NCBI): domain Eukaryota; kingdom Metazoa; phylum Chordata; class Mammalia; order Rodentia; family Muridae; genus Lophiomys; species Lophiomys imhausi. The sequence continues at coordinate 5,046,660 of CAJQZJ010031868.1, forward strand.
ATTTAACTTGACTGAAATCCATCAATATATAATTTTGTGTTCTTAGAAAAAAAATTCAAGAACTTATCTAATTCTGGTTTTCAAATTTTCCAAATTCGAAATTTATTCTGGGGTATTCTGCTATTTTTAAATACATTTATTTTATCATATCCAATTCTAGATTTTTTTCTACATAATATGCATTCATTCCTCTTTTACTTATTCAGGATGGTATCTAGTTGAAATCTTTCCCTTCTGGTCTTATTTTTTTAAAGCACTAATAAAACTGTGTTTGATTCTCTGAGTGTTAATCATTCATGTCTTTTTGAGTAAGACAGAAAATGACATTTTAGGTAAGTGTCAATATTTTTGCATATGTCTGCATACATGTATGCACGTGTGTGTAGGCATGTTCACAAGTATGTGGGACCATGTTTGTGTGTGTGGGTGTGAGCACATCAGTGTGGTTTTAGAGTTCAGAGGATGATGTTGAATATCTTTGATCTTCCTCTATATTGTGAGGTAGGATGATGCATTTGAACCCAGAACTCACCAGTTCGAGTACTCACACTAACCAGTTTGTTCTGGAATCCCCTGTCTTTGCTTACCCATTGATGGGAAAGGAAGTGGTCTGCCTGCCTACCTGGCATTTACATGGATGCTGGAGATCTGAACTCCAACACCCTATAGTTGCTCAGCTAATGAGCTGTCTCTCCAGCCCTGACTCCTATCAGCTTCCTATGGATCATGATTACTAACAAAATGGTCAAGTAAATGAAATGTACTGATATACAGCAACAACAAATGTTCTTTCTTCTCCTGTTGTTTAAGCAAAATCCTACACGTTGCTACACTTGATGGTCAATGGTCATAGTACCTTAGTTGCTATATCCAATTCCAAATAAAAGGAGTTGTTTGGGGGTACAGTCCAGTGATCAAGCAAATAGATACTGAGCCCTTAATAAGCTCTAGGCTGTTTCTTACCCTGTGGGATATTCATGGATCTATAAGTCCCAGAGAGTTAATGACAACGGAAGCTAATGGCAAGCTATCCGACATTATTTTTCCATGTAATCTCAAGGACTAAATTTACTCACTTTTTACAAAATACATCTGTCAGAGCAATTTAACATGTGATTGGTAAACAGAGGGGTCTATTCCAAACTCAGAAAAAAATGAGTCACAGCATCAGACAATAGTTCTTGCTATGTTTCCAAAGAATGTACAGCAAGCTACTGATTTTTGACAACAGCACCTACTCTATCTGCAATCTCGGCATTCAATAGAGAAAATGGCAAGGCTATGAAAAGACTAGTTATAATGAGGGTCCCACTGCCACGCTGGGGCACAGCCACAGAGCAAGTGATTACATAAGATCATCTATTCAGCCCTTAAAGAGCTGTTATTAGCGCTCTCAGTCCACCCTTCCACTAGGCACCAATTATATGTACACCTAGCAGTTTGGAAACTATTTGTTGGTTCAGAGAGTGGGCTCATGTGAAGAACTGTGGTGAACACATCACAGCATGAGCCTCAGGCTTTCTGTGTGCAGATTCCAGGAGATCCTTAGGTAGTTTGGTTTTCAGAGGAAAGAAAAGAAGAGAAACCAGCAAGGGGAAGGGAACTGGAGAACGCAGTAGGTTAGGAGTGGGGCCTGCCTTCTGCCTTTGCTGTCCTTAACAGGAAATTACAACAAATCCAGAAGGCTTGCCCTGTGACTAAAGAAGCATTTGTTCCCGACCATTAAACCTGGCTTGCTCGCCAGAAGGATTTTACAGTCCCTTTGACCACACTGAAAATTTCAGGATGGAGATAATCCCATTCACTCCTCTTTTTTTTTTTTTTTTTCCTTGTTGTTGGTCTGCAAAACCGTTTGAGAGATTGAACCTTGGGCAAAGAGGCCTAAGGCACGTTTTGCTCTCTTTCAAAGGGTATTCAGCAGATTTTTGATCTAAAAAAAAATTCTACTCAGTTGTTGCCTATATTCTGATCTGAGGGAGGGGACTGGAGTAGCTCAGCATTATCTGAGAGGTGCCAGCTGTTGCAGTTGCAGACAGCATCCAATGGTTCATTTATCTGAATATGTACTGTTACTTGGCAAGATCTCAGGAAGAGAACTTTGTTGTAATGATGATGCACTTTTTTCTTTAATGGGACTCTTGAATAAATTTCCTTAAAAAAAGAAAGTGCATCTAGTGACTGGAAGCATTTCTTCTAGATATACAGGCCTGAAGAGCTGGAAGTGTGGGCATATCACATCTCTCTATATGTACATACATAAATATATATACACATACACATGTGAATGTGGGTATATGTGTTTTTGTAACAGAAAATATCTTCCTAACTCTAACTTTGATTATTTATTAGGTAAGTAAAAAAGCAATCACTACATTTATTAACCTGATTGCAATTAACATGTATAATTATTAGATGACTGATAAAATACTGAAAATGTACAAGGCTGACTCAACAATATACAGACTTCATCAAAGGCATTTAGTATGTTCTAATTAGTAAATTACACTCTTCTGAACTCATGAGGGTGTGAGCATTTCACACATTTGCTTTTCACAGCAGGGGCCTGAGTTTACACATCACTTTCATTTAAACTAACACAAGAAACCAAGGCTTCCAGTTTATTGAGGTAAACAAATCTTTTTTTTTTGCTTTAATTCCCAAAGTGTAAACAAATCATTAATTCATAAAATAGTTAATCATTTTCTCTATAATAGATACTAACTATTGTTAAAGCCTTGACTTTATTGTCTGAGCCTGTTGATTTAAACATCCATGGATATTTGGTTTGACAAAACCCTCTAAAGCCTCAGAGTAGGAGAACACCATAGAAAATAAGTAATAGTTAGAACATTTTTAGTATGAGCGAGCAATCTAGATGAAATCCCTCAAATAATAGAAACATAGTAGCAGAATGGAACCTGAAAATTGTGTTTCTGTTACTAATAAAAACAATATTGGCTAAATGAACATCTATAGATGAAGAAAAGAAGCTAAACCCTTTATGGACTAAAACTGATGGACAACAAGAGAACTCAGAAGTACTGGGGATTTTAAGGATCATGCTGTGCAGTTCTCCAGCAAAAGAGATAGAAGTAGTACCCTCAGAAAGGCAATTTAAATTTGACCCAAGAATAGTAGAGTCAAGTTTCAAAGCATAAAATAAAAACATATAATGGTATACTGAAAACTCATTTGAAGAGAATAGAAACATTCTGGTAGTTAAAAATCTAAGTTACAAATTATGTAAACAAATGTAATTTTTATCTTTTAGGCATGTGAAAAGCAAACCACCATGGGCCAATAATATATTTGCAGGTAGAATCCAACTGGATCTGTCTTAGGGATAGGATGAGAATCTCAGGTATGGAAGAGGCTTAGTCACTGCCCTGCTTTTAATACTACCCTTAGAAAAACTTACCACAGTCTATTTTCATCTGTAGGATTCCCAAATCCTCTCTTACATTAAGCAAAGATAGGCTCCAAGAATACAGAGCTGAAATTCCAAATCATTATCATAACAAAATTTTATAGTTTAGTGAGTTTAGAATTTACATCATATTAGACTATCAGCTACAAAAGGAGCTTGGTTATTTACCTCCATGAGTTGATGGGGTGAGAAGAGTGGCCAGGATTTTCCAGAGGGTTGTGAACTGAGCAAAAGGAAAACTCAGTTTTCATGAATGTATAGGAATTACTGACATCTCAAGCTAACATAATAATATATCCCAAGGCCTAGAGAGCTGAGAGATTGTTGTGATTAGCAAAAATGTGTTATTCATTACAATGCTAAATAAGGAAGCCTCCTAGCCTCTTTAAATACTTCTTAAATACAGAAGTATTTATTGTACTTAATCTGTGTATTATCTCTCTTCCTTCCCTCAAGTTGCTTGAATTTGGAGAGGGTTGGGAATGGGGAAGAGATTAGTAAATCCAAGCCTTCTATGGAACACATAATACTTCACATGTCCCAGAATTCCCCTGTCAAAATCAATCAATCAAGGGTTTCAGGGAAAGAAGACCTCTCTACTTTCTATCACAACTGACGGCATGCAAGCCAGAGAAATGCACTTGCCTTCTCATACCACATACGACCTGCTACTTGGTACCAGATACATGGGAAGGGTTGAAGAGCTGTATCTCCTTTTATAAGTTGGCCACTAGAAAATGGCACATGCATCTATCTCAGTAACATAAGCAATTTATTGAGAGGACATAAAATAATAAGAATTTAGTTATATACCATATTCAACATTTTCTCCTTTTCTTTGAGTTTATCTGACCTATGTGATATGACCTCAGGGCTGTCTACCTCATCCAACCTGTGCATTATAGAACATAATTTAAAGTAGTTCATTGTTACCAAGCACTAGTTCCTAATCTTAGATCTGGACTAACATAAACTCTTGTGCCAAAAGTTATTTGACTTTGTAATTAAAACAATTCTAAATGCCTAGGTCTCTGGGGATTATTCTCATTTTCTGGACTCAGAACACTTCCATGAGTAGGAAGTACAATTTGAGAGCTTATTGTATATCAGGTACCCTTATTGATGCTTTCTATGTATAAATAGTCTTATAAATAGTCTATCATTTATCTGAAATTGCTGCTCATTTTCTAAAAAAAATTAAATGTTTTAAAGTTAAAAATTGTGTGCAGGAATTCATATAGTTTATAACAGGTGGAGCTCCTACACATTCCCAGCAGTACTCTGGCGTCACTCTCTCCTCATCTTGAAATTACGTTGATTCCACCACTTTGCTATGTTATGCCTAGGCTGTATTCATTCTACCAAGTTAGAAATACCACAGATGAGATCTTCCATTGCAACTCTGATCTTCCATTGCATTACTTAGATCTTCCATTGCAGCTGTGATTAACAAATATTAATGATCAGCATCTGTGTCTCAGGTATACTCGGTATCTACATATTAGAAAGGGAATAATCCTAGAGTTGATGGCCTTCGGTAGTCATTAAAACTGATGGAAGACCAGCAGTCTTTCAAGTTCGTTAACTCATTTAACAAACAAGAAAGTGAGTCACCAAAATAAAATTCACTTAAACTTTGTGCACAACTTATCCAAAATTAAACATATACCAGTCAAAGAGCAAAAGCTAGTAATATTGATAATTTTAAACTGTCTTTTCTCTTTATAGAGGATCTACATTAATAAGGCATTAGTGATTTGAACAAAAAATAATTATTTCTTCAAAAACTAAATGAGGACAAAAGAACATAGGGCTTCTCTAACATGCCAGGGTGCCTCAGCACCAACACATAATTGATTAATTAGAATAAACAAAACAAAATGTCAAGGTTTGGGACCAGCCTCTCGGAGTGCCATTTTAAAATCTTTGGTGGTTGGTTTGCCTTCTTACTCTGTCTGCTCAAGTCCCTGCAAGGCTGAAGGCCCTCTGTTAACATTTGGCCACTCTAACCCATCTTAGCATTGCTCACATCATGCCTACATGACTTAGCTAATGACTCAATCCAGCCATAGGAGAATGAGAGAGATTCCATTCTTAGGAGTGCAGCACAGCAGGGGCTCTCCAGAATAATGGCTCTAAATTATGCCCCATGCTATGGAGAGCTTGCTTTTTTCTCAGAAAAGATGACTTATCAAACTGTGCTATCTCTTCACTAAATTGACTAGGCAGAAGAATGCAAGAAGGATTAAAATAGCTTTGGTGCTGGAAAAGGACATGCACATCCCCAGGAGTTGTTCCGGTGATTATAGGGAAAAAAAATTAGATCAACTGGGAATCCCCAATTGTCCAATTTTCCTGAACACTAGAGTGCAGTTTCAAATTCAGTGCAGGATTGTGAGCTCTTAGTTTGTGAGTTTTGCATCGACTTAAGGTTATATACAAAACTGGTGGTGCACTTAATTCAGAATAATGAATACTTTTATAGGATAGCAACTTACATTATATTATTTAAAGGAATATCAGAAGCAGGTCTGTGATTATCTTTCACTATTTTCTTGGTACTGAAGACTTGTTTCAGGGGCAAAACAACTTATCACTTAGCGACATCTTAACTTAGCCTTCTGAAATGCCTTTAAATATTAGTTTTAACTCTTTACTTCTAAATTCAAACATAAATGACAATATCCACAATAGTTAGCACCTACACACACACACACACACACACACACACACACACACACACACACACAAATTAGCTTATCCAATGATATCTGGTATGCTTTCTATGTAAACAAGAGAAAAGAAAGAAAAACATGATAAATTTTATTTTAAATTGTTATAAAATTTGGATTTATAGTTTTATTGAACTTATCCAAGCAACTACTTCTCTACTGGACTAAACATACTGAGTCTGTATTACTCACACTCAAAAATAGCAAAGCTTCAAAAATACCTCAAATAGAGTAACTTGTACCAATAACCTACAACATGAACGGCTTGTGACTGTTCTTGAACGACTGTATCTCATAGGATACCCTTAACAACGGTGGCCCAAGGATTTATCTGAGGATTCAGTGAGTTACTGCATGAAGCAGTATGAAAAGCAAGGATTCAGGATGATGAGCATTGTCAAGGGAACTATCAATCACAATCCTATACTGGCTTACCTAAAGATTCAATCATACACATTATGCTATGCAGTAGCTTGTCTAATTAGAAATCCATTTTAATAATAATAGTTGGAATATAAAACATATTCTTACATTCTTTATTTTAAGCAAACTATTCATTGCCGAAATCAGTTGCCCAATTTTTAGGACATATTTTTTTTAATGTTTATTTATTACTTCAAGTTACATCTCCATCACCACCCTTTCCCTTCACACCTCCAAGCCCCACCCTCCTACCCTCTCACCCTTTCCCCAGAATGCATAATTCTTTTTTTCAGTCGAACAAATGGTTCTTTCTCTTATAACAATAATTACAATACAAAACAACTGAAATAAATAGGCCACAATTCTGAGAGTTATATGGCTTAGCATACATTCTCAATGTCCAGTCCATATGTATTTGGGACCCGACTTTAATGTTCTAATATCTAACCATCTCCATGAGTTTAAAGTTCTATATCTAACTCAGCTTTCATACTAACTTGCCTCACAATTTTAAAAACATCTACTTAGATCCAGAACGCCCTCTTGATTCCTAAACAACTCAAAATTTAACTATGAGACTCTAGCTATCTATTCTTCAATCACCTCAGAGACCTGAGAGGGATAAATATATCTGATTATATAGGAAGTGCAGGGCCCGCAGCTTCCAAAACTAAGAAATGACATACCCGTGGCTGCCTCGACAGTTCCCATTTTCTCTCCATATATTACAGCATCAATCTTCAGCTGTTTGGCCCCATTTCTCTGACAGACATTGATTGTAGAGCAGGAATTATGAAGTACTTACCTACCCTGTCTTGGCAGAGCTAGGCTGTCGACTTACCTGCTTCCAAGTTTTGTCCTTTTTGGACAGCAGTCTGTCTACAGTTGAAGCATGGGTGGTTTTTTTTGTTTTTGTTTTTGTTTGTTTGTTTGTTTTTTTGCCAAGAGATAGGCTTGCCACTAATTCAACCATCTCACACTGGAGATTCTTCGATGCTCATCTTCTACTTGGAGTGGAATAGGGGATGCTGTCAGGAGCTGGCATGTCTCGATATCAAAAAAGTCTTAATTTAAGAAAACATCTTTGTATTACAAATAAGGCTGCTATAAACATAGATGAGGAAACATCCTTATGATTCCGTGAAGAGGCATTTGGATGTATACCCAGAAGTGGTATGGCTGGGTTCTGAGGCAGAGCTATTCCAAGTTTTCTAAGATATCGCCAGACTGACCTCCATAGTAGTTGCACAAGCCTGCACTCCCACCAGCAATGGAGTAGGGTACCCCTTTCTCCACACCCTCGCCTGCATGTGCTGTCATTTGAGTTTTTGATCCTAGCCATTCTGACAGTTGTGAGATGGAATCTCAGAGTTATCTTGAGTTGCATTTCTCTGATGATTAAGGATGTTGAGCATTTCTTCAAGTGTCTCTCAGCCATTAGGGATTCCTCCTTTGTGAATTCTCTATTTAGCTCTGTCCCCCATTTTTTGATTGGATTATTTGGTTTCTTGGCATTTAATTTCTTGAGTTCTTTGTATATTTTGGATATTAGCCCTCTGTCAGATGTGGGGTTGGTGAAGATTTTCTCCCAGTCTGTACCCAGATGTCCCTCAGCCGAAGAATGGGTTAAAAAACTGTGGTACATCTACACAATGGAATATTATTCAGCTATCAGGAACAATGAAATTATGCAATTTGCAACCAAGTGGATGGAACTAGAAAAGCTCATCCTGAGTGAACTAACCCAGACTCAGAAGGACACATATGGCATCTATTCACTTATAGTAGGATTTTAGCTATATAGTAGAAGGTATCAATACTACAACTAACATACCAAAGGGATCTTGGACATAGACTTCTTATTTTTAATTTTTATTTATTTTTTATATATTAGTTATATATTTTTCTATTTTTTAGTCTTTTCGATTTATTGTATGCTTATTGATTTGTTTGTTTAGTAGTTCTCTCTCCCGGGCAATGAGACACTTTTCACTGATGGTACTGCTTTGTAGATCCCCAGTGAATGAAGAGGCTCTTGGCCCTCATACGACCTCTCAACTGAGATGAGGGACTGTTATATAAGGACACCCCACCCCAGAGAAATGGGATGGAAGGGTTAGGAGGTAAAGAAAAAAAAATGAAATGTGATGTTTCAGCCTTTTACTACTAACTGTCATAAATTGTTTAGGATAATTAAGAAATGCAAACTAATGGTTATGCAAGCCGGTCATTCTGTTAGGTACTATGACAGCCTATTATAGTTACTTGCTAAGCTAATCAGAAATAAACCTGCTAAGAGACAAGCAACATCTGCTTACCCTAATATAAGAGATAGATAGGGCCTCTTCAAAAACCTCAAGAGACCTGCAGACTATGGCATTCAAAGATGTTTCCGTAACTTTAGATTTTTTTATATCAAGACATATCAACTCCTGACAGCACCCCCTATTCTCCTCCAAGTAGAAGATAAGCATCGAAGAATCTCCAGTGGGAGATGATTGAATTAGTTGCAAGCCTATCTCTTGGTAGGAAAAGGCCCTTGCTCCAACTGTAGACAGAATGCTGTCCAAAAAGGACAAAACCTGGAAGCAGGTAAGTCGACAGCCTAGCTCTGCCAAGACAGGGTAGGTAGTCCTTCATAATCCCTGCTCTACAATCAATGTCTATCAGAGATACGGGGCCAAATGACTGAACATCGATGCTGTAATGTATGGAGAGAAAATGGGAACTTGAAGGGGCTGATAGGTTAATATAAGTTAGATTTAGTGAATAGCTAA